>JAENHJ010000361.1:1200000-1800000 GCA_025330945.1 Mucuna pruriens | reverse complement strand
TGATAGATTTTGATAACTTTTACCGAAATACTGCATTTGCGTATTTGGACGTTTTAAAACTTGTACGCGCTAGAGTTTATATAGGAACAGGGAATCTGTCCCAGATACCAGAGTTTATAAGGGAGATTTTCTTCACGTTAAGAAATCACGGGATACTTGATTCGAAAAAGAAAAATACAATTCTCTCTCACCAACTTGGTCACTAAAATGTTTACATCTATTATGCATTGTTTTAGAAAAATACTATTTGTTCTGAATGTAATTTACGTCAAAATCACCCGACTGTTGATTTCAAATACTAATGATTAACTTTTTGGTATTAATTATTTTAATCATTACTGTTTAAAATAAAGTATTAGGTTTACAATTTTAGTCATTAAGTTTTGGTATTAATTATTTTGACGGAAATCAACAAAGGTGGGGTGATTTTGACTAAAACTACATTGGTAAGAAAATAACATCTTTCATGAACATACTATAAGTTATTATTAATACGATTTAAAAAAGGCTGAGATAGAAGGGACAAATCTACACCCATTACGAGAGAAGGAATATTTTATTTGAATCGTCAGCTTGATAAAGCGGACTTTGAAAATTACAATGCATGCAGACAATAGCAGACACATGTAGAACACAACACAATGCCTTACAACTGTCTAATAGAACAAAAGCACAATTGAAATAAATAACTAAACAGCGTCCTCTAAACAGTTACACTAATCAAACACTTATACTTGTTTGTGCATTTGTAAAGTACACCCCGTTCCGTTTCTGGCTTTCATTTTCACACTTTTTTTTATCCTGCATAAACACGTATATAGTCTGTCAGTCCACATCTGATCTCTTAATAAAATAGTGAGAAAAAGATTTCACATGAAAATGAAGACTATTAAATAGTAAAAGAACGTTTTTTTTTACACTAGTAAAAGAATGTTTCAATAACATGAATCTTGGTTTGAAATTAATGATACTGTCCTGATATATTAATGTATATATGTGCGTGAAAGATGAAAGATTACCATGTGGTGTGAAAGGGCTATTTATCTAGTAGTGGTAAGGTGGAGGAGGTGATTTGTAGTAGTAGTGTGGAGGAGGTGGGGAGTGGACTGGAGGAGGAGGAGACTTGTACTTATAAGGCTTCTTGTAAGGTGGTGGTGGAGGAGAGTGGTAAACTGGGTGGGGAACATGGGGAGGGTAGGTGTGAACTGGTGGTGGAGGGGATGGGTATTTGTATGGCTTCTTAGGTGGGGGTGGAGGAGAGTGGTACACTGGGTGAGGGTGAGGGTGAGGGTAGGTGTGAACTGGTGG
Organism: Mucuna pruriens; assembly: GCA_025330945.1. NCBI lineage: Eukaryota > Viridiplantae > Streptophyta > Magnoliopsida > Fabales > Fabaceae > Mucuna > Mucuna pruriens. The sequence goes on along the minus strand of JAENHJ010000361.1, from coordinate 1,798,692 downwards.
TGGAGGAGATGGGTATTTGTATGGCTTCTTAGGTGGTGGTGGTGGGGAGTGGTACACTGGGTGAGGGTGAGGGTAAGGGTGCTTATGCACTGGAGGTGGGGGAGATGGGTACTTGTATGGCTTCTTAGGTGGTGGTGGTGGGGGAGAGTGGTAGATTGGATGTGGGTGAGGGTGAGGGTAGGGGTGGGGGTGTGGGTGTGGGTGGGGATGAGGGTATGTGTGCACTGGAGGTGGGGGTGATGGGTACTTGTAGGGCTTCTTTGGTGGGGGTGGGGGTGATGGGTAGTGGTAAGGTTCCTTTGGGGGAGGTGGTGAGGAGACTGGTGGTGGTGGAGATGGGTACTTGTAGGGCTTCTTTGGTGGAGGTGGTGGAGATGGGTAGTGATAAGGTTCCTTTGGAGGTGGTGGTGAGGGAACTGGGGGTGGTGGAGGAGAGGAGTAGGAGTAATGGTTTGCTGAGATTTCAGATGGGAGGCTGAAAAGGATTATGGCAAATGCAAGAATGATAGAAGCAGAGGCCATTAGGGACCCCATTTTCCCCAAGATTATACTTTCAAGTGGGTTTTGGTGGTGGTGATTTAGAGCTACTACAGCCCCTTTTTATAGATGTTTCTTTACCATTTAACTCCAACCTACACCTTAGTTAACTTTTCTTTTCACTTCAAGACTCACCTTCTTGGAAACACGATACTACTATCCAATACTATCTTTAAATTATTGGCCTGGCATTGTTGACTTTTTATTAGAACAATGAGACCCTAAACCCTCTGGAACACGGATTTGGATTTTATCCTTTTACGTGTTTGTTTTGAAGCTAAGTTCTATTTTGGTACATATTTTATCTTAAATAATCTTATTGGAATAGCAAAAATAGGTTAACCAATGACAATATAATCTTACATAACTGATCTACTAGTTCAGTGGTGTTTTGAAACTAAGTTCGGTAAAATTGAAAGTTAAATATAATAAAAATTTGTGTTTAGATTAATTTTCAGTACTAATATTGTATTAAAATGTGTACACGTAAAAGAAAAGAAAAAGTAAAAGAAATATCCCTGCTGCTGAAGGCAAAGCAGACTGTGTAACTAGGCAGAAATGTTGACACCGGCTTTATTTTTCTTGACCTGACGGAAGAAAAGACAAGAATCTGATTTAATTATTATTGTTTGTATCGTTGAAACATCACTTTGGGAACACATGCATGATTTTGGGTAGCTGTCCTCGCCAAAGAGTTTATTCCTTTTTTTTTTTTTTTAAATAGTTTTTTAATTTTTATAAAATATATATTTTCTATTTTGATCGTTTTAAAACAACATTATTTAATTGTGTCTTTCTTTTTTAATTCCCAACGTCAGAATTTTATATTAAATGATTGCCTGATTAACAGAAATTGATAAATAAGTCTAATATTATTTAAATAATAAGATTAAAATGAAAATATTTTAATATAAGAGAAATTTATGTAAAAATTCTATAAATTTATAAGAATTAAAACAATGAAATCAATGAGTTGATGTCACGTGAGAAATTCAAATAAAAATAATTATATATAAAATTTTTAAATATTTTATAAAACTAATTTTCTATTTAATTAGTTTTTTTTCCCTGTTGATGTCTAATTCTTGTATCTTGTATGATTGTCTAAAGTTGTACGTGATATAGAGGCACATAAAACGATTTTTCATCTCTCCCTAAATTCAATTTTAAAAAAAATACTAAACTTTCTCCCGAAAACAGTGAATTGGAACAAAGGAAGAGAGAAAGAATAAAGAAGAAAAAAATGCGATAAGTAATATGATAAAAAGAAAAAAAAAATGAATGTATGTTTGCAAAAACTATTAATTAAATATTTTATAGGTTTGGGACTGCTATTTCATCTTTACAGATTCTCACTACAAGAATTTTTTGATTTTACTACTAATTTTAACTACCATTTAAATTGATAGCTAAATTCTAACTAATTAACTAAAATATTATTTTTTCTAGCTAAATTAAAGTTATACTTCTTATTACTACAAATTAGTTAGGAAATAACTACAAATTTTAAAAAATTTACTACAAATTAACTAAGATTATTTTCTTAACTAATTTGTTACTTATTTCATGCTACTATTTAATATTATAGTAATTTTGTAACTAATTATTTTTACTAGAAATTAACTATAGAATAACTATTGATTTTAAAATTAACCACAAAATTATTTTGTAACAAATTTTAAATTTTCTAGTAGTGTCTATTGTCATTGTATCTAAGAATTAAGAGAGTCGAATTTGGACATTACATTTATATAATTTTTTACAAAATAAGGTAACTAAATAAAGAGATAAAAAATATTAATTATAAAATAGTATATGAATAATATAATTATAAAATTAATAGTTTTTAATTATTTAAATTGTATATTTATTTCCTTTAAACAGATACATTAAATATACATTAACGTGTGCTCATATGAGCAGACAAATTTCAGTTTCTTTGAATATGTGAGTAAGGTTCAATCTAAGAATTAATTGTATAAATTTCTTGAAAACTGTTGTTAAGGATGGATCTTTACATTAATTTGACACTTATATTTCAGGAAACTACTCTTTTACTTGGCAAATAAAATACCCTAAGAAATATTAAATATTTTTTAATATATATTAAAAGATAAATACATATTTGACATCACTTATCATATATATATATATATATATATATATATATATATATATATATATATATATATATATATATATATATATAAATTCATTCTCGTATGATTTGATAATAATTATGCGAAGAATTTAACTAAAATATGTTTATAATATAAATATTTTATACATTGTCAAATAATTATATATTATAATGTATAATAAAATTATTAAATTTTATACTAATTATTTTACATATCATACTTAAAATATTTTTAATTAATTAATTAATTATGTAAAATCTCACTGTACACAACAATTCAACTTCAAAACAATTCTACATATAAAAAGTAAGTACCTTGCTATGCACATTAGAAAGGCTAGAATAAATTGAGATTAATATCGGAATAGAGAATTTGTTCTCATTTGATAAATTTTATTTTTCTTCTTTTAAGATAGTTCACATTCTTTTTTTATTTTTACAATTTTATTATTATAAACTCTTACGTAAATTATTCATATTTTTTATTTTTACAATTTTATTATTATAAACTCTTATGCGAATTATATTCATTCATATTTGATAAAGTTATCGTTATTATTTTTCACAATCCTAACAGTACACTATTTTTTTTTAATTTATAGGTTTGATCTAGTAATATATAAAACAGTTATAATAACATTGTCAGATATTTATAAATATAACCTAAATGATAAATTTATAATAATAAAAACATAAAAAAAAGATAAATTATCTTAAAATAAGGAACTAAATTTTTATTGGATTAGATAAAAAAAACAAAATTATTTTGAATATTCTTTAATATTCATCATAACAAAAACGAATATGAGAAAATATTCAAAATGAAGAGAAGAACATAAGAAAATATGAAGAGGGAAACCATATTTATATAAAAGAATAAATAAAAATTATCTAAAAATAAGAGGACAATGAATATGAGAGAATATTCAAAATGAAGAGAAGAACATAAGAAAATATGAAGAGGGAAACCATATTTATATAAAAGAATAAATAAAATTATCTAAAGATACACTACATAATTTTTTGATTTTGCTACTAATTTTATCTACCATTTAAATTAGTAGCTAAATCCTAGCTAATTAACTATTAATTAACTAAAAAATTATTTTTTCTAACTAAATTGAAATTATATTCATTTATACTTCTTATTACTACAAATTAACTAGGAAATAACTACAAATTTTAAAAAATTTACTACAAATTAACTAAGATTATTTTCCTAACTAATTTGCTACTTATTTCATGCTACCATTCAATATTGTAGTAATTTTGTAGCTAATTATTTTTACTAAAAATTAGATATAAAATAACTATTATTTTTAAAATTAGCCACAAGATTATTTTATAGCAAATTTTAAATTTTCTAGTAATAAGAAGCATTGATGTGTTCGAGGCATCTTCAATTTTTTTTTAATGTTGATTTTCTTGGGACGTCTTCATTTTGTTGAGACAGAGACCAAACTTTCAAAACTAGAGTAATAATAAAAGTACATGTATATACTTGAAAGCAAAAAATTTATTGTGAACTTTCTAAATCACTTATACAAAAATCTAATAGATATAATAGATTTTTTAGATCAATTATTGTTACAATCAACCTAGAAAAATCTTATAAATTTTTTAAGTTGCAAAGTATGTCAATATTATAAATTAGTTTTTAAAGAAAGTTGTTACGAACGTTAACATTGTATTTGTCGTAAGGGCATGTTGTGAATGAGTGACTTACATTACATAAAATGTCATTTACACATAATGTTTGTCCATATATATAAGAGGATACTCAAGTGATTCAGGATCAAAGTGTTAGGAAAGAGGCTAGTTACATCTGCATTCTAGGATACTGAAGTCCATATTAAAGTAGTGGACCGGTGGCAGTGAGGAGGGAGTTTAGGTTATATACAATCAAATTAGGTTACAAATAGGTGTTATCCATGTAAAAATAGTATTAGATGCATCAAACTTAGTATAAATAATGTATTATTAAAAAGAATAATCAATTATGTAGTTATACATTATTTTCTCTAAATAATTTTTTCTTAAAAAATTGATCATAACAAAATAAGAATATTGTTAAATCAGAATTTTGTATATTAATGTCAATAATTTTTGGTGAAAATTTTATTATTTTTAATATTTTTTACATAGAATTAACTATATAGTTCATTGAGTTTAATGCAATACAAACTTACAAGCAAAAAGAAAAAGAAAAAAAGATAACAAAACTTACAATTTTCAACTTGAAAAGAGGAAGTTCACACAACACTAGCACAATTGTGCTCCACTCAACACACTCGTGCCCACTCTAAAATCAACAAGCACAATCGTGATCTACTCTACATGTTTGTATTCATCTCAAAGATATTTGGTATAGTCGTTCTTCACCCAATATGCCCATGCACAAGTTTAAAAGGCATTCAACATGTCCGTGCACAATTATGATGAGGGGTAGCACAACCGTGTTCCACTCTGTATGCTCGTGCAAGTCCACAAGGGAGGGTCATTTTGCACAACATAAAAGAGAGCAATCAAATAGCAGAAAGGTCATCCCATAAGTTCACAACTCTAGTCTCTTATACTCTCTCCTCCTATATTTCTCCTCAATTTTAGATCTCTCTAAGAGCACATTTAGGCATTTAGCAAGGCTCGAGGCATAGTGCAAAGCAGATGAACAAAGCCTTTAACCATTATGAGTTCTTTCTTTACTCATTTATGTTTTCTTTAGTCTTTTGTATTTTTACCATGTGTTTGAGTAACTAAGTCCTCTTTTAAGGGTTATGATGTATTTTGTATTTGCAATCCTCTATTTTACTTTTAATGCAATTTTCTATTTTTTCTTCATTTATTTGCTTAAATATTTTATTATTCCAATATGATTATAGAGTACATGTTTAAATCAACCAATTAATGGTAACCACACCATAATTAGTTGGAAGACCTATAAAATGATTGAATACAAAGAAATTGCATTACTAACTTTTTTCTTTAGATTTTTTATTTGGTTAATTATTAATTAGCCTCTATATTCTTAATGCTTGTTTGAATTTGTGTTTCTATATAATTAACTAAGAACCATCCTAGGTAGAGAATAGTGAGAGTAGTAGACCAAGATATCCTAATAGAATTAAGAGGTATAATGAGTAACAATGAGTCTCCTAATCAAATTAAGAGATATAATCAATATCATTAAGGAATAGATTGAAAAAATCAAATGAAATTAGGATGGATGAAAAAAAACATAAATGATACTACAACTCCTCATTCAAATTTAAATTTCAAATTACTTGCTTTATTTGCTTTTATTTTCTTCTTAAATAAATTCTTTTTTTTTAATTCTTAAAATTTGGTTTGCTTAGGTTACACAAAATTTTTCTAAAACTGGTAATAACTTACACTAGTCCCTGTGAATATAATATTTGTCCCTGTGAATATAATATTTAGACTAAAGTCTTTGTTACTATTGCGTTGTGGTATACTTGTCATCGAGCACATTCTATGATGCATCAAATATGATAATTAAAAAAAAAATTAAAAGGTGAAAAATATAATTTAATAATTACCAAAAGTTAAAAAATACTAAATATACATTCGCTTTATTTTCTATTTCATTTCCATTTCTTTTTTCACGAGATTACTTATCTTATATCAGGATGGAGTCAGGAGTAGATATTAGGGAACCAACTAATCATCATAATTTATTATAAATAATCTATATTAATTATATATATATATAAAAGACTATTTTAAATGTTTTAAAAATGGACTAAATTGAGTTTTCTAGATTATTTTTTACAACAGTAATCATCAAGCATCAAGAAAAAATTATTTTCAAATTTTTAGAAAATAGAAAATAAAATAGTGTAGTGTGACGATAGTGACCGCTCTAGAAAACAACCTCTAATGAATATCTATATATTTAGTTTGTTTTTCAAAGTTGACGCAATCATTTATAGACCTGAACTGTTGAAGATCAAAACACAATAGATCTCACATGTGACTAAAAAAAAAGTTAACAAAGATAAAATAAAAAAAATAATAATACACAAAAAAAATAGTGATAAAAAATAATGATTAGTATATATCAAAATTCAAGTTATCAATTCTTCCTGTTGTGTTTGTAAGCTTATTCCATGGATAAAGGTTAATAATAGTCTTTGATTTCTCAAATCAATTATAACTAAATCAATATAAAATATAATAAAGTCATTTGATTGTAAATATGAATATTTATAACCTTTAAAATAACAATAGATTATAAGAGGAAAAATTATTAAAAAAATAATACTCAGATTTCTTGCCTAAAAAATAAAAAAGTAATTATTTTTACAATAAAAATTATAAAAAATAAATAGTATATTTATCTAAAAAGAAAAAATGTAATTATATATTCACAATAAATATTTTAAAAGGAAAAAATATTTTGTCAAAAATAAAAAATAAAAATATAATACTTAAATAATATTATTTTTATAATTGAAATCCTAAGATAAAACAATTAATATTAAAATATTGTAAAATATACATATTAAAAATTTTAGAATTATTCCTGCTGTGCACAGTCCGTCCCTAATCATATTTATTATTTATTTATTTATTTTCTACCTCAATTCATTCAAAATATTTATCATTACTAAAAAAACAAAAAAAAAACTACATATAATTGCAGCAAATAATCTATATATGTATCGTACCTAAGCTTGTACCTATTAAAATAGTATGTAATTATTTTAATTATTTTATTTTGTTGGAATGCGCAAATGTGAATGGTTTTTCTAGGTACTAATTTGAGGACTAAACCTAGGCATCAACTAGGGGTATTAGTTGTTGCCGACAGGTCTTAATTACCTCTATTTTTATGCATCAAACTTATCTTTATTTAGGAATAAATAAATAAATAATTACAATTAATTTTAAAGAGTTTAAAATTAACTTCCATGTAAAAATTTTACACAAATATTTAAATAATATTATCAAAAGAGCTTGATTTTGATTTTCATTGAAAAAAAAAACTTTTTACTAATAATTTATCATCAGACTTATTCTTGTTAGTATTAAGTCCGTATAACAAAATATAAACTTTTAATTCCGGGAATGCATACATTGTAAATATCATGTTCTACACCATTGTAGCTAGTATTGGGGGAGTGATATCATAGAATTGAAAAACACTACACAAAGAGATGTATATGAAATAGTTCTTATCCAACTAAAGTAATTTATAAATCCAGTTAAATACCCTACAATGGTAGAGAGGTTTGGCTATTTTTTAGTTTCAGTAACAGTAATTTTAGTCTAAAAAGTAAAAATGGTAATTGTACAAATTTATATGCAAACAATGTTAAAAACTTAAAGGATAAAATACAAGTTTTGGAAATTCAATTTTATATCAATACTACGTTTATAAAAAATATTGTACATAATAAAAGCAAGGGGAATGGGAAGGCATCAACTTGGGAGATGGCTTACCAGATAATAGTCTAAAGTGATAAAACATTTAAAAATGGAAGATCAACTTTCATTGCCAGCTCAATGACCTTATTTTATACAATGACATTGACGAATGTTATGTCAAAGGAGACAATATAAAATTATATATAAATATGACAAGTATGAATCATTCTAATTTCATTAGTGATTTTGACCTTATGTATTAATTATATAATTACGTTAAGTATTTTAAAAAATATTATTTATAATAATTTTATTTAACTTAAATAAAATTATTTTCATAAACTATATATAATATGTATATAAAAAGAGACAATATAAATGCTTAAGATGATGTAAATTTAAATAAAACTTCATCCAACATTCACAATGGTTGATTTCAGCAATTAAAATTTATGATAAAATTAAATATATTATAACAACTTGTAATTATTTTGTAATTAATAATCTCTCATCTCACAGAGTGAAATCCTATTAAAGACAAAGTCTCAACTATTTGAGTAGTTTCTTTTTATTTTATTCACATGATGGGTTATACAAAAAAAAAAAAGTATTTTATGCTCCATTCCCAAAAGGCAAAAAGTATCGTTTCACGTGCCATTGTATCTACTGTAATTTATTGCTTACTACCAGAGTAGGTCATGACTGATGGGTTATCCAATGTAATCTGTGTTTTTTTTTTCCTTTATTTTTGGGTGATGATTATCTCACAAAAATTAATTATTATTAATATTTATAAATAAGAAAATATTATTAAATAACATAAAGTATAAATATAATAAATAATATAATATAATAAAAAAATACAAATATTAATAAGACATTAAAAAATTAAAATGTTCAAATATAATGATCGAATTAAAAAAAAAAATTTGAAGGGCCGACATCAAAGAATAGTGGACAGTCCGATAAACTCCTCAAGGGACATATCAAAACTCACTCCAATTTCAGCACAAAATAACAAATCAAATTTATTTCTAAGACTTGAGTGATTTCAAGAACCACATGATTCAAATCATTTTGTTAAAGGCAAATTCCTCATATGGGGTGTTAACCATTTCACCGACCAAGTTGAAATATTTAGTATTAGGACTGTTAGAAGCTTTTTCTTTTCTTTTTTTTTTTTTTAGTTTTTAAAATAATTTTTTTAATAAGTTAAAAAAACATTTTTGAGATCTACCTAGCCAGCTTGACAAAATTTTCAGAAAATATTTTAAAATGGCGATTCACTTAATTATTTAGCAAGACTCTCATTAATTCTTGCTATAATTTATTCTGGGTTAACCTTTTTATTAGAAATCTTTCATCCATTAGAAATATAATTAAAATAAAATATACAGAGATAAATTTCAACAGTTAATTTTATAAAACTAAGTGGGGGTGGTCAAAATGTGCATACTAGTGTTTGCTTCTGTTATATATTTTGTCATGTTTCTGAATATTAGTTAAGATAAATTTCATGTATGCAAAAGCCTCTATGCATATATATTCATTTCAGTTCAGTACACTATCACAGAATTTGCAGAATCAAGAATCAGACAAAAACATGTTAATTAATAGAAACAATCAATCATAGGATTTTCATTAATCTGATGAATAAAACAGAATAAAGATGATCATCATCTACAAAAGATTGTACTGCACTCGTATGATTAGAAACTAAAATATTGTACTTCTTCCCATTTCTCATCAACAATAAGACAATGTTAAATCCAGCCTAAATCTAATTTGTGTGTTTTTGGATCATATTAACTGTCATTCACGTTTAATTCTCATAAAAATATAAAAGTTATTTTATATTATTTTATTTTCACATTTGTGGAGTTCACACACATGTCCAGATACATCAATAATCTAAAGGCTACTGATATATGACACTTGGAATTGGGGAGGAATGTTGGATAGGAAGTGATGATCTAGCTGCTTGAGCAAAGCTAGCTGGCAATGACACACAGTTAATGTTTGTAATTAATTGATAGTAATTACCTAAAATCAATAAACTATTATTTATTATTTCTCTTTTTCTCTTTATTTTCAAGCTAGGACAAAAATTAAAAACATATTTTCCAACTCACTCTTTTTAAATATTATATTAGTTAAAATTTATTGATAAAAATTATAAAATTAAGAAAAAAATTATTAAATAAGATGTAAAACTTAGAAAATTTTGTGATTTTAAAAAAATTCAACTAATAAAAATGTGTCTGAAATTTAGCTTTTCTACTCTACAGTTTATATTTCAACTTTTTACAGCTTTCATTTACAACATTTTGCTTAATTCCAATCCATTTAGAGCCTCCAACACACAACCTTTCCATATTATCTCAAACTCTTCACTGCAAGATTCTAGGAGACCTTCGAAGTAATCTAATATTTACATTAAGGAACAAAGTCTCTTCCTCAAACAAGTACTTGAAAAAGGGAAATCATTGTGCTCGTACTTGACTGATCAATTAACTGACAAGCAATCCATAAGAAAACGTACAAACATCTCTGTAATTTTTTTTTTATTTGTAATCCCTGTAGTCTAAATTTTTTAATTTTTGTACTCTGAAAATATTTACGGGACTCTATTAGACATTGTCGCAGGTTACAAAAAATACTTACATGACAATACTTGATCTCGTAAACTTTTTTATAATGTAAAAACAAAAACGGAAATTAAGGTTTAGATTTGTCAATAACAAAAAAAAAAATTATAAGAACTAAAAACAAAAAATTAAAGACATGTTTGAAATGCTTACAAACTTATTTAAGCATTACCTATGAGAATGTTACACCTGTATTACCAATATGAAAGTTTGATAATTGATATATTATAAAATGATTTTTTTGTAAATTTTTTCACCGCACTTCCCCCTTTGGTTTCATTATACTTCCCTACTTGTGGTTTCACCGCACTCCTCCCTCTTGCTTTTCTTCTCATGAAATAAAAAATTACCAACTCTCTTCTCCCATTTTTTCTACGGTTACCAAGTGTACCAAGTGTGCTCACTGTGGGAGTCATTGATGGTTGCAGGAAACAAGAGTTGAATTGTTGCGATATAAGGAGCACTGCAGGTGAAACATTGTGTAGTTGGTTAAACTTAGGGGAATGATGTGATAACTTCTAAACTCTAATTGGATTTATTTTTCTTTTCACTTATATTGACATGTTAATTATTGAGTGGGTTGATCAATAATGTTGTGTTATTTTTTTATTTTTATGAGGTGTTGTTGGAAAAAAGTTTCACGAGGAGAAATGAGAAGGGGAGGAATGCAATGAAATTAGAGGGAGAGTGCGCTAAAACAAGGGAGGAGTGATGCTTAAAAAAAGAGAAGAAAAAAATAGTTATTGAAGTAATTTTATATAAAAAGTAGAGAGTATTTAACAAATGGGAGAAATATAAATAGTAAAAACCTTACTAATTAATAGGCTTTTAACCAAACTTACGGGTCAGATTTTGATGTAGGTCAAACAAAACAAAATTAAATAAGTAAATAGATTATAGTCAAACTTCATCTATTGAACAAATTTTAGACACGAGCCTACCAAAAATCTAGTCTAACATGATGTATTTCGACCCTGGTGTAGTTTGGAATGACTTTAGATATATTTTACAATTCAAGTTTTTTCACAAAACTAATTTTTAATATTCAACAAATTGATCCACAAAACAAAATAATAACTAGATAAAGAGGTAAAGAAGAATATATACAACAAATTTATCTTAATTCACTTCAACCATAGGAAATTACATGCAGTACCTAACACTCAGTTAGGGTTTGTCACTATCATATAACAACTGATTACAAACCTGCAGAGCCACGCTGCATCAACACTGCCAAGCGAGGTCGAAACCCTGCCTCTCTAGGCTAACTCAACACGTTTACAACACAACTTAACAAAAAGGTTATTCAAGGGAATGACTTGTTAACAATTACTTCTGAAATAATCTGATTGATTTCTTATAAAATAATTAAAATGAAAGGAAAGTAATATTATAACAAAAATACTATGAATTAAAGGACAAATAAGAGAGCAAATATTTATTTTTTATATATTAATTGGATCGTCAGCCTGATATGCGAACAGACACCTTCGCAAATTACATTGCATGCAGGCAACTGGATACGTGGAGGGAGCAGTGCCTTGCAATTTCCAATACAATAAAAACACAATAAAATGAAAATGCATTGTAAACAATAATTAACACTTTGACGAAATATGTGAAGAGTTTCCTCTTAATCTTCGATGTCCATTTGTGAAGTGCTCCGTATGTCCCGTTCATGGCTTTCTATGTTTTTAAACTTTCTGCTTAGATCCTACAAAAAAGAATTATATGAGTCTGTCAGTCCATGTCTAAATCTTAACCAAATCCAATAAATAAAGATTTATTTTACATGGAAAGCTTATTAAAAATATTATAGTTTTATATAAAAAAATAAATGACTTTATTTTTATTTTAATTATAACAAACATATACTATTTTTAAATATATTAATTATTAATTTTTTTATACCTTTAATTTATCATAAAGTTTAATAATGAAATACTCTATATTTTTTATGCAAGTAGATGCATGAATTCACCTATTAACAATTTAAGTAATACTCATTAGTAAAAGAAAATTTCTTGAATTAGGGTGAGTATAATTAAATAAAATCATCATTTAAATTATTTAATTTTACGAGTATTTTAAAAATAAAATTTTAATTTATAATGATATTAATAATTATTATTAATTAAAATTAATTAACTTATTTTTTTTGTTTTTGGTAAATTAGTTATTTATTTTTATATACATGATTGAAAGCGATACTAGAGATTAAAGAATGCTTCATAACATGAATTTTTGGTGTCAACTGAAGAATACACTTAACAATCAAAGAGTGATGATAATGATATTCTAACGAAGACAGAAGTGGATTAGATCGAGAAGAGAAATATTTTACCATAATGTTAATGGAAAATTATTTTTCCACACCCTAACAGGGTGAACGTAGATTTGAGAACGAGATACAAGAAAAAAAAAGGTAAATATGATGAATTATGTGACGAAAATACGATGAGAAGTAAAAAGAAATTTAAAAGTGTATAAGCATAAGATGTGAGGTTGGATGTTAATGTAGGTTGAAAGATTACCATGCGGTGTGATACGAAACCGCTATCTAGTAGTGGTAAGGTGGAGGAGGTGATTTAAAGTAGTGGCGTGGTGGAGGTGGGGAATGCACAAATGGTGGTGAAGGGGATGGGTATTTGTATGACTTCTTAGGTGGTGGTGGAGAGTGGTGGACTGGGTGAGGGGAAGGGGAAGGGGAAGGGTGATTGTGCACTGGTGGTGGTGGAGATGGGTATTTGTATGGTTTCTTGGGTGGTGGTGGAGGAGAGTGGTAGAGTGGATGAGGGTGGGGGGGTGGATACTTGTGCACTGGAGGTGATGGGGATGGGTACTTGTAGGGCTTCTTTGGAGGTGGTGGGGGAGAGTGGTACTTGTGAACTGGTGGTGGTGGTGGTGGAGGAGAGTGGTACCGGTACTTGTAAGGTGGTGGTGGTGGTGGAGGTGGAGATGAGTAGTGGTAAGGCTTCTTGGGTGGTGGAGGAGAGACATAGTGGTTTGCTGAAATTTCAAATGGGAGGCTGAAAGAGATTATGGCCAACGCAAGACTGAGAGAAGCAGAGGCCATTTGAGACCCCATTTTCCACCAACTTTATACTCTCAACTGCCTTTTCCTTGTGCTCATAACAAACCTAGGCAACCCCCTTTTATAGTTTGTTTGCATACCATTTAGTTGGTAGGATAAAAGGGTAGAAACAGGGTGAGAATTTAGTAATGAATTACGAGTTTTAGATCATATTTAATCTAAAATTTTAAAACATTAAGTCTATAAGACATTGTCTTTTATATATTCTTCAACGTATTTATTTTTATCTAATAAAATATTTCTTATTTACTGAAATTCCAACTAATTCTAACCAATAACCATGTTGATAATTTTATATTACTTTTTCCTTGAGACTATATCCCCTTCTTGGAAGGATACATGCATGATGATATTATATAAGGCTATGTAGCTTGGAATTGACATTTGTTATTTGGCTTTAGCCTTTAGGAGCAAAGCGTCCCAAAGCGTTTTGGAATGGTTGCGACCCTAAGCGTTTTTGGAACATAGATTTGGATTTGATAGGCTGCAATGCTGCATGCTAATTAAGAAGAGAATAGAATATCTAGGGCTAGAAATATGATGTACAGGACGATTATTTTTTCTTACATCTCCCCAAAAAGGTAGAATGTATTTATCTTTAGCTTGTGAGACTATGCTATGTTTTTAGCATTGACACATTTTTTTATAAGCTTCTAGCATTGGCACATTTCATTCTAAAATTATGTACTTGTATAATTTTTTTTTATCATTTTCTTTTCGCACCTAATTTTGAAAATTTGACGGAATAAATGTGATACAGTATAACATATAATGAATTTGTGAAGAAAGATTTTAATTTGATTTTCACAAAATACATTTTTAAAGAGAAACAAGAGGTTTTAAATGTATCTAAGTTTCGGATCAATTAAATATTTGATAGTTATCGTATTCAAATTTGAATATGTTGCCTCCGCTGCCAGTGAAGTATACATTTATCAAGTAAACTTACCAATGTCTCTTGTACTTTTGCTCCACAGTTTTTACTTTAAAAATTAATAGATTTTGTACTTAAAATGAAGATAAACTAGCAACTTACAAAAAAAATGTTACCAAAAACTCAAGCAACTGTCGGTGATTATTTCTTCTTGGTGAAATGATAACTGTTTTCATTGTTATTATAGAGTAACATGTTGGTTTTTTTTTTTTTTCACCATGACATTAATGTAAAACTTTTACCAATTTTACTATTGACTAACATATACTAAAAAAATTTAGCTGATTTTTTTGTAGAGTCTCTTCTCATAATCACTTTCCTCTCAACCACTTATAAAATTAGATTTTGATGATTGCTTATACAAATTAAATAAAAATAAAATGTTTCGACGTATACTCTATTTATTATATTGTTGCATGATTTAGATATGTTTTACACAACAAACTCCATATAAAAATTACTAACTCTTACTTTACTAACTCAACTATACAAAAACTTATTGTAATAAATTAAGTGTATTTTTTTCAGTTCTGAAGCCAGATCAAGATCAGAAGAGACTTTTTGTTTTCCTAGTTGTGAATTTATTTTAAAGTCAAATCAAGTGTGTTGACCTATTAGATTTCATCCGTTGAATAAATTTTTTCATTGGAATTTTTTAATTAGTTAGATCTATAATAAAACAGAATCTAAAGCATACAACATTACTTTTTAATGAAAAAAAGCTTAGGAAAATATATGAAATGTCTCATTCTATGAAGAAAATTCTATCTAATGCTCGGATACAGAATATGATGTCATTAATGTGAGTGTCATTGTTTGCAATACACATTTGTTGAATGTAATAAAAATGACTTTTGGTACCTATCCGAGGAATTTTGGGATGAACTTTTCCAGGCTCCAAGTGTCATTCCATTCTTAAATTGACAAGAAAGGAATTTAAAATACAACAATGATTTCTGTACATTTCACTTTTCTAACTAGTTAATTAATACTCATTATTTTTTGGAAAAATATATTTTTAACTTTTATATTATCACTAAAACGTGGTTAATGTTTTTATATTTTTATATTAATTAATTTTATTTTTAAAATTTTAAAATATATAAATTTAATTTCTCTTAATTTTAAAAAATATGATACATTTTTAAAGAAAAAAAGACTAAATTCATATGTTTTAAGTTTTTTTCCTTTCTATTGCATCAGGTTATTTATTATATTTATATTTTAGTTTAATTATACATTTGTTTTTTAATTTGATGGTTAGACAATTTGATTTTTATAATTTTAATTCATACATTTGAAATTTTAACTATTTTAATTTCTATAATTTTAATTGTTGAATTTTAATTGATAGAAGTACACTTATAATTAATAGTCTAAGAGTATATCTAATGTTAGAATTTACTTTGAGTTTTTAACTAATTAATTTTGTGTAAATTCCTTATTGCCACGCACTTAGAATTTGAGAATTTTTACTATTTTCCTGCAAAATGAAAATTTTGAAATATAATCTCATTAGGCAGAATTTTAAAATGAGATTAATTTGTATCTTCGGTCATGGTAAATAATTTTTCTTATTAATTAATTAAAATAATTATTAGAAAATTAATAGTTTTATTATGGTATTAACTTATGATTGAATAATAGATAAAAAAATATTTGTACTTTCATTTCAACATTCTAATTTTTTTAAAAAGATTCTCTACCTTTTCTCTCTTATTTCAATAAATAATTAATTTTCAATAGACGAATGAATAATGATCGATGAACACTTCTCCTCTCTAAACACTTTATAATATTAATTCATATATTTTTATTTTTTTATTATATCATATTACCTATTATACTTATATTTCTTTCTTTCTCTCCGGAAGTATCATGTAGAATGAAAGTGTTCATCTATCATTTTTGTTTTCAATATTTCATCGCCACTCTCAAAGTACGAAAATACTTAGAAATCTCGAATTAGCCATATAGGTGTTGAAGGTACAATTCGCAATGGATCCACCTTGTGGCCGGTAAAGATTCCTATATAGCCTTTGTTCAGGAAACGATAGGGCCTGAAGTCCTAAGGTAAAAATCACGTTGATCTCTTTGTTCTATTTTTGTGCACGAAAAACATGAAAACTAAAATGACTCATAAAAATTGTTTTTCTTTTTATTTCAACGGGGTGAACTTCACACGATTTAACAACGATGATTAGTGTGACTAAACTGTACAAGTCTTCAAATTATTCAAACTCTAGCGTGGTTGTTAAATATAAGGTTATGTACCTATGGTAATAACATATTTGTAACTAGGGAGTATAGAGGGAAATTTTCTAAAATTAAATTTGAAGATAAATAATTATTCAAACATAAAATTTTATAAATTATAATCGAGTTTCTGTAATTTAATTTATTATATTTTAAATTCTTTGAAGTTTTAAAAGATTCCATCCAAACACTGCCTTAAAATAATCCGCTCAAAACTCAGATTTTGTTAAAGGAGAAAGACTTATTTTAATAATTTATACATTTTTTTTCCAATTACTATTTAGAGTTATATCTTGGAGTGAAAAAAAAAGAAAAAAGAAACACATAGAATCAACGGTTAGCCCAAAGGATGGGAACACTTTCACAAGTTCAACGTGCGACCTGTTCAGCAATCAGCACCTAATTAGCTTGATGGTCAATACTAGCAGTCCCTTCACGAAGCACATGGGCTGATTGTCTTTTTTTTTTTAGAAAAAAAGAAATTCCTCACGGGTAGTTAGAGATAAAAATAATAATAATTTTTATTTTTATTTATTATATTATAAATGTAAAGTATTTTTTTAATTTTATTGATGATTGATCTTTGTTAAAAAATTTGATGATGTTGGATGATTAATCTTTGTTGAAAATTTTGATTAGTTATCTTTAGTGAATATTTTTTTAAACTATATTTTATCACTCATAAAAATAAAATCTGAGATATTGTTTAAACGATTCAAGCCCAAATTTTTTTCCGACCCATGAATGTTGATAAAATAATGATAATTCAAAAGAAAGATAATTAATTTAACGGTGAGGAAAATTAAATAGAAAATGAAATTGTCCATAATCTACGTTTGTCCTGTAGTCTATACTTAATTATTATTACAAGTGATAATACTTAAATTATATCATTTTGTTCTGGTATGCATGGATGTGAATGGGCTATCATCCATGTCTTGATCAAAAGTAAAAACCAAGGCATCAACTTGGGCTCTTGGTTGTTGTCAATGGTGGTAGTATCCCAAAGCGTCTAACTTGTTCTCATTTAGAGAAATTAAATACAATATTAACAAGTCATTTAAAACAACTTCAATGGTTCAAAATCAATTTATATGCAATATTTTTACATTAATTGTATATTTAAAATATTAATAAAGGAGTTTGATTGCAATTATATATATGGAAGATGATTTTTTTATTATAAATATTGTTTTGATAAATTTGAATACGCTTATATATGATAATACACAATCCACTTATAGAGAAATTCTATTCTTATAATTTTTTATAATTATTTTTATAAGATATATTGATTCGAAGAAAAAAAAGTATAAAATAAGTTATGATAATAAAGGAAATGGGAAAGTTGGAGTGAGCAACAAAAGAGATTCTATGCACCTTTAATATATATACCCATTTACATGGGTACAATTACTATTACTATCTACTCATGAGTTATCTCTAACATGTGCACAAATTAACATCACCATGTTCCACCACCATAACTACTATATCAAATAGGATATTCCACCATTACCACTGTTGTCTTTGCTCAGCCATCCCATCCCAACAGTCCCAATACTCTTTCTATCATTATAGGATGATCATCATTTTAATGATAACATTTTTATTAACAAGTATGATCAAAATGTTGGAAATCTATATTTATCTTTCGTGTTCCTTATAATCTTCTACCGTTACACTAGATTATCAAAGGCATAAACAAGGATGAAAAATAATTAAATACCTGGATCCATTTGCGGAATCTTCAATGTCATCTATCTGATTGAGAACTGCTAATTGAGAATCGTTGGTTTGTGGTCTTCCTCAACCAAACCGCCTTGATTCCTTCTGGGGACTTTAGCTTCTCTTTTCAGATGGGGAGAATAGAGAATGTGTTTTGGTTTGGTGTATTGGGGACCATAACCTTTTTTGATATGTTAGCCTACATATAGGGTTCCCATTATCCCCTAACGGGCCAACCTGGTATCCACTCATTAAACTCATATCAAGTCTTATCAGGAAGTCTTTTTATTACTTAATTGGATCACTTAATATTATAATCACTTTAAATAAATAACTATATAATTGTATTTGAAATATAAAGCCCACATGATTAAAAGAAATTACAAATTTCTAACACAAAATTTACAAAAAAATAATATTGACAAAGAGATTTAGATAATCATGAATAGTCAACCTATAATTTTTTTTACTAACAAAGGAAAAAAATATTTTATTAAAATAATTTTACTTAAGTAAATTATTTGACATTATTAACTATTTTTTAATTATTTAAGTTTATACCATGTAATAAGATTTCCCAAGTCATTACAACATTTATCTTGTCGTAGTTTTGAGAACTATACTTGTCATGGAGTAAGATATCTAAAGACATCCTTAAAAACTAGATCTACACTTTCCAGGTAAATTAAATATATTTAAATTTCTTATTTTTCTAATCTTTTAACTTCTATACATTACTTCTTAATTTAATTTTCAATTTAGCGCCATATGGAATGGTTTGAGGTTGATAATAAATGTCTCAAGAGAAAATTTTAATCATAAGGCGATTTTGTACCGGGAGGTCTCTACTGCCATTTGTTGGAACATGAAGTATTTATTAATGATGTCTTCAAGAGATCACCCATGCTAGGAAGGGCTTTGAAGAATTTGTAGTAAGCGCTCCTCCCAAATTATGGTATAAGTTAATCTTTTATATATATATATATATATATATATATATTAAATTACTTAATTGATAATATCTAATTAGTTTATTTAATAATAACTATAAACAAATTTTGAGGCAAGATTGTCCCAAATAGCCTTAAATTAGAGCGTAATTTTCATAGATATCTAGCAACAAGGGGGAAAATAATAATTGAAGATGTGGGTCAATGTTTGTGCCAATTATTGCCTCAAAATCTCCCACCTATCACATGAATATGCATCACCTTAGCATGGGTGAATGTGTACTGTATTATATGATTATGGATACATTATATCAATACGTATTACATTTGACATTTCTTATTTTAAAAGTTATATTTACTTCTCTTAAGATTTAATTATTATTATACTCAACTTTTTTAAGGAATAGTGATTGAAATTATACCGACCTCCTTTGAAGAGAGATAAGTGTAGATTTTGAAATAAAAATATCAATAATAATTAAATCAAATTTTAAGGAAAATAAGTGTAATTTTTTTTAATAAAAATCAACGTGTTTGGTTATTTTTTTATTTGTGGCAGTAATGTAAGTCTAAAATTGGTTATATTACAGTAAGAGCTTATATAATCTCAAATAATAAGAAAAAAAAATTGTAGAACACGATAAAAAGCATATCATATACGTATGTAGGTAGAAATTAATGGGAAGGTATCAATTAACTTTAGCCCTCTTGATATTGCTTTTGAACAACTCAAATTGCTTTTGAGAAACAGATCGACTTGGCAAACGCTGAAGATTTGTTCCCCTCTTTGAAAGCGAGTTTAATATAAACGAGTTATACAGTGGCATAGCAGAGCCTGACTAAAGCAAAAAATCATTTTATAAAAGAGATTTTTGTGCTTTCGAACTTCAAAGCCAGCTGAAAGCATATTGGTTGATTTTTAAAAAGTGGTGAAAGCATGTCGGTATTGACATTTAAAATATCACACCTACCATGCATTGGTCATTTGCATGTGAGACAGGCATGGCACCTTTTCATGATCACCAGTCGTCACCAATATTCTTTCCATAACATACTGGAGTTGGTGGTCACTAATGTAATCTAATCTCTTTCTTTTTTATTTATGCACGCTCTAAAGGTAACCAAACCAAATTAAATAAAATATTCGATACTACAAATTGCTCTGCAACTTGATCTCTCTCATCAATAGGTTCAGAATAATGAACGGCAGGAAAGTATACTTGAAATAAATACCAAAAACAAATTTGGAAAACCATTAAAAGTAAACAAATTGCATATTAACAAGAGTTTAATTTTGATATCAGGTAATTTTTTTATTATCAATCAATTAAAAATTTTCTTAGATATATCTTTTCAAATAATTATTACAAAAATATAAAATATATATAAGCACATTATCAATTGATACTCAAATTTTTACACTTACGTTGCTTAATAACTTTCTCTAAAATATAAAATTAATAAATATAACCGATGAATGATTTGATATTATCTTTGTAAGATGTATATTAAATTTCACATTAATTAAACATTTGTTAATATTTTATCCAACAGTGGATATTTATTTATATTTTAAATAATATATTATTTGTTAAAATAAAGTAGTATGTTGAAATACGATTAATTTTTTATTTACATGAAATTTTACAAATTTAATTTACTTTATAAGAACTTTATTATTAAATTGTGTAAAGTGCACCTAGTGTATATTAAAAGAGACAAGGAGGAAGCGAGTCTTGAAATTCGACGCAGACACCTTTCTCAAATTTACTTGTATGAAAGATTTTCATTAAACTGTTTTTGGAGACTAAAGCAATTAATTTCAATAACTAAACTTGTAGTTCAAACCCTTTGTGGAAAGTAAATTTTGAATCTACTTTCTCTAGAATGATAAACTAATTCTAAGTGTTTTTAGTTATTAATAAAAAAGTAATAATCAATATTACATACATATATTTACTTGGATGATATATCGGGCGTTGGACACTAGATCTGCCTACCTACCTTGACGAAATCCTAAGAAAATCTTTTAAAATCATGATTGGATTAATTTAGCAAAACTGAATGATTCTTGGTATAATTTATTCATAGTCCATATATTTCATCGTGCTGTGCAGACACAAGTTCTTAAAAGCTTGAATCGCGGTGTCCACAAGAAGGGTCAAAGGCCACGCCTCTTAAAAGGTTAAATATTGTCTTTACATCTTTCTATTGTCGACAAAGAATTTGTTAATTTGTAAGTAGTGCTCGTAAAAAATTAAGCCACCCATGAATTATTACAGCTGTATCAAATGATTATCGTTCAAATCTAACTACAGTGATGCGTCAATTGGTTCTTACAACCTATGAGTTTGTGCAAGTATCTTATATAATTTTAGCAGGAAAATATATCCTAAATTCAATACTCAAATTTTGATGGTTGAAAAAATTATTAAAAGTTAAATAAATTTAAAAGCTTTTCTATTTAGTTCTCATTTATATATTTAAAAGTTTGATTTCAACTATTGACTTACTTAAAATTTTATTTTACGTTAAATTTTTTATAGAAATCTAACTACATAAATTAATATACTAATAAGCCAACAGAAAAAATTCTATATAAAACATAATATAATCTATAAAAGTTAAAACACTAGATAAAGATAGAAATAGTTAAATTAAATTTTATAGAAGTCAAATCTAACATATTTATATAATATAAAAATATTTTTTCATGTTTAATCTATTTTTATGATAATTTATTTAAAAATTTATTTTTGTAATAAGGTTCTTCAATAATTTATAAATTTAACTTTTTATATAGATAGACATGTTTAACATTTAAAAAAGATAAATAAATATTTATTTTTAATATATTATAATAGATTTAATATAATAATGATACTACAAAATATTATTTATATTTATTTAAATAGATTAGTTTATTAGGCTTAATTTTTTTTCGAATGACCTAATTAAAATTTAATTCTTTTTAATTAAATAAACTTTTATAGAAACTTAGACTTGTGGCTGTGACTTGTGCCTGATGTAAGTTTCTGTCGAACAGCTTCCCTATTTTTGCACTTCCTTTTGATAAAGATAACATATTTTAACATGCAAGAAGAAGAATAAAGTATAATAAAACATATATAACATAATAAATAAGAAACTTCTAAAAAATTTAGAGAAATTAAAATCTTAAAAAAAAAAACAATATAATAGCTGGGAAAAAAGGGGGCTGAGGGGGAATCTTACCTATAGCTTGAACCCTCATGCTATCACGCACCTATCATGCAAGAAGAAGAACTAAAAAAAAAAATAACAGCAAAAGATGACAGGGAGTTAGTAAAAAGAAATTTCCGAAAAAATGATTTTAAGAAAAATAATAAGAACAAAAATAATTCATAAAAAAGCAAAAAGGAGACAAAGTATATGAGTAATGCATATAAGAAGAATGACAGAGAATTAAAATAAAAAGAAAAAAATAGAAAAAAAGTAGTTATAAAAAGAGTAATAAGAACAAGAAATCGAGTTAAAATTATAAAAAGTAATAATTCCTATTACTGTTTTTTAAATTAAATGGAAATGGTAAAGAATTAAATTAAAATGTAATGATAATATAATATTTATTATATTATCATCTAATATTAAATTATTATATACAGTAAAATGGTTGAGTTTTATAAATAATTATTTTAAAATTATATTTTAAATAGATTTTAATTAACTGACAACATAAAAATATTTTCTCTAAAAATTTTAATTGTATAGTAAAATGCATATTTTAAGAAATTTAGAGATAGAAAAACATGTATCACTTATAATTAGTGCAAATAATTCATACTTAAAAAGAGGAGGAAGAAAAGTAAATCCCTCAAATCAATAGAATGATTCAGACAACTTTATTTTTGTTTGACCTAGTCATAGTGCCCCTAGAGTGATGATGACAAATTTCAGTATGATACCTGAAAAAAGAGTTAAACTACAGGGTTACCCAAGCCTTACTTTTATTCAATATTCAAAGTTTCGGAAACTCAAAAGCTAATTTCTTACGTGTGGAATAAAACCTCGACCCCTGTTACTGGTTTCTTAAACTAGCCTTTTTTTAAAAGAAAAAATTATAGTTTTTTTTACTAATTCATAATATATTTCTCCGTAATAATTATGAAACCGACATTCATCATCAACATTTACAAAATATGCTATACAAGTAATAAAAGAACAGATTTCTCTGTAACTTGTTTTGAATGGTCCAAATTATACACTCTGTAAGACATAGTCTCCTACATTTCAAGAAAAGAAAAACTGTTTGGGCCTAGATATGGATAAACTATTTCTCTAAATGGGCCGTAATATTAGACTTAACATTTTCCCATGGGCTCTGTTATTCTCACACACTTAAATACATCATATATTTGATTCCCATTCTTTTCGTTCCCTTCAAACCAATACAGGTTGCTTTTCATTTTTCTTATCTCTTTCATAAAGGACTGAGTCATATACATTGTTACTGTTCAGAGTTCTTAAAGGTTTTAGAAAAGTTATATGAGAGTTTCTGTTGCGGTAAATAAATTGAACTTAATAGGATAAATGTACCTATTTAACTCTAATTTTTTTCCACCTTCAAGTGAGACTGTGAGAGTGTTTCTTAATAGTTGAAATATATAATTTAATTTTAACCCATGAGAGAAATTTTATTCATTTTATTCTTTTATTTTCTTATCTGCAAATATTTTTGAAAATTTTATCTAAATTGACCCTAAGTTTAAATTTCTTTATGATCTAATATGGGTGTTGTGGCATGATAATTAATGTCAAATTCGGTGGTACAAATCCAATTTTGCTTTGACTTTGACAATTTTTTTTTTTGCTTTAACCTTGGTCAAGTTTTTCTTTACTTGAGAAATTAGGGTTGTGTACGTGGCCCCAATATAACTTCAGCCCGAATCCACCCCTAGTATATATATAATTATTAATCATATAATTATACATGTTATATATAATTCTATAATATTATATATAATTAATTTCATGCTTTGTTTGTTATAATTATTAAAATACAAATTTAGTTATTTTAATAGTTAATAATTAGAGCAATAATAATAATAATAATAATAATAATAATAATAATAATAATAATAATAATAATAATAATAATAATAATTAAATAAAAAAATTAAAAATATACATTTAACTAAAAATATAATTTAATTCTTAAATACTTTTTCTGTTCTTTATTATTTATTAATTTTTATATTTTTTGAATTAAAATATAATTAATAACTTAATATACGATTCATTTAAAATATATAAGTAAACTAAATTATAAAAAAAATTATAGAACGAATTCTTTGTAGAGTTTTCTAAATCTAATAAAATCTCACAAAATTGAAACTAAATTTTATCTTTACATTCTCACTTTTTATAAATCCGAACTCCAACCAACACCTCTCTTTACAGGTGCAGAGAGATCCAAACCCGCCCAAAATATATAATCCAACACTTGATTTGAGTTTATTATCAGTGATGGTAAAAATTTCTTTTTGCTGTTGAATCTATCAATATATTTGGTTCAAATATTTTGCATTTGCTGCGTATGGTGTCTTGGTACTCTTTTTATTTTATATTTTTTCCTGAATATAATCTTGAACCAAAATTTGTCTTATTTGTCAACCTGAAGATTTGAGCATATAAATTACCCTGGTGAGATGCCTTTTTTATGACGATCTAACCATTGAATATAAAATGTTTAAGTGCTTTCGAATGTAAAATCATCTTTGGTATTTGGAGTGCGAAATGTCTGGCTAAAGGTGTTGTCATGCATGTTAATTTGCTTTTCTAGTTTCATTTTCTCTGTTGTTTTGGTAAGAGTCTAATTAATTAATAAGGAAATTTTTTAAATACTATATCTGCATTTTAAAATGTATCTGCAAGCATATTCTTCCTTAAAGATGCTGCAACGACCTGTTCGATTGTGCGTGCTCTTTCTTTACATTAGACCTAGAAACTGTGCATCTTGCATTTTTACCAGAAATGTTTAATTGCACAGTGCATATTGAGAATAAGACTTTCTGATGTTTCACATGACTCTGCTTTGCTTCTTGTTTATCCTAAAAAGCAAATTATTTAGAGGTATGTCATGCCATATAATTAGGTGCGCGGCTCTTTTTATTTGAAGAAATCATGTTCGTGCTTTTATTTCCCCCTTTTAAATTGTTTTTAGTGTTTTCAATTGTTATTTGGCAGCATGAATTCTTCCCTGGATTATCCTACTGTTCTTTGTACTTATTATTCCAATACAACCAACTGCTGAATAACTCTTTACTCTTTTGATGATTAGATGCTAGGAAATGTGTGATGGATCAACCTGCATTCATATAAAAGTTCAGGATTGTTACATAATGAAAGGGTCATATTTTGTTCTTTAAGTCCTGATAAAACTAAATTGGATACTTGGTGATTACCAGGACTGTGTTTAGCAAAGGCATATAATCTGCTATTTATATATTTTTTTTCTTTCATAAAGCAATCCAGTAGACTTTATATATTTTAATAAATATTGTATTGTATATATTAAACTTTGCACGGATGGTCTGAATTAAAAGTTGATTTACACTAAAAAAAAGTTATGTACAATTTTTTTTTTAATTTTAACTATTTAAATACAATCTAATAGTTTATATTTATAATTTTTATTTTTATAATAAAAAAATCTTATTTAATACGTTTCTTATAGAAATTGCAAAATTAATGAGAGAAAAGAGATGATATACTTTAAAAAATTAAATGTTAAATTACTATAATAGATATGAATAAATTACTTTAAAAAGATGAGATAATTAAAATTTTTTATTTGTTTTTTTTATGTATAGAATGTTAATGCAGTCCAATTAAAAAAGAAGTATAAGTACATTAAGATTCACTCTATATATATATATAAAATCTCAAATTATATTAATATAACTTATACCAATTATTATATTATCAATATATATTTATATAAATAAAAAAATATATCAATTTAATTGTTAAATTATAATGATATATTAATTTTATTATTTGTGCTAAGTTTTATCAAAATTAAATAACAATAAAAATGTAAAAAGATGATTCATATTTGTGTAATTTTAAAAGTGTATATTACATCAATTTTGTCGTATATAGAAACATGAAAAAAAATTTATTAATATAAAATTTTGTAGGTACGATATATGTGAAATAACACATAAGTAAAAATATATTTTTTTATTGTGAAAAATGAATATTATAAATTTGAGTTATAAAAATATAAATAGATGATAAAGATTAAAAAATTAATAGTCATGTCACCATTTTAAATAATAATGTGCATTTTTATTTTTATTTTAACCATTAAAATGATATAATAATTTATATTTTTTACAATAAAAAATATTCTTATTTAATGCATTCTTTATATAGAGAGAGGGAGAGGGGAGAGAGAACAACTCCTATAAAATTATTTGGTTAATCTGAAAAAAAATATATAACTTATTTGGTCATATTTAAATAATATTTTTTTTAAAAAATATACATAATTTTTAAAATAATTATGCAATCATCAACTAACTTATAATATAAATTATTTATATATAATGTGTTATTTAGATTTACAATTCTTATTTATTATAATAATTAATTATATAATTAGGGTATATATATATATTATTTATTTATTTATTTATTTATACACCGTGAATGATATGAATTTCTTAATCAGAGGGAACGCATTGCTTTTATATTTGCCTACATCATCCTTTCACCATATTCTTGTACTCATTATATACTTTTTAATGCCTTGTTTTTTTTTCCCTCACGTCATTTCAGGCAAGGAAACAAGACAAAAAACACGCATATTAATTCCCTGAATATTTATAAAGAAAAAATAGGGAACATGTTGTTCGGCATTTTAAAAAGAAAAATGATTTCTTCGTACCTGAGTGACGTGATTGATAATGATTATAAGAGAAAAAAGAGATAAAAAAAAAATGGTAAGATAAATATAAAAAATTAAACGATATACTTTGCTTAGTTGAAAGAAAATTTCATCAAATGTAGAATAAGTCTGAAAGTTTTACAAATATGTTTATAGATATATTTATAAATTATTTATTAATAAAATTTTATATTATAATTTAAACTCACATCTTTATAAATGAATTTGATTTTTATCAATGAACAAATATTTGTTTGTTAAACTTAATCTAACTAAAGTCAAAATATACCTCTACAAATATTTTTAAAAATATTTATAAATTATCCATCATATTTTCTAAAATATAAACTCGATGTTTATTAACTCACCAAGGTTTGTCGGTTAAACTTGATATGGTAAAGGTTGAAATACACATGGACGAGGCATTCGGAAAACATCATGGATTTAGTGCACTGTCCTGGGATATCTACATTGACAAACCATCGATTGAATAACAAAAAATATAATTTAGAACGAACAAACCGTTATTTGACTACTATTTCCCAACTTGTTATCCTTGGTGTACTATCTTGGGATATCTATACGTAGCGGTCCATTCGAATGTCTTTTTTTAGAAGCCTGCACATCATAGCAACAATAATTAAGCCTTCTTTAAAGCAGATTCTAAACATAAATCAAATGAAGTTGTAGTATTTTACTATCAATTATGTTTATTGATAAATCATTTCTAGTGGTTTTGCCTATATTTTTAGGTCACAGTATTACCTTTCCATAATTTTTTAATTTTAATAAAGGCTGCATGTTTACACCACTTCACGTGCAAATGGAGAAAAAGTTAGAGAATTTTGATCTGCAATTCATGAATGATTGAGTTCAATACAACGCGGCAGAGAAAACTATACGTATCTACTTTTGTTTAATAAACCACATATGATTCCCAATATAAAATAAATATAAATAATTATGTTTTGGATTTTTTTTTCAGAAGCAACAATTTGTTTTATTTTTATCCATACAAATATAAACAAAAACAATCAATTTTCAAAATTAAATAAACAAATTTAAACAACGCTTGTAGCAAAATTAAATCCATACGAAAATCTCATATTACACATACCAATTACAAAATATATATTATTAAGGCGCAAGGAACCAGCATAGTAATCAGTGTGCGGTGAGTCATGAAATTTTGAAAATTTTAGAAATGTATTTAAAAACATATAATTTGAAATGTTATCGAAATGAAACAAGATCGAATATTATAAATCTCCTTTTTCCTGAATAGATCTATAAGAAGGATTTATAAAAGCACATTTGATTTGATAACGTGTGGAATGAGGATTTGTTCGAAGTTGGAAGGTTTTCCTTAAGTTTGAATGAATTATCCGAAAAAAGAAAAATAGAGAAGGAAGTGGTACACTATATAAAGACGAAATGAGATATTGAGGGGCTTTGATGGTCACGGACGAGTGTTTCCCATATGAAGAAGCAATAGGAAATGACATGGGGTGCGACAAAAGTGTCACAATATCTTTACTAATAATTACAATAACGAACATTGCAGAGACTACTGTTTCTGTGGGATGCTGAGCACTGTATATATGCTCATCTACCACACCCTCATTAACGCCATAAAAATCTTCCACCAAATGAATAATGACGTGAGACCTAACCCTAACGAGTAACCACGGCACTGCCCTATAGTGCATGGTACCATGCAAACATATTAGAGAGAGAGAAAGTCTATAAGGATATTAATTTCAAAGGCTTCAACACGGTCACGAGTATTTTTATTCAAAATCAAAGGCTGAAAAGGTCGTTGTTAATTAAGCTAAGGAATGTCAACAAAGCCACGTGAAAATGTGCAGGCTCGGTCTCAAGTTCTAGTGTTAGTAACGGAGTTAGTAGGATAGTAGCCAAATCTTTTCCATTTATAGTTAAATATTTAGAATTATTACTTTCTCAACAAGAAAAATTATTAGATAATTTAAGATGATTGTGTATCTGATCAATTTCTTCATAATATGTATTTAAACTTTTTAATTTATAAAAAAATAATAAGACTTAATTACATTTCATATAAAAATTAATAAAGATCACAATAATTTTAAACTATCTAATAATTTTTTTTTATTTCTGACACATTTTATTTAATACATTCTTTATTATTAAATTTATTAAAATTACTTTGTGAATTTCACTACTTATTTAATAAATATTACTCGTAATTTTATATATTTTTAATAAAATTTAAAGAATATATTACAAGTGTTGATGTAATCACTTTCATAGGGTTTAATTCGTTAATTGCGTTTCATGTGCTTAGAATTTTGTTTCACACTTGAATTGTATCAAAGCATATGTTTTAAAAAGTAAAATAGCTTGACATTATAAATAATATTTCAAATGTACAAAAGTTGCTATTATTTTATAGACTTATATGCTGTCACGTTTATATGACTCTTGGTATATATCTCTTGTGATACTATTTTAATAACGTTTTCTTGAAAAGTAAGGAATTAGGTAGGCAATACAAAATTCGTTCTGCTTTATTTTTAAGTTTGTGTAGCTTTAATCAGTATTATAGAAAACAATGATGAAATTGAAAGGAAATCAGGGTTTGTCGCATCCATTGGAATATAGCCAAGATGTGAAGATTCTCAGCAAGAGAGTCAGCATCCTCGTCTGTTGAGCATTGTACACACCCTGGCTGCCTTTACCGTATGCTTTTCGCTGTCTCAAATTAAACTTTATCCCTGCAGCCACTCATGAAATTCAATGAAACAGTAAATTTATTAGATGTCTATCACTGTCAAAGTGGGACTCAAGTGCTCAAGAATAACATAAGAATTGCAATTTTTAGAACTCAAATCATAGTTAATATACCAATTTCAGGAAAAGATAACAAAATAAGCTGAAGAACAGTTTTAAACAAGTTCATACATACGTAACAAGCATTTTTTTTTTCATTCTCCCTAATCTTGCGTTTCCTTATTGCAACGTTGACCTTCCAAAATGAAGATTTGACTGTGCTGACTTTAGGTCATGATTCAAAGAACTCATAGTACCCATGACACGTTGTTGTTGTTGTTGTTCTCTTTGTGAAAATCCACCACTCATGTTTCTCACCACTCCTCCAACACCCAAAAAGTCTAAGGTCAATTTATCAGAACCTCCAAAGTTTACATTGAGATTCTGTGGCAACTTACTGTTGGACTCATCCATGTTGTGAAACCCACAAAGGTTGTTTTCGTTCCCTTGCATGTTCCCAAACAAGGACGTGTTTCCGTTGGCAATAGAGTTCATCAACCCGTGAAGATTGTGGTGGTGGTGGTCGTTTTCATCAGCTTTGGAAGAACCATTGTTATTTGAGGAGCCACACATTCCCCCAAGTAAAGAAGAACTACCGTTGGTGGTTGTGGTTGAACCCATTTGAGCAGCTTTTTGAAGCAACGCGGTGGCAGACATGTGAGGGAATGACACGTTTTCTATTGAGTTGCCAAAGAGTGAAGAAAAACTGGAACCAACTTGGTCACTTACTGCAGGGTTGTTATTAACATAGAGTGGTGGTGGTGTTGTTGTTCCTTGGTCACTACCATTTATGTTGTTGAAACTATCAGGGATTATGGTGGTGCTATTGCTACTTGGGAAGAAGCTAAGGTTGAAAAGATTTGAAGGAGCAGCAACTGAAGAAGAACCTGAGTTGTTGTTGTTGCGTTGAAGATCAGCGAGTTGCATTAGGCCATGTAGTTGCTTGCTTGAGAATAATGGTCCTTGGTGTGATTGGTGTTCTTCAAATGCTTGATTTGTGCTGTCACTAATGAAGAAAGCTGAGGAATGCATTGATTGTGGTGAGTGTCCGAATGAAGAGTGATTCAGAGGTGGGATCAAGTGCTCAAACTTTGGAGCTGCACCAACATTGCCAAGGCGCAAAATGCTGTTATTGTTAGTGGCTGTTTGGTTCTGATTATGAACTTGGGAAAGTTGGGTACCCACTTGGGATAGGCTTAAACTCGAGTGGTTTGTGCCAAACAAGTGATTCCCCAAAGGGTTTAAACCACTGGGGTATCTTGCACTCTCTTGTGCTAGCGCATCACAAAAGGCCCTATGCGTGATGAAACTGTCACGCCTGCATAAAAAATATTGTACATGTAAATTAACCTCAGAAATTGACATTAGCCAGGGAAATAATAGAAAGGTTAATTTATCAAAGTCCAGTATGTTCCCGAGAGAATAGAATATGATAATTAAAATATTCCTAATATAATTAGCAAGGTAAACAAGCTAATGACGACAATGCCAGCCACCACATCAACACGTAAAATTCTAAAATATATAAAACCATATATTTATTTTTATAAAATATATGGGTAACCTAACGAATTTTGGAACTACAGAAGTCAAGATATATAAATTATTTAGCCAAGCAAATCCAAAGGTAGTCAAGTGTAAAAATAATGGGAAAATTTTCTTGTAATTGGAAGTGTTATTTTGAAATTAAGAAAACCACAATAGAAACAGAGGGCCCAGGGGATTATTATACCAAAATATGATACACACCAGAAATCCAAATCAAACTGCCACTTTAAGGTCTCTCTTTGATCAATAAAAGAGAATTATATGCAACTTTGATGAAAGTCAATTATCATGAGCCCAAATATGGGTCCAGCTCAATAAATGCAAACAACCTCAATACTTGTCTATTTTCTACGATGAGAATTGTTTAAAGACAACCGTACCGTCAAAGAATTACTAAAGTCTCAGAAGCGTAAACCATTGAGACTGGTCAATTAATGCTGAGAATTTGTTTCAGTAATTACATAAATAAATAGGGAACCAGTGGTGACAATTATGCTCCTCGGACCCATTATTGCAACAAAATAACTGATAAATAATTATATTATATTTGAACCGAGCGCTACAAGTAGCCAAGACGAAAGAGAACAAAACCCAGCATCTCCAATCCAACTCATGTGAGAACAAACCCAGTATATATCACTATGTCTATGCCTGTTCCCTTTACAACGTTGCTTAACTACACGTGAATGGGAATAAGGGTTGGGCACTGTTCCCTAGGAGCAAAGTTAGAACTTGCTTGTTTTTTCTTCTCAAAACATTTCAATTTTCCTACCCCATTTTAACAGTGCACTCACGTGCGACCAGTCTCCTGCCTTACCCTCTACTAACACCCAGACACAAACTAACAGGGAAATGGAGAAAGCTCTTCACACCACATCAATAGAATTCATTATTTCCAACTTAATCCATGCTTAAATGATATAACTTTTTTTTAGAGAAATAAATCACTTTCATTTTTAAAATTCCATCAAGAAAACTAATAAATAAATAATTATTTCCTAGAAACACGCACTTAATTAGGTTACACTTGGAAATTAATGCTTCTAATAAAAATGCATCAAGGTTAAAAGTCAAAACCAGGATAAGAAACCCTAATTTTTCATAAACATGTATATATATATATATATAGTTGGTGAAGAATATATAAAGTTGATGATGTGCAGGACTAGGTAGGTAGTAACTAACGCAAAAAGGGTTGTTACCTAGAGAAGAGAGTGCCACAGTCACATCTATATTCTCTAGTGCCACAAGTCTTAGAATGTGCTTTCCAATCAGATTGAACAGCATATTTCTTTGAGCACTTTTCACACTTCCACTTCTTCTCGCCGTGCTTGCGAGAGTAGTGCTTCTTGATCCCAGTGAGGTCTCCCAAAGCCCTTGAAGGATCATGATGGACGCAGGTGGGCTCGGGACACAGATAAACCTTTCTTTTTGGCTCTTTTGTACTCTTCTGCTTTAGCTTCCAAGGCAGGTTGTGTCCTCTTCTGTGAAGCTGTAGGTTTTGCTCCCTTTGGAACCCTTTATTGCACACCTCACATATAAACCTGTTTGTTGCCATTAGGGTCTTGGGAGATAGTTCTATCACCTCCGCATCTGGATCTTTTACCCCATCAAAAATGACAAACAACAAATTATTAAAAAACACTCTTCGCTCAAATTCAATATGCACAAGGAACAGAACAAGTAATCATTCCTTTTTAACCAACCACGTAGGCGTTTTAATATATAGTAATAAAAAATAAGTTCACAAAATTTGAACTAGAAGATTCACGCTTTTGAGAAACTTGAAGGAAAGCAATCCGGCCATTAATTTAACCTCTATTAAATTAAAGAAGTCAAGAGCCCTAACTCATGTTCATGATTTAGGGTTTCGCTGTGTTTGTTCTTGAGAAAATGCCAATTTTTTTTTTTGCAAAGGGTGTGTATGTGTTTGTGTTTGTGTGTGTGTGTGGGGTGTGGGGGAGGTTTAAGTAATCAAATTCAACTAATTAAGCTACTTGCATGGTGTTCCAGGTTGATTCCTCCGTTTCTTTTGAGGAGCAACTGTGGAGGGTTGATGGTGTGAAATAGTCTGACTTGAGCTTTCTTCTCTGATTCCCAAGAATGGAGTGGATGAGGAAGCTGCCGCCATAATTGTTTGCAAATCTGGAACTAATCGCTGAACCAAAAGTAAAACCTATTAAATGTTCGAATATTCTTCAGCTGAAAGAAAAAATAATAAAAAATTGAATTGCATGTTTCCTTGTCTCTTGAAAAGAAAGTAGAAGAGAATGAAGAAAAAAAAAAAACCTGAAGTATGTTTGATTTTTTCCTTGATTTCTTGTCTGTCAGAAAAAGAAAAGAAAGGAGTTAACTCACAGATGAAAACCGAAAAGACACCAGGAGGAAAGAATCTTAGGAGACAGAAGCAATGGAAAGACGAAGAGAAGAAAACAATTGACTCACTCTGAATACCTACTTATCTTCTGGCAATTGTTTTCTTATGCATAAAATTTAGCTACTACTAGTCCCTCCTGTTATTTCTCAATCATTTGCAATTGGTGTCATATATATATCTAGAGAGATAAATAATAATAACATGGTAGGTTGTCCAGCCAAGGGCATATATATATATATATATATATATATATATATATGAAGGTATATGTATGTATCTGTTTTGATCCTGGGGTGTGTCTCCTCATCTCAATTCTGATGGTTGTGCAATCAATTAATATAATTTTGTAATGGAAATTAATTAAATAATTGAGGGTGGTAAATTAAGTTGGCAGTGAAGGAGGTAATTTATGTCACTGTTATACTGGTGTTGCACGGGCTACTGTGTCCTTATAGCAGATGATGGTTTGGGGCCACCGACCCCCTTAGGCCTCACTCTCACCTTATCTCTCTTTCTCTTATTTCGTATCTTTTTACCAACAACCAGACAACTTTCGTCATTTCTTAGCCCACAACTTCGTTTATTCGTTGTTATTATCATTATTATTATTATTAGAAAATTATTATAGGTCTCGATAAACATAACTGTTTTGAAATAGTTAATTTTTAAACTAATAATAAAAATACAAATGATTGTTCATTATCTAGTTTATTATTTAGTAAAGAATTTTAATTTAGTCTTTAACTAATTAAAATATTTTTAAAATTATAATTATTTTAATTAAAGAATTTATTATTTTTTTTAAAATATTTTAATCCTTTTGATCACCAACAATAATTAATTTTTAAACTAAAATTATTATAATTTTTAAATTAAAAACATTTTAATTAAATATATACTAAATTGAAATATATAATAATTTTATCGCTAGATAATAAAATGATGATATGATAGCAACTGAAATATTATATATTGATATAAAAATTTACTTTTTAATACTCTTCAAATTTAGTAATACAGTAGAATTTCTATTATTATTATTATTATTATTATTATTATTATTATTATTATTATTATTATTATTATTATTATTATTATTATTATTATTATTATTATTATTATTATTATTATTATTATTATTATTATTATTATTATTATTATTATTATTATTATTATTATTATTATTATTATTATTATTATTATTATTATGTCTTACAATACTTTCTTTACAATAATTTTTTATAAACATTTATTTGAAATACAACTTTACACTATTATCTAATTATAGATGAATTATTATATAATTAAAAATTATTATTTTTATAATAAATACTTAAAGATTCAGAGTTCTTTTCTGAAAATAATTACTAATTTCTTACCATGTGGTACTAGTAACTTTCTTTTTAAATTTCTTGGATTGCGAATAGGTGCAAATCCAAGAAAGGTTTTTGCATATGGGCATCAATTAGATTATTATAGTCAATGAAACATCAATTAACATGAAAAGAAAATAAATTATCCCTAAGTAGTTGTATTTTTGTGTAAAGAAATTTTGTATTGTCTTGCATATACTTTTATTCTAACTTTATTTTTTTAAAATGCTAAAGAAGGTTTGAAATATTTTAAAGGGGATAGAAAGAATTTTCTGGTGGTTTGGTGGAGATGATAGACTGCATATCCTAAAATTGTGTGGGTAAGCTTGGACAAAATTTGTCAACTGAAATGTGGTTTGCTATATCCCTATATATACTTTTAGGGACAAACATTTAAATCATAGGAATAAATATCATATACCTATAGACATATGATGAACTATGGGGTGTAGGTAGAATATAGCTATATATGTATGATTTTTTTACTATTTATTTTAATGGTGAATTTGAAACCATGGGTATATATGACATATACATATAGATTTTTCTATTTGTCTATACATATAGATGACTACACATATCTATTTAGTGATAGATATGAAATTTATTGGTATAGATTATGTATACCTATAGATGTAATATACCATTTAGTGATAAATTCATAATTGTAGATATAAATTTCATATAACTAAACTAGGATTAAATAATAGTTTTAGAAATTTCATTTAGATATAAATGTTTGTTTTCACCGCTATATGTTTTAGAAATAAGTTTTAAAATCATGAATATATAGTACATATACCATAAATGTATGGCAATAAATAGTAAAAAAAAATATAGAATAACATTAATTTTAAAATATAAATGCGAATATGTGAATTGACATTCGACTAAAACATTAAGGGTCGCCTGTGGACCATGTTGTGTGGCTTCCGTTTGGATAGAAGCTTAAAATTGAGACACATGGTGTGGGGGTAAGTACCTAGATAAGGACCCTCCCTTAAGAGAGAAAATAGAAGAACAATAATAAGTCTTTAGGGAATTTGGCATTATCTACATTTCAAGTACTCAATGTTTTTTCTTTTTTTTTTTACCATTTCTTGGACACAGAAGTTTTTTTTTTTCACGTTATTGTGCAAATCAGCTACAGACAAGTGGGACAAATTAAAGAAAAAGGATATTCAATTTGAAGACGAAGAACGATTTGCATCAGTTTTACTAAATATTCTCCCTTCAGATTAGAGTACCTGACATGGTAGAACAAGCAATAAGGCCTGCATTCCAGGCTTGCTACTATAATTATCCAAGATGCATGTCAAGAAAAGTAGAATCCGAATTTATAAAAAAATGTTAGTAATATATAATTTTTTTATATATTATAGGCTCCCAAAAAAATCATTCAACTAATTATTCTCTATTTAATGAATTTAACAAATTAATAATATTATAAACTTTAACAAATTATAGTAAAGAATAAAAATG
Source organism: Mucuna pruriens (assembly GCA_025330945.1). Classification (NCBI taxonomy): domain Eukaryota; kingdom Viridiplantae; phylum Streptophyta; class Magnoliopsida; order Fabales; family Fabaceae; genus Mucuna; species Mucuna pruriens. The sequence continues at coordinate 1,761,493 of JAENHJ010000361.1, read as the reverse complement.
TGTTAAAAAATGTTACTAAAGCATCCTTCTCGTGATTAATATATAATTAGGTTAAAATAACTATCATTTTATAATTTTTCGTTGACAAAGTTTTAAGTAGTCTTTTGATATCATGCATAATAAATTGGACAAAAACAAATAGATGGATTCTATATTTTATTTCTATAGAAAAGGCAACAAAATTAAAAACTGATATATTTTAATTTTTATAAGAAAAGAGCTAAGAAACGAATAAAATATTGCATTCGGTTTTGTCTACTCGTTAAACCTTACCTCGAACTCTAAACAATTAGCAAGTGCTTAACATAAGAATTAAGAAAAAGGGATAACAACCCTTCATGATCAGCTGCGATTTTTTTTTATAATTCTTTTATTTTTTGTAAGAGGAGGATAGTTGAATGAACTTTATTATGTTAATCAAAATTATAATTCAGTCGAATTTTAAGGTATATCTATCCATCGAACTATATCATTTTTCAAGAAATTATATATATTAACTTGACCCACGTGAGTTCGGCTAGTATATTTATTTTTATCCTTTAATTTGTTCACATAGATAAATGGATTTTTGAGGAATCCGTAGGTAGTTTACGAACACCAATAAAAATCAATGCTTCAACTATGAAAGATTGCGATTAGCTAGAGAAAAAAATGGCCATTAATTACATATTGCATCTACGCGTAGCTAGTTAGCTACCTTGTTTTACCTATGATTCCTATCAAACCCTATCTGTGAATTGGGTTAAGTTAAAATCTTATGAGTTTGCCCGATCAACTAGCTACTACTCCTTAGCCCACAAAAAGTCCACAGGATCGTAAATTACAATTTTGTTCATTGCAATTGACGAAGCAATAAGTCCACTAGTTATGAAAAAGTCCATTAGGCTTACATAAATATGGGCCAATTAAGCATTAGCGTTTCTGAAACAGGTTCAGTTCGTCAAGGCCCAAAATATTATTAACACTTATTTTTAATCTTCACACCGCCTACTTTATTTTTTATTGAATTTCCTATATTATCCCTTCCCTTTCACACCCCCTCCCTCAGGTAGAGCACCCCACCCCTCGTCTTCCTTTTCCCCTCCTCTTCAGTATTACTTTTACATTCTAAGAACTATATAAATAACAGCATTTGAGTTGGCTTACTCATATGATGAGACCAAGTTTCATAGATATCTTTTGCAGAAGATGGAATTGCAACGTTTTCCATCTTTTAAATTGATACTACTTAATTAGAGTGGAAGAGTAATATAGGAATAGAGTATTTTTTTATATTTGACTAGGGCGAAATGGAAAAAATATAAAAAGACAAAATAAGGTAACTCTTAATTTAAATTAAATTTATTATTTTAACCTGTTATATGCTTTGATTTACGTACTCTACACAGTTTTTTTTTTAATTCTTTTTCACTATCAAGCTTCAAGTACATGAAGATTTATACGACCCATATAAAGAACTTCAAGAGATTTTACATAAGTTTCGTAACTCATTATAACTAGAATAACACTTAGCAGTTTTCTTAACTCTCATGGAGTAACTCACCCAAGTGGCAATATAACCCCAGGAGCATAATTCTAGTTAATAACACACAACTCGTACGATATACTTTCATAAAAATCACACAGCTAGTCACACCAAATGACATAACCATCAAAACTCTATTAACATTCTCAACCATTTCATTCAAGTTCAATTTCTTTTAGGAGAATACTTAGGTATAATACTTTAAGGGATTTTAGAGATGATCTCGAATCAAAATTAGAATTTTTAGTACCAACATTAATGTCAACCTTTATTGTACATGATACTAAAATGAAATTCTAATTTTGTTCTGAGAACAATATTAAAAACACTTAAAGTAATATACCTAAATTTTTTTCACTTTTAAAATGAAGAAAAGCCCATATCTTCTTCTTGTGGAAAATAAGGGTCAATTTTCCAATTCTCATACCATGCTTCTTCGTCCATTGAATCATTAAGCCTCCAAGTTTCATCTTCAAAAATATGTTCGGGTATTTCAACACAAGCATATCCATTAAAATGACAATCATCCTCATATGACATTAATAAGTCATTGATGTCAAAGTCTTGGAGGACACCTAAGCAATGATGATGGTCATCTTGTGGCATGGATACAGAAGGGTTTTGATTGTCCCAAGTCGTTGCAATTAAATCCATCGTGTTGATTGAATCACGAGTTGGCATCATAACCTTGGTACACCTCATTGATTTTGGTTTAATCATCATTGGATGAGGGGATTTTGTAGGATCAAGAATAGTACCCAAGGAATTGTTTGAGCAACCTGGAGATTCAATTCTTAATTTGATAGGAATATTATTGTCATGATCAGGAATTTTGTTATGCTTGTACTTCTGCTCTACCTTCTTTCTCAAATAAGTATTCCAATAGTTCTTAATTTCATTGTCTGTTCGCCCTGGTAAGCGTCCCGCAATAAGAGACCATCTGCAATACATAAATTCAATATACATAAAGTGTTAGTTACATTTTTTTAACATATTTGTCTAATATATTTTTTATGTGATAAACAAAAAAGAGTAAGGTGAATATATTTCACTCTAATTAAATATCTTGTTAATATTTATCATTTCTCATCATCTCTCTTTTTCTCACTAAGCATAATCTAGAGTGGGTGTATTTATTAATTATTTTAAAAAAAGAAAAAACTAAATGTATAGTCTAAATTTGGAGTATATGAATATAAAGTAAAGAGAAATAAAGAAGAAAAAATAAATTTTTTTATAGATATAACAAATTATGTGATTAAAAAAAGAGATAAAAATAAGATGAAAGAAAAACTAAGTGTACAAATATAATAATACGAAAAAAAAGAAAAAAAAATCAATCAAATGCATGTATAATATAAATATATATACCTATTCCCTAATAACTTATGTAGTCTAATAATGAGATCTTCTTCATCTGAAGAAATGTTTCCTCTCTTGATATCTGGCTTGAGATAATTTAACCATCGAAGTCTGCAACTTTTCCCACATCTTTTCAAGCCTACATTCATGAAGAACACCAAACAAACAAAAAATGAATAATGGAAATAGAATAAACTAATGATCAAGTGGTTTGAGACATATATATGAAGAAAATGAAAAGCTTTATATAATTGTGTTTATAGCTAGCCAAATAATTTAGCAAATTGCATGTATACCAGCTCTTTTGGAAAGCTCTCTCCATTTTCCTTCTCCATGGACTTGAACGTAGTCCATAAGAATTCTGTCTTCTTCAGCAGACCAAGGACCTCTATTCATAGCATCTTGATTGTCACAATTGGCCTTTCTTCCCATCTTCTCCATTACTCTTCCTCTCTCACTCTCTGTCTCTCTCTATGCTTGGATTCTGAAAGGTGCTGTCAATGCTCCCTTAAATACTTGCTCACTTTTTCTTTTAATTAATTAAATATATTTAATTTCCGTGGTAGATGAATCAACTAAATCACGATCACGATGATAACAGTTCTTTGCCTGTTTAGTCCATTAAAATGGGACCGGTAAGTGGTAGTGGTCTTTTCCTTCAAGGAGAATAGTAATTTAAAGTATGATATATAATTTAGCAATATATAAATTCTGCTGCTATTATTATTCAACCCAAAGTTTCTACAACAATAAAAATGAATTCATTTTTTTTCTTTTATATGGATGCGGTTAAGTTAGTGATCACGTTTTGAAATGTAATTTAATTTAATTTTGCATTATTATTTGTCCTTTTGTAGAAAAGTTTTTTTATTGATAATTTGTTTAGAAAGGTATCAACAACTTTTTATTTTATTATAGTAATACATTTTAATTATATTTAATTTAATTTTGTAATTAATTATGTGCTATGTAACGGATCAGCCTCAGCAGCAGGAATTTTAGCCTTACAATAATATATTTTGATATTAAAGTAAATCATGATAAATTTTTGAAACCCCACTCACTGCTGGGATTCACCACTGCATCCCATGCAGTTTAAAATAAACTGCGGGAATCCAATTCCTAGAATAATAATTATTCGAATAATTAAGTATTCAAGGGGTAGCATTTCAATAAGATAAAAAGTACTTACAGAGTATGATTAAAAGAAAAATAGTTCGACAAAATTATGACAAACAGATATCGAATAAAGGATTGGGCATCAAGCCTCGAAGGAGGCCAACTTAGTGGCTCAAAAACCACCACATTCTGCACAGTTATCATAACTCGTGGGTCCCACCAATCTGATATTTACAACAGCTCAAGAATCAATAATAGAAGTAAGATGATTGCATCTCTCACTATTATTATTAGTAAGACTCAATATACCATCTGGAAACTATTTTACTATTTATAGAGAAAATTTTTGTCTTGTTTGTAAAAAGAATTCAAGGAGAAAAAACAATCAAGAAATTTATTTATCTATTTATCTACTCCCTTTATAAATATATAAAATCTATATATATAAATACACATTTTTCCTTACTTTTCTTTTTTCCTTCATCTAAACAATACAATAAAAATTAAATTTATTCTTTATTCCGTTTTTTTTCATTTTCTCTCTACATCTGAAAAAAAACATAAATGCTGTGTAAATGTAGTATATGTAAAATCGGCTGGGAGAAAATTATTCTTATGAATGTTATATAACAACCAATATGTAAGATTTCCTTCCCCGAAAAAAAGGGTCAACCAAATTATATATTGGTCCTATAGGCTATAAAAGCAGGTGGAAGATCTAAATAAATTTTATTTTTTTATATATAATCTTAAGATAAATATGGATCATTAACTTCGGATCATTCAATCGTGAACTATATCAAACAATTATTCTTTTTAGAAAAATTATTAATTTCTTCTAAAAGTATGTATCATATTAGTCTTTAAAAAAATTTAGTCACAAAACCACTTCTTAAATATTTAAATCACCACGATAATAATCCCAACAAAGAGATTTTGTCACAAAATTAATCCTTCAAAATTTTGGTTTGTCACTAAATCAATCCATTAAAAATGAAAATATCAAGTCTTTATGTAACGAATTGATAAAAATAAATTACTATTTTTTTCTATTTAGTTCTAGGTTACATAAATAAAAAAATAAAATAATAAAACTTGAACAGATATATCCAAGTTTAATTACACATTTCCATAATGTCTATTCATTTTATCGTTTTTCTCCCTCTGAAAAAATTACAAACAAACTGCTTTTATTTTTATTTTTAAAAGTTTTCGAACGATTAACTTAATAAACCCTCATATTTTTCGATTTTATATTTAATATAAAATGATTGTACCACATTTTGATATATCATAGGCATATACAAGTTTAAAAGTGTGGTGACTATAAAAGACACATCACTCTTTGAGATGCTAGGGTTACGAGTGGCTACAAAAGACACATCACTCTTTGACATGCTAGGGTTACGAGTGTCACCACGAAATGTGTGTACGGTAAGGCGACATGATACCATAGAGAAGCACATTATAAATATATGTGTAGTGTTTATCCCTACTACACCAAGATTTACACATAAGTAATAGCTTGTTAGGCTTTCTTAAATACCTGTTGGGCTTTAGGACTTTTCAGTAAGCGATGTTTTCTAGCATGAACAATTTTAAATATATATAAATAGAATGATAAATTTTTATTTTTAATTTAGAGAATTATGTAATATTTATTTAAAAAGATTAAGATATTATATTTATATTAATATTTTATTTAAAGAAATTTCCAAATTAAAAAATATTTTTTAATTTTTTAATTTAATTAGAATGAACTATTAATGTAAAAGTTTTTTTTATATAATTATTTAATTATAAATTATTATGTATGATAAAATTATTAACTTTATAATATTTATTTTGAAATTCATATATATAAAATAATTTTTTATTAATTAATAATATAAAAATATCTATACTAACAATATATAACAAAATTAAACCTCAAAATGTTTACCCTTCCTTCTCAAAACCCTACTCCTAATAACCATATAAAAGTGTCCACCTGACCTTTTGCCTTGGCCGCCATCTGCATTGTACATTGTGGTTTGTTCTCCTGTTTTTGTCTTGTTACAAAGATCCATCCAGCACATGGGTACTTTGGTCGGTTGTCTTCAAACTCTTCCTTTGTGAACGTGTTCTGCTTTACTTTTTGATTATTCATTTAGCTCCTTTGTTCAAAAATATTTAGACCTTTTCTTCTTTCTTTCTCAGGGTAATGTAAAAATGAATGTTTTGTAAATGTAATTGACGATGGTCTTGGTCAAAAGCAATTCTTTTGCACACTTGTTTGTATTTGCACGTGATCCATCGATCTCCTAAAATTGGAATTCATTCATATCATGCTTGTTTCTAGCATTCTGTGTGAAATTGGAAGTGTAGCATGTTTCTTTTTTACTTATGTTTTTTCAAGTTTTTGATATTTTGTTATTTTCCTATGAACAACTCAAATTTAATTGAGTTAGTTGAACAAGAAAATTTTAAGAAAGAAATTAATAGAGAGAAAAGAAATAAAAAATAAAAAGATATGAATGAGAAATACAGTGAAAAAGATATATTGTTTGAATGAATATAAATTAAGAAAAGAAGTGCAAAAAATTCTCTTCACTTATTTGGACAAGTAAAAAAAAAAGGTTAAAGAGAATAATTAAATTATATGAAATATATTTTATATTAATTAAACTTGTTTACTTTACTATTTTTTAACAAAAAATATTATTATTAAATTTTAATATTATAAAAAAATATTTAATTTTAAGCAACACCTCATATATACTTCCCATCTAAATAAAAAAAAAATACCCAATATTTCTCCGAAATCTCTCCCCTCCAAATTACCCAGACTGTAAAACCATATCAAATCGAACTAAAGTATTTTCTCTGGTTTGTTATTTTCCTTTGAATCTAAACCCTTCTTTTCATTATTTCGATATCACATGCAAAACTCTTTCCTAGTTAATATCGTCTTAGCATATATTAGTCCAATATATATATATAACAATGAAAAGATGCACATCAAAATCAAACATAACCAAGACCCAATGTTTGACGCACGTCTACATCAATTTGAAAAAATTCTTCCCAACCATATTGGTCCCTATTCTTACGCACGTCTCCATAAACATGATCCTTTCCTTCTTTTCTGGTCACGCGGAAGGGACATTGTTTTTCACGTTGTTGTCTGGTGAACGTGTTTCTGTTGATGGTTTGAAGGATAAGAAAACATATCATCTTCTCAATCATCGAACATTCCAAGAAGCAAAAAAGAAGAAGCCTAAAACAATAATAATTTAGCGGTACTTCTGTAAATAAAAAATACTAGTAAGAAAATAATTATGTTTTGTTGTATTTTAATTTCTCTCCTTTTAGTTATATTAAGCTGTACAGCTTCTTTATGCCAATTTCTAGTTCTGTTCTATTTATAAAATATATCAGACATTAGATGAAATGTACATATTTATGTCATGTTTTTTTTATATAAACATTTGTGTCACGTTTTATATGAAACACTACTTAAGAAAAACATAAAGAATGCAAAGTTGGAGAAAATGAAATTTACTAAAGAGTAATTTTTCTATATTTGTGACTTGTAAAAGCTAGAAAGTATTTAACCATCAATTAATTAAACTAATTATCAAATAAAATTTTAAATTTATTTTTAAGATAAATAAGTAAACATACTTTTATTCTTAATTTATTTTAAGAATTTGAATGACACATTCCAACTCATCATGGAAATTGGAAATCACATGGTCATCCATCTGAAGGAAACAATTTGGAAAAGTAACAATAAAATGTCTTGGTTTTGTGTGTGTGTGACGTAATAAGATGTCATCTTGTGAACTTTTATTGTTGTTTTCTTTTGAAATCTTAAAAAGAAAAAGACAAAAATAAAATAAAAACATGACGAAACAAAAGGGGCAAAGATCTTGGTAGCCAGCCTCGTGGTGCCTCCGCGCAGGGGGGGGTCCTAGACCCAAACTTCAAGATATCATCATTTCCAGTCGGGTCCCAGTTTTTTTTTATATTGTAAATGTAGCTTTCTTCAGTGATGTCACTTTAGTGATTTCACTTTACCAATAAAAAGTGAAATTTTATCTCTCCTATACTATTTAATATATAATAATAATAAGATATCTACACCGTGATTTACTTTTTTAAATAAATTATACTATTTATATAATATTTTATTTTATTTCTCTATATCATATTAATTATTTTATTTTATTTTAAATTTTTTACTTCCATCTTTTTAATTTTCCATTCTACAAAACTTTTTATAAATTAACTATAGAAATTTAATTTCTAATTGTAATTACTCTAATTTCGTAATGTATACATAATTACTTTTGTATGTTTTATTTTCATTTTTAAAGAAAATTTTAATTTTAATTTATCCTTTATTTTATAACTATAAAATGATATTAATTGTGATTTTTAATATTTTTTATAACAAAATAATAGTACATAAAATGTCAAATAGTAAATATAAAAAATACATGACATATTAGAAAATTATAAATAATTTTTAAATGCATAATATATTAATGAAGTTCATTAATTTATGTTTTATGATCTTAAACTGAAAGAACATACAATATTAAAAATATTTTAAGTTATAATAAGATAATAAATAATAATATTCTAAAATTAGAAACTACATTAAATAATCTTATATAAAAGACATAGTATTAGATGGTAAAAAACTAAATATTCTAATTAAATACCAATATAAAAATAAAATGATAATAATAATAAACAACTAATGTTTACATAAAGTTAATAGTAAAATAATATTATAAAATTTAGTAATTATATATTAATAATGTAAAATAATTTTATATTAATATGTAATAATAAATGATGATTGGTATAACTTTTAAAATAATTATTATAAAAATCAACCAATTAATCATATATAATAGTTTATGATTATATAATAATATAAGATTATTTTATATTATTAGTATATAATTTATTTTTTTATTTAATAATACAAATTTTAATTTGTTTATTTTATTTATTTTTTTATATTTTTTAATATCTTAACTATTTTATTATATAAATTAAAAATAGTATTATAAATAGGGAAAAACAAAAATAAAATAGTAAATAAATGTAAAATCACAAAAATAATAATAATGTAGTATAAACAAATTATTTAATAAATCACGTGAAAGAAAAATATTTAAATAATAATAAATGCATATACATGTATATAATCAATCATAAATTTATTTTATAACATATTTCAAATCACAAGACAATCATATTTAAAATCCTAAAAATAACAAGAGAAGTCAATTTATAATCTTAAAACACTAAATATAAAAATATTATTATGCAATGATAATATTAAATCAGAAATAATAATAAATAATATTTTAAACAGGAAAGTAATACAATAAAAATCATAAATAATATCATAATAATTAGAAATTGGAAATAATAATAGGATCATAAAAATAAAATAAATAATAAATTCATTAAAATAACCCAGAATAAGAATATTAAAAATATTTCAATAAATGAAAAATGATTAAATAAGAAAACGTTATTGTATTGATTACAGTATCAAAAATTAAAATAGAAAACGTATCAAAGAATACAACAGATGTTATATCATCCTATGTGGTTATAAGAAAGACTTGATTTTAGGATAAAAGTAGTTCACGTAAATTATTAAAATCTTGTGATGTGATTTGAATTAGTTCTCATTTAATTTATGTTTATTTGGGAAAACGTATCAAAGAAAACAACACATGTTAATCTTAGTTTAATATTTATCAACTTAGTTTATAATTTTATTATAAATTAAATATTTAAATAAAGTGTCAGACAAAGTTACTTTTAAAAATGTGTTAATCCTTAAAAAAAAAGTTTTTTTCACCAAAAAAAAATCTTAAAAAAGCACAATAAAGCAATGAGTAGAACTGAAATTACATATTTAATAAATAAATAAATCTCGTTTATGATAAAATTACACTTTTCATTCTTAATTGAGTAGACTTGGATGAACGTCTGCTATCAAACATTCTCTGGAATCGCCCACCTCTGCATGGCTGCATTCACATCTTGTCCCCGGGAAGTGTAGCAAAGGTTCAAAAGCAAATTCCAATCATATTCATGAAAGAGCATCTTTCAATGCCTTTATCATCATATTTAATGTATAAATTGTCTGTTCAACCAATATGATCATTTTCATTTGATTTCAGATTCTTTTTGCATAAAAGAGATTGTCACTGAGACCATCCTTATTCCAATTCAAAGAAATTAGTTGGTGATTAAAACATGTTATTTTATGCCAAAAAAGAAGCAAATTATTAAAACAAAAATATACTTAGTTACTTTCATCAATAAAGACATAAAAAACTGGTGACGGTTTGGTTTGCTTGATCAAGTTAAAAATATAGATAAAGCATCACACCTTAAGCAAGATATTACCATACATACATAAGAGGGTCCATTTATGTTAAAAGTTAATTTTGCACACTTATTTTTATTTAGTAATTTTTTGTTGAGTCTGATTTTTCACATTATTTTTGTATACTTTTCTCATCTATCCCATTTTATGTTTCTTTATTTCTCATTACCTTTTTTTTTCTTTTACTTATTCTCTTCCTTTATATTCTTCTTATTTCTTACATTTACACTTTGGGTGTGAAATAATTATTTCCTTTTAAAAAATTCAACCATTGTGTAATATTATTTTGATAATCAAGTCAAATTTTAAATAAATTAATTAATAACCATTTAATATTATATAAAACGTTTATTTATATGTGGAATTATTATATATTAAAATAAAGCTGATTATTGATAAAGTACCAATTATATAGCTTTCAAAGTATATGAGTTTTTGTTAACTTGATTTACTTAATAAAAAGTAGGAATGACAACTAATAAAGAACTTGATGGGTACCTGGAAAATGATGATTAATAATTTTCAAAAAAATATTATTACTTACACTTGTTTTTCACACATTAGAAGTTTAAACCTGTAATTTATTTTAACAATTATTGTAATTAATAAAGTTAAAAATATTATCACTAAATGAATAAAAGTCTTTTGTTTCCTCTTTATTTTCTTTTTTATTCATTTTTCTGTATTTATAAATATTAAAGAAATGACTTAGTTATTTGTTGTCATAACTTTTTAATACCTAAGTTTCAAAGTTCCTTACACTCAAACCATAAAAAAGAAGAGGGAGACCGGGTTTTTTTTTTCTTCTTATTTTAGTATATATAATTGACTACAAGAAATTAATGCATTAAACATAAAAATTTATAAAAAATTTAGTGATAATTTTTTAAAAAATTATATCTGATAATTTTTTAATATATGTTTTATAAATTTAATAATAATATATCAACGGTATAAAATAATTTTATATTATGATTTAATTATAAATTATCATTAATATGAATTTTAAGATATTTAATATAAAATTCAATAAATATGTCATAGACTTTTTATTATTGTTTTTTTAGAATAAATATACCTATAAAAATGTAAAAAATACTAATTTTTTTCATGACTAAAATTAGGTTTTGATTTTCAAATTATATTAATAAATTTTGTTCATATATATATGAGAAAGTTAAACTAAATTCTGAAAAATTATGTAAAAAAGTGATAAATGGTACTGTAATTATGCTACTATATTTAGTTAAGAGAGGTGCGGTAAGTATCTGACTAATGGAAACGTGATGTGGGTATGCAGACTAATGGAAACGTGATGTGCGTGTTTTACCGTGAAAGCTGTTGCCCTTGTCGTCAAAGTGCAAGAGGTGGTCAAGGATCATTACAAAATAAAATACCAAAAAAAGAAAACAAGCGATGATGTGTTTAAATATGAAATTTGAACGAGGGATGACTCATCAATTCATCCGAAAAATGTTTCTTCTCTTTATATATATTTGGTCTTAGATAATTCAAGCCTACATAAGGAACGCCAAACGATATAGAATTGAAAACAGGAAAAGATTATATAGAAATCATGAAGTTGTTGTACGTAATATAGAAATCATCAAATATAATCATTATACATTCTACTTCTTCTGGAAAGCTATCTCTTTCCCTTCCCCCATGAACTTAGAACGTAAAAAAGTTTGTGAGGATTTTGTCTTCTTAGCAGATTAAGCACCACTGTTCATCATTTGTTTGTCACTTCTGCCCTTAATAATTTCTTCCCACATCTTTCCCTATTTCCATCTCCCTCTAGCTATATGCTTGGGTTTAAAGACTTCTTCTTTAGGCTTTACTTTTAAATACTGCATATATAATTATTTATGAGTAATTTGAATTAAATTATAAAATTATATAATTCTTTAAAGTGATCACCTAATTATTATATATATATATATATATATATATATATATATATATATATATATATATATATTATCACCATCAAATATACCAATGTAAAACTTATTTATCTTTTCTTTCAAGCTATCTAGAATCAAGGACATTTTTCTAAACAAACAACTATTAACAAATATTTACTATAAGACGTACGTATAATTTAAATGACAATTGAAAATAATGCCAATTAATTTATGGACCAAAAAATAACACTAAGCATAGGTCATTATGTAATAAAAATATTTTCTTAAAAAAATGTTTATTAACATCACTTTTTTTATATTATAGAAACGTTAAAATAAATTTCTAATACAGAATCAAATTATATAAATACACGAAATATATACTTAACAAGTCATATTATCAAGCAAAGAGAAAATATATATATATAAAGAGAGGAAGAGAGGAATGACTGTTTTCTATACGAAAGTGAAATGAACAAATCTTATCATACGGTCAAGATAAAAAGGTTATGCGAGATCATGTATGTATCTTTAAGTAACAATTAATCTTAATAATCATCATATATATATACGGCCATACACTATAATTTATTCCTCTTATTTTTACAAAAATGATCTTCACAGTTCTCACTATATGACTATTTGCGTTTCACATATAAAAAGAAAAATACAATCTGAGTATTTCAATAAAAGAACTTGAAGACCAAAGCAACTAAACTATAAATAGGCCCAAGTAAGAAAATCGCTAACCCAACAAATCCAAACAATATTTAAACCAAGACCCAAAATAGAAATAAACTTGTAGCAGTGTGAGCCAAGTGGTATAAACATACGGGTGATGTACGTGAAGGCGACACTGTATTGATACCTTCTTTGGTCACTTTGCGGTGTATGAGATGGGGAATCGATCTCCCAGTCCCCATCTTTAGATTCCAGCTAGATATATTAAATTAAAAAGTCTAGTATCTTGTTTATCTAAAAGTGAAAGAGTTGCATAATTCCATAATCAATTAGCTAGGAAGATAAAAACATTAATTATTTATTTGATTTAAAGTTTTTCTTAAATTCAATCAATTAAGAACTTATTTGGTTAAAATAAATTTGAAGTAAAATAATTTATCTTTAAAAGCAAGTTTATAGTGAAGTCGATCAGTTTATACCAGGCTTTGAGGAAGAAAAGCAATTTTTATTGGAAATAACCAAATTTTCATCTTTTTTCCCCTGAACCATAAACTTGATTCTGGGTCCCCCACTATTTTTTCAAACATGCTATTACTCTTGAAGTTTTTGTATTTTGAATTTATATATGTACAATGACATATTGTATGTTTCACAAGCATTTTAATATAATTTATAATTTTTTACTAGTTAAAAACTTTGTTCCCCTGTATTACTAATATTTAACAAACAAATTTATTTTAACTAGTAACTTACAACGATTTGTCAGACATTATTTCAAGTAATTTTAATAATAACTTTTAATTTCTTATATTTTATTTATTTTGTATTCTTATAATATTAATTTATTAAATTTAATTTTGACTTTTTTATGTAATATAAGAATTTATTATTTATTATTTATTTTTAATATTTTATATTACATTATTTATTTTAATCATTATATATTATTTATTTTATTATTTTAGTGTTATAGTTTAAGATATTAATAATAGGTTAATATAACAATACTAATATGCAATCATATTCCAAAGTTAGAGTAATATTACTATACTAATTAACATAATAAAAATATAACGTACATATGTTAATTTTTTATTTTATTTTAAATTTAGTTTAAAATATTTTAAGACATCATACAATATTAAAAGTAGGATATAACTTAGGTCCGTTTGATAAACAATTTAGTCAAAGTTTTATTGAATAAGTATTTTGTAAGTATTTATATATAAATTAAGGAAAAAATAAGATTAAACTATTTTATATAAATTATCTTACCGTCAGTTGAAAATAATTTATGAACATATCATAAATTATTTTTATAATCTTTTTCAAATATTTGGCTAAGTATTTATATCATAAAATGAGTTTAAATGAATTGTAAGTTGTTCCAAAGTGCATGAATAATTTAAATTAAAAAGTAAATTGTAAAACCCAGGTGCCTTTATTTACTTACTCTACAGACCTTATTTTAAAGAAATTAAATCCATAAAAATAAATATTTTATTCTTTTAATTCTTCCTGCTACAAAACTTCAAGTACATGAACATTTATAAGATCATAACAAAACACAAGAGACTTTACATAAGTTCTGTAAAATCTTGTAACTAGAATAATATTTGGTATTTCCCATAATTCATGCAACAATTAACCCGAAAATGCAATATAACTCTCAGAATAATTCTCCCCAATAACGCACAACTAATAAGATATACCATAATAAATATCACACTAGTCACACCGAAGGTCGCATTACCATCAAAACTCATTTTAACATCCTCAACCATTCCATTTATGTATGGAATATTAAAAAACTTAGATATAATATTTTAGGTAAGTTTTGGAACTATTTTTTAATCAAATTTAAAATTTTACCTCAATAATTATGGTCAATATTTAATATCAACTTTTATTACATGAATTATTGAGGTAAAATTTTAATTTTAATTGAAAAACAACCTTAAACCACCTAAAACACTATATTTAAGATTTTTCAACTTTTAAAATAAAGAAAAACCATCATATTCTAGTGGAAAATAGTCATCAATCTTCCAATTCTCATACCATGTTTCACCTGTCGCATCATTAACCCTGTATGCTTCATCTCCAAAATGTTCAAGTTTTTCGACACAAGCATATCTATTAAAATGACAATCCTCATATGGCATTAATAGGCCATTGATATCGAAATGTTTGAAGAAACTAGTAGAGTAATGATCATGACCATCTTGTGGGATATATTCCAAAGAGTTTTGATCCCTACTTGTAATAAAATTCATTGTGTTGACCGAATCATTGATTGTTTGAGTTGGCATCATAACCTCAGAACACCTCGTTGATTTAATCGTCATTGGGTGAGAGGATTTTGTAGGATCAATTCTTAATTTGATAGGAATATTGTTGCTGTTTTGGCCAATAATTTTGTTATGATTGTGCTCCTGCTCAACCTTCTTTCTCAAATAAGTATTCCAATAGTTTTTAATTTCATTGTCTGTTCGCCCTGGTAAGCGCCCCGCAATGAGAGACCATCTGAAAAGTATAAACCCAATATATATTAAGAATGTTAATTATATATTCTTTAACATATTTTTCTCATTTAATATTAGCTTAATTGTACTTTTAATCATTCCAATTTGATGTATTTTAATTATTCAATTTTAGTCTTTATATTTAAAAAAATAGTATTTTTAATCATTATAATTTTAATTATTTGATTTTAATTTAATAATTTAAAAATAAATAATTTTAATTCTATAGTTAACTTATTATTTGATTTTTAATCAATATAATAATATGACAAAGTCAGTTAATTTTTTTTTTAAATTGAACAATTTATAATTCATAAATATCTCATATAATATTAAAATTTAATTTTTTATATTAAATTATTTAAAAAATTGATTAAAATTATTTATTTTTTAAATGTATAGATAAAATTGAATAATTAAAATTATAAAAATTAAAATTTTTTATATATCAAACTAGGAGAAGAAAATGAGAGAAAAATAAAGCAAATGCATATATAATATAAATATATATATCATACCTATTTCCTAACAGGCTATGTAGCCTGATGATGAGATCTTCTTCATCAGAAGAAATGTTTCCTCTCTTGACATCTGGCTTGAGGTAATTCAACCATCGAAGTCTGCAACTCTTCCCACGTCGGTTTAGGCCTACGTACATTCATAAGGAACACAAAACAATCTCATGCAATGAAAAAGGGAAAGGAAAAAATAAATTATGAAACGATTTGAAACACACATAGAAACAAGAGTTCTAAATATATAGACCACATTTCGGGTGTACGTAGGTAGGTGAAAGAAAAAGAAAAAAGGGTAAGAAAATATATACCAGCTCTTTTGGAAAGCTCCCTCCATTTTCCTTCTCCATGAACTTGAACGTAGTTGATAAGGATTCTGTCTTCCTCAGGAGACCAAGGGCCTCTGTTCATAGCATCTTGGTTAACACAACTGGCCTTTCTTTTCATCTTGCTTGGCTTCTGCAGAAAGGTGTCTTGTGTGTCTATTCTTTTAATTCGATTCTCACGTGTGTTTGTGGGTACAAATGCTCCCTTAAATACTTGCTCACTTTTTTTTTTAATTAATTAAATAATTTAATCCTGTGGCTCATGTGAATCAGCTCTGTCTCGATCGCCACGACAGTGTGTCCTTTAGCATGAGACTGGTAGACGGTAGTGCGCGCTCTCTTTTCCCTCCAAAGAGAACAGTGATCTAAAATGAATTTCATATTTTCATGCAAGGTGAGTGTGTATATTGTTTTAACTAATTAGAAATCTTATTAAAAATTATTTTTAAAGTAGTTATCGTAAAATTAATAAATATATTACATATAATAATATTTAATTAGATAATAGTATGCTGTAATTAGACTTTTTTAATGATATATAATTAATTTAGCAATATAAACTTCACTTCTATTATATATGATTGAAACTCTTGACAACACTAAAATTGTTGTAATTATAAAAACAAACTTTATACTTCGTAACATTTATAAAATATAAGATTAAAAGTGTTCAAGAATTGACTTAATATAGATCTTAATAATAAGAGAATAATTTTCATATATTTTTATTATTATGGTACTTTATAACAGTATAAAAAAGTACATTCTAATTAGATTCTATTAATAATTAATAAAAAATGAATTCAATTTTTTATAAGCATGTTGTTAATTCGAAGACAAAAACATATATTGAAATAATAAAATACAATTTATAATCATGTTTTGAGTTATGATTAAATTTATATATTATATATTCTTATTTTTTATTTTTTTATTATCGGTTTTCATGTCTTTTTAATTTATTGAAATTTTATTTGTAAATTAAAAATAATGTATTATAATTATATTTATAAATAATAAATTAATTAAAATGTACCAACAATATAAACGTTTTTATATCATCTACTTATGGTAAATATGGTAAAATTATTGACACTTACAATAATTATATTTATAATAATTTTAATTAATTAAAAATAAAATATTGCATTAAAATTAAACCCATAGTAAAATTCTAAAAATATGTAATATGCGTTTTTACAATATTTTTTGTACACATGTGCGATGCGATGTATGGACACATCTCTAATAAACCTATAATGAAATGTTCAAGAGACATGGTAAGTCATTCTATTGAATGTAAAACAGTACGATAAAAATTATGACGAGCAGAAATCGAGTAAGGGGACTGGGCATCATCATATCAAACCTCAAATAGGGCCAATTTTTGATGGCTTAAAAACCAGCATATCCTGAAACAATTACTAGTACAATTATTATAACTCACGGGTCCCTCCAATCTGATTTTTACAGTAACTCAACTATCAATAATAATCTATTATCAAGCAAAATAATAATATTAATCTATATACGATGATAGCATTCCCCGCGCGCTTCAATATGATCTATGCATAAGATTATTTCGTTGGGAAGTTTAGGGTCTAAAGTCTTACATAGTCTTCTATCTCAATTTTTTTTTTATATAACTTATATATTTGTTGAATAATTTTATTTATTATTAATTAATTATAAATTAAAATTTGATATGATATCAAAAGTTATAATTTATATTAATTAATTACTATTTATGTTAATAAAACCCTTTGTCTGGCTCCAAAGAAAAGCATGGATGAAGAGAATTTGAATGAAGTAAAAAGCGGGATAACGTTGCGGAAATATAATAATAAGGAAGAAGAATTATAGAGATAAATCTAGCTATATATTTTGTGGGCTTTTTCCTTTTTATTTGCCAGTCAATGAAAAAAGGAACAAAGAAAAACCAACGTGAAAGAGAAAGGATGATGATCTTTGTAGTATGTACCCAGGCTCCAGGCAAGAGGGGTCCCAGACCCAAACTTTGAGAATGAATATCATCATTCCCAGTCCCGGATCACTTCAGGAGAGTATTTCAAGGACCTATCCAAACTGTTCTAAGCTGTTCAATTTGTAAAGAAAAAAAATAGTAAAAATTGAATAAAATATTAATTGAAAAAATTTAAAAAATATATTTTTATTCAATTGAGTTAGTTTTCACTTTTCATATTTAAAATCAAATTGTTAAATATAATTCATTTTTATTATTTTTATTTTATCTTAAATTAAGTTGGAATATTCCAACTTATTATTAAATATACTTTTTTATAGAAAATTTAAGATTATTTTGATTTGTGATTTATATTTTAGATTAAACTAGTATTTTAGCTTGTGCATTGTATAATATACATGTTTATTTTATATAATTAAAATATATAATAAATAAATATTTTTGAATATATAAATTATATTATAATTAAAATACTTAATAAATAAATATATTTAGATATATAAATTATATTTTTAGATATAAAAATTAAATATAATATAAGATTATTTTTAGTTATTGACAATTTAATTTAGAAATAAAAATAAAAGAATAAATTAAATGAGATGAACTATTAAGAGGATAAAATATATGAATAAAGGAATATGCTATTATATAAGGAACATTCTTGTTTCTAGTTGCTGACATAGGGTGTAAAATGTACCTTAATAAGATAAATAATATTGAAGATGTCTGATTAATTGAAATAATGCAGGACGTGAGAGAGATAATCTTATTTAATAACTTAAATTATTTATTGTAAATCTAAAATATAATTAAAATACATTAATAAATGTATATAAATTATATTATAGTTAAAATACATAATAAAAAAAATATTTAAATATATAAATTATAGTTTTAGATACTAAAAATTAAATATAATATAAGTTTATTTTTAGCTATTGATAATTTAATTTATAAATAAAAATAAATAAATAAATTAAATGAGATGAACTATTAAGAACATAAAATATATAAATAAAGGAACATTCTTGTTTCTAGTTGCTGACATAGGGTGTAAAATGTACCTTAATAAGATAAATAATATTGAAGACTTCTGATTAATTGAAATAATGCTGGAAGTGAGAGAGATAATCTTATTTAATAACTTAAATTATTCATTATAAATCTAAAATATAATTTATATATTTAATTATTTTAAATTTTAATTATAATATATTTATATATTAAATTATATTTATTTATTATAAATTTTAATTATATAAAAAAATTATCATATATAATGCACGTAGTAAAATACTATTGATTAAAATTTTCTTAATTTTCTTAAAAACTTATTAAAAATTATTTTTAATATATGTTACATAAATTCAAACACTATTTCTAATATATATATATATATATATATAATGACTTTTAATATTTTTAACCTGCGCTATTTAACAAATTAAGTTATTAGGTTATTGTCATACTCTGAACTGAGTAGATTTTTTCTATCACGCACTTCACACATCTTTTAACAAAAGTTAGAATTTGAATCAGAAAAGAATTAACAAATGTCCAAAAAAGTTAGAAAAGAATTACAGGGATAATATGAACTTCACTAATTAAGCTATGGACACATAACACAGTTACAACTACATTAAATTTAAGAAAGCACATAAAAGAACAATATTTAATTCTGCTTATGATATAAATATCCTAATTGTAACATATTAGTAGTCATAAATTAAAATTGCTAAGATTATAGTCACCATCCCTCCCAGCTATTGTTAACTGTCAAGATCAAGCCCTGTTTTTCCTGCAACATGGACATTTGTATCATGATATGCTCAGTCCTTGCAGGGGTAATCTTTACACATTTTCCATGGAACCATATTTTTCACAAGTTTCCAGAAAATCTAGAATTCATCAGTTGCATGGTTTTCTCCACATGCCCCACCCCAAGTCTCTTCATATTCCTCTTCCTCCTCCAAATTCACACCCTCTTTATATTTATCTTTCTTTTATTGCATTGATTTTGAATGCCATAATTCAGAACCTCGCTGTATTTATCAGCACAAAAGAGATAACAAAAATATGTAATCAATAAATACCAATCAGAAATCAGATCACATTACAAATCGTAAAATACTTTGACCAGAGACTAATATCCATAAATTTTCAGTTGTTACACGGTGCTTGCTTGATTAGTGTATGTAACATCTGTGTGATATAAATATTTTACTCACATGATTTATATACTTAATTTTTAGCATGCCTTTATCCTAATTTTTCTGTTTTCAAGTTATAATAACACAGAAAAATTTATACAATCTGCCAAAATAAAAAAAATTAAAACAAAAATTCACTTCATTTTGAAAGAAATTATATTTTAATTAATCTTAGAACTTATAAAGTTTTCACTTCATAATATAACAATAAATTTAATTTTATATATTATTAATATAAAAAATTGTACTTTTAATTAATAAGAAATGACTTTTAAAAAGACGAACTTTCAAACTCGTTGAACCGATCTCAATAACTTTTTTTTAAATCTTTTTCTTTTTAATTTAATTTTATTTTTATGAACATCATTTTAAAATATTAAAAAATACAATTTAAAATTTTCTATTTGTTTTTCTTCTTAATATTTTATTTTTCTTTTCTATATAAATAATTTTAATAAGGTCGGGTTATTTTTAAAAAAATGACAAACTTGTTCAGACCTACATTAAGCTCAATTAATTGGCTGTTACAATGTTTCTCCAAAATCTATTCAAATGATTATTTAACTAATATTAAATTTCCTCTTAATTATTTTATTTCGTTATTTGAATTAATTATTTATACACTTATTAAATGAGGGTTATGGTTAGGAAATTTTTTTACAAGCCTTGAATTTCTTAAATGACAGCAAACGTTTATAATTTTGGAATGGAGAGTGAAATGTATTGATATGGTATTAAAAATAGTTTATTTTTTGACCGATTATGTAAAAATGCATCAATATATTTACATGTGTTAGTTATAAGAAACTACTTGAAATAGCGATTATTGAATTTTGCAAAGTGAACAAAAAAAAATTAATGCATTTTATTCTTTATTTATTTGGAAAATGGAATCAATTAACAAATCAATAACCAATTCTCTACTTTTTAGTTTAACTATGTAATCTAATTAAGGACTTGATGAAGAACGGTAGATGATACCTATAGGTTGGGAAAATTGGTGATATTTTTAGGTCAAAATCCACGGAAGCCAACTAATAATCTCATGAACAGTAACAGGATGTATTTTAAAGTTATGTTAGTGGAAGTACGGAAACATTGAGTCTTTTGCATTGCATGACTGCATTCACGTTCCCCAGCATTTCATGTCCCCGGGATGTGCAGCAAGTAGGTTTAAAAGCAATTTCTAATGATGTTCACCACCACTCCACCAAAGACCATATAATCTTTTAAAGTCTTTATACAATAGCTAATGCGTGAGGTGTACGTTCAATCAATATCATTTCATTTTCATATGCTTAAAGTATTCTTTTTCGGGAAAAAAAATACTATAGTACAATAAGTGATTGTCACTCGTGTTTTCCCTGTTTCGATTCAGAAGCAATTAGTTGGGGGACTGAAACGCGTGATTAAACAAACATGTAGTTAGTTAATTGCATCAATTAAAAATATAGTTTATAGCTTTGTCGTCTGGTAAAATTGGTTACACAATAAAACTTATCACATTTTATCGTACGCAACATCGAGTTTTTCTTTCTTTTTTTTTAAATTACGCATTTATTATTTATTCAAATTTTGGATGTGAAATAATTATTTTTAATAAAATCAATTATTAAATCATGTAATTTTATCATAATAATTATTTTGGATATGCAATCTCATATAATAACATGTAATTATGTTTCAAAAATAAATTTAATTAGTGAAATACAACTTGTTTTTAAATTACATCAAAATTTATTAACATGATTTATTTAATAAAAATTCTCAATTTAATAACTAAATTGATAAAAATTATGACAGAATATTAGTAACACAAGTGATTTAGTATTTGTATTTTTTAATTAAGATATGTGATTTAATCTTTAAGTTATTAAAAGTATCATTTTATTCTTAAAGATGTTAATCTAGTAAAAAAATTAATTAAATGAAAAAAAAAATTTAAATATCTTTTAATTTAAAAAAAACTAAATTTTAATAATTACTTTTGATTATTTAAAAATAAAATTTATTTATTTAATTATTTTTAACCTAATTATAATAGTTTAATAGTTAAACCTTTCGTAGTATCTCTTTTAAGTTTTCCAACCATACGTAGAATGAGAAAATATATTATAACATTTCAAGAAAATCTTTAGTTTTAATACAAGAATTTTGTAAGGTTACAAGTGTCAAGTTAAGGATGTGACAACCAGATTATGTATATAATTATCTAAATCTAATGATTTTCTTTGTACATTTCAATGTTTGCCTTTTATATATCTTTTATCCACTATTATATATGTTAGTTTGTCCTATCTGGTTATTAATATCAATACCAAACTAGAGTTTATAAAATATTATGTAATTCTTCAAATAATCTATGACAAGTTGCATCATAAACTTTCCAAAATTATATCTAAAAAAACTAGTCAATCTTTGTTGGATTTGTAGAAACGTCTATACAATATAGTATGAAAGTCATTTGATCTTAGAGAATACAATCACAAAAAAATATTTAACTTTAATTTTTTGAACTACTACACTTTAACTTCATAATTACCTAATATATTAATCAATTTGTTTTGTATCTAAGATGATAAAAAAAAATTCACTTAACTTGATTTGATCAAAATATTTTTACATGACAAGATCTCATTAACAATCTTTTCGATAATAATTGTTTTTTCATTATTTCCTACATTAATCCTCTTGTAAAAAAAAAAAAAGAAGCTAAACTTTATTTAACAATACATATAACAACATAAATTATCCTAACTAAAAATCCTTCTAATGTTATTTTTTTTAATAGACTCTAGAAGATGTTTATTAATTGCTATAGTTATTTTTTTAAAATTGATTTGTAAGTCAATCTATATATTTGTGAAATGTGTGCCTCACTTTATTCATGTTCTTTAAGTTAATAATTAAAACTTTAATTTTCTTTGTAACATGTACCAATTAACCTACAACAAACACAAAATCTCTATCCATTGTATTTGAATAAGCAAGTTAATTCCTATCTTACTCTTTTCCATTAAAACAATAATGAATGTAATATGATGAAGAGAAATGCCTATAAAAATATCTTTAAAATCATTCACAATTATATATATATATATATATATATATATAATTTTTTTTAGTAATTCACATAGTAAGTACTTATAAGGTTATTCTATATTTTTAAATCATAGAGATCTAATGCAATCATATATAAGGTTATTCATATATATATATATATAATTTTTTAGTAATTCATATCGTAAGTACTTATAAGGTTATTCTATATTTTTAAATCATAGAGGTCTAATGCAATCACGTGATAACTTGTTCATAAACAAAAGTAGCGATATGTCTTTTTCATTTTATTTTTCTTTTACCTTTTTCCCCCCTCTATTTCACTTTTAAATCAAACAGAGCAAAAAGAGACATGAAATAAGAATGGGCTCAAGAAAGTGAATCAATAACCCGACAAAAATCTTTTGTAATTTAAACAATCAAACAAATTTAACGAAACCAATCAACCCCAAATAAACGAAGCCCGACTCAAACGTAAACAATACTTCAAGTAAGACCCAAAATAGAAATAAACCTTAACCGAACAAGACCTAGGAGACCAATTCAAACCAAACGAAAGCCCAACGAACTTGTACCCCAATGACTTGTGAGTTGTGATTGCTACGGGTCAGTGACGTACTAGTTAGTGAGTAGTGATGTGTATGTGGGACAGTGAGAGGGTGAAAAGAAGTGATGAGAAAAGTGACGTATCTTATTGTCAATTATAGTCAACTTAGATAAATGTTTATTATTATTTAATAAATATTTATAATAATAAATATTTTTAAATATATAAATTATATTATAAATAAAATATATAATACATATTTTTTAAACATGTAAATTATATTTTAAATTTATCTATAACTATATATAAAAAATATATGAAATTTTGGTGGACACATTTTTTATACTTTGTTAAAGCTACTTTTATAAATTATTACTTTATTTTTTATCTTTTATAACTACTCTTCCAACCACTTATTTTTATTATTTTTTTAATTTTAAAAAAATAAAGATAAAAAGAAAATAGTTGGAGATAGTCGAGAAATAAATTTCTTTAATTTGTTAAATCAAAATGAATCTGAAATTAAATTAAAATAAAATATATATTTAAAAAGAATAAAAAATAAAATAAATACTATCTTTATTTATTTATATATATATATATATATATATATATAAAATAAAGAAGGATCTACTTATTTAAATAGTAATTTTAAAATAATTATTTTTTATTATCACTCTTTATTTTTTTTAATATAATAATTTTAACAGTAACACAGTTTAATAAGTGGATCCTTCTTTTTCTTTATATAATATATATATATATATATAATATAATATGAGTAATTCTTGTGATAATATTTGATAGAATGTAAGGAAAAAAAATAATTTTTGAATTAAAATTAAATTATAAATATATATTATAAGACTATTAATATAACATGAAAAAAAACAAAACAAAGAATTATTCATCGTTTAATATTCTCCTTAAACAGTAAAGAAGCGTGAAAAAAGAAGAAAGAAGAAAGAAGAAAGAATAAGAAAAGATGGAAGGCAGAGAGTCAACAACTACGTAGTTTGAATGAGACTTTAACCAAGTATTTGGATATCTTGAAGTTAATCAAAACTATATAAAGAATCAACAACTACCTATTTGTGCTACCTGAAAAATTAAAGAAATTCAGTGAACATCTCCTCTCAAGAATCAAGCCAGCCTTCCATGCATCTTCTTCCTTTATTCTTATTTTCTTTCTAGTCAACACCATGATATTCACTTAATCAAATCAACGTAATTAACCGAACATCATAGCTGATTTTTAATACATAGGCAATTGAGTTATTTAGTTACAATAGAGCCAAATGTTGCACCTATAGTATATATATATATATAACCTTATATACATTGTCGCAATCAAGGTCGTGACTGGGTCGACGAGCAGTAGATGTTTGGAGTCTATACTCCTTTCAGGTAAGGAAACGCGGATGTTGGAGTCGCCACTAGCATTTTCAAGACAAACGTCAGAAAATCTATGGTTGGATAAGGCTTGTCTTAGGAACCAGAGCTTGGGTTCAAAGTCAATTACGCATAGAAAAAACATTGGTATCTCATTGCGTCTGTCTTAAGACAGTTACCCTAACTAGATGCAAGAAAATGGAAATGACTTCTATACCGTAGTTTTTACCTTTTGAAGGCAAAGAAGATTTGATATTTACAAGGGAAGGATAGATAATGTTTTTTGGGTTTTTATGAACTTGACAAGAGTTGTCTCTTGTTCCTACGTATCTCCCATTGCGATGGAAAAGTCAAAGTTTACATAATTCTGGCTGAAGCTTGAAATGTTATATATGACAGGTCGATACCAGATCGACCAGGTGGAGGCGTTGACTAAGTGTCAACTGTGAGAAGATGTCGAGTTGGGGTCAGTAGGGGTATAGTGCCAACTAAGGATTGGTTATAGGAGTTGGCCAAAAAGTGCTAACTCGCAATCTGTCAAAGTGGACGAATGTGAGGACGTGAGTTAAACAACATCGTTGATCTAGAATCGGCCTATGAGTCAAGGTATGGACTTATGCTCTGGGCATGGAATTCTAGTTTAGAATTTACAAACAGAAAATTAATGTAAAATGTTTAGAATTTCACTTAGTATCTAGGTATTTCGTTGTTGCACTAAGAGAATATGTGGATCTTGCTCTCCTCTCCTTCTCAATGATTTCTCTCCAGAAAAATTTTGACCCCTTTTCCTTTGAGTTCAAGGCCTTTTATAGGCCAACTTCCATCTCCATGATCTTCTAAGGAGATCTTCCTCATTAATGTGATGATTCTCCTCAGGATCTCATAAATGTCACAGTGCCCTCTGCAGGGTCTCTCTCAATTAATGCGACGACTTTGCTTTTAATGCGATGGTGACCGCTCTTTTCTTTTCTTTAACCGTCGTGGTGGGACACGCCTCACGCTTCCTGCTTTCCTGTGAGATGGCAGGTCTGAAATGACTTTACTTGAAGCGTGCGGTTCCCCATCTCAGAGGTGCCTGCCTGAGGCAAGTTGGGGAATGTGGGTTTGTCAGGCATGCTTTCCTAGTTTGCTTTTCTGACATTTTTTTGTCTTTTTTTCTTTTTGGGAGGGGCAGTTCGTCTGCTCCCCTTTTTTCTTTTCTTTGCCCCTTTCCTTTTCTAATGCTGGACGAAAATGGGTATCCATAGTTACCCCCTCTTTATTTGTGTTTGATCATATAAAATGATTTTCATCTTTTCAGGATCAAATATAAATAAAGATTCTATGCTGTTATACTGGGTCAAAGTCAACATGGGGCCAGATTGAATTGAATCAGGCCTGGAGCTAGACGAATTTTGGACTTTGGCACTGAGCCAGATGGAATTGAACTCGGCACAAAGACGGATGGAAATAAAATCGGCATAGAACCAGATGGTATTGAGCTCGGCATGGAGTCAGATGGTATTAGATTTGGCACAAAGCCAGATGAAATTTGAACTTGGCATGGAGCCAGATATAACTTGGAATCGACACAAAGCCGGTTAAACATGGATTTGGCATGGAGCTAGACTGACTTATTTTTGGCACGAAACCACATGAATCCTGAAGTGACACCTTGATTTGAATTTTGTTAGGTGAAGTATCTCAAAAGGTCGCATTGATGGGACATGCCTAATCCTTTCATAAATGCGCGTCCCTTCAACTGAAACGTTGCAATGATGGGACGTTGGAGGGTAGGTGCTATCATTATGCAGCCTTTGGGCAATGTATCCCTTAAATGCGACTCTTGAGTTCCTGAGGCGTGATTGGCACGCCTTTGCTAATGGGTTGGGTCTGCGTCTTTGAAGGCTCATTTTCTCTATAAATAGAACTTCAAACCCTAGCGTCCTTCACTTTTGCTTGCCTGATCTCCTAGCACCCTCATCCTTGCTCTCAACTACCTGTTCGTTCTCCAGCACTTTCAACCTTTTTCGTCTTCTTCACCCTTTTGCTATCTTTTCCAACATGTCAAGTACTTAGAGTTTTGGTTCTGAGAGTCGCTTAGAGCAAATATTAGGTTCAGAGGAGCATAACTCCTTTGCTTCTTCTTCTTCGGAGTATATCTTCGTCTCCTTTGGGTCAACAACTTTGGTTGCCGTCCTCGAATCCGCCGCGATTGCTGAGGTTACCTCCTCTCAAGACACCACTCCCACTGCTCCAGTACCACAATATTACACTCAAGATCATTTTGAATGGGTGAGTGAGGAAGTGAGGTCTTATAGGTCTCTTTCTTCTCACACAAGTGTTGCTGCCTTTACTAAAAACATAGGATGAGTAGTAGATACAATGACGGATAAATACGCTATGACGCATTGTTCTTCTGATGAACGAGTATGCTAATTGGCCAAAGAAGGGGAGGACGATTTCATTTACATGTATGAAACAACAATGAGGGATTTAGGGGTAACCATCCCCTTTGACGCGTATGAAGCTGATGTCCTTCGAACATTAGGGGTGACACCAACCCAACTTCACCCCAACGATTGGGCCACCATGCAGACTTAGTGTGTCATTGTCTTTGTATAAAACCCTTAGCCAACCTCTTTCTTAGCCATTATACCACCTATATCGACATGAAGGCCGGTTGAGTTTCTCTCTCCTCTCCCAAAAATGAATTTATTCAATGCCTATTTGGCGTCTTACAAAGGCTTTAAGAGTCGTTTTGTCAGGATCAAGGCTATTGGTGGGGCTTCTTTTGCCTATTACAAGAAGCCCCTACCCTTATACTAGCGACTTCTCTAGAAATTCAAGGGACATCCTCGGGGTCTTTTTCCCTTGAGGAGAGGATACACTTGTCCCTTCTAGATGAGTTCTTGCGTGGGATGAATTGTAAAGAGCTGGTTGTCATTGCTTTTGAGCTACATCCTCTTTGTCTTTTTAGGGATAAGTGTTTATTTCTTTTTTATTTGACTTACCGAGTATATATATATATAAACACTTATGACAGAAGAAAATACATAAAAATTTTTTTGTATAAACTAAAATTAATTTATACATTAATTAAAAATTAATTAAAAAATATAAAAAAAACTTATATGAAATAATCAAAACAAATTATTATCATCTAATGGTTGGAAAGTAGAAGAAAAAATAGTTATGCCACTGCTAATTAAAGCATATTTTGGAGAACTTTTCATACTATATATATATATTTATTGTATTCTTTCCATACAATTCAATCCGTGTTAGAGCGTTATAAACCATGCTCAAACAAATCGAAGACGTGACAAGCGAGATAAAGAAAATAAAATGTTCATGTTAGGTTTGTTGCGAATTCTTAACTTAATTATGATGAAATCAAATCAATATAAAATAAAGGTTGATAAAATTATTTGACTGTAATCGCAATTATGTATAATTTTTAAAATAATAATATCAGGTTATATGAGAAGAAAAAAGCTATATATAAAAAATATACTTGAATATTTCATCTAAATATAGTGAAAAATATCATTTTCTCCATAATAAATACTATTAAAAGGAAAGTAAATGAAGATTTGGATATTCTAAGAGATAATGATTCATTTTAGTCCCTAAAGTGACGTTTCTCACTTTTGAAGATTCAGATATAATAAATGACACTTAAATATTTGTTTTTTTAAAAAAATACTAGCTAAAATATCATTATCTCTTAAAAAAAATATGGCCAGGTGGACTAAAGACAACCAAAGTAGTAAAAAAAAATGAAATGTTGGAACAAGTGATACGAAATGAATTTACGTTTTATATCTACCTCCAGATGCGAGAATTAAAATATTTTAGTTAGAAAATATAGAAATAATCACACTCCAACTCAAAACACAATCTGAAATAAAATATATATACCTCATTAATTGCACCTCAAAGAATGTCAATAAGGAATAAAAAATATTGAATAAAATGTATTTTTGGTCTCCTTATTTTTTGAAATTTATGTTTTTGATTTTCCGATCCTAATTTTTTTTACATGTATCCAGTCCATTGAATTTGAAAATTTTATGATTTTGGATTCATAATTAATTGACCAGTGACAATCCTGACATGAAAAAAAAAATATATTACAAAATTTGCATAAGAGAAGAATTAAAACCAAGACATCTACTTGCAAAACACTCCATTTACTACTAAATATATTACAGCAAAACAAAGTCATGTCTAGAAATTTGAAGTCTAAAAATAAATTTTATGTTTGAATCATAAAAGAATATAATTTATAAATTTATATTTTATTTTTCTAACTTTTAAACTATATAATTTTTAATTAAAATTTAATAATTAGACAATTTTAACATTTCACTCTATAATTATTCATTCAATCATTATCTTGCGGTATAGTTAATATCAAATTAATAGTTACAAGTATTATTAATAATATTTTATAAACTGCAATTAAAAAGAATCAATATTTAAATATAATTTAATACTTCTAATAAGGTATTGCTTTCTTTCATTAGTAATTTTTTTATCCTTGGTTTAGAAAAAAAAACTAAGACCATTAATATTAAATTAATGCTCACTAAATCTTAAATTTATTTTAAGATTAATGCAATATATTTTTTTTACTTCATTCTATTTTAAAATTCTCAAATATGGTGATTCTAATAAAAAAATTGAAAGTGCTTTTATATTTAAAAATTTTCAAATAAGTTATAAATAAAAGAAAACAATTTCATTTGATATATATACAAAATAATGAAAACTAAAATAATTAATTTTTAACTAAACGTGTAATTTCATCACCATCATTTTTAACAAAATAATTTTTTATAAAAGATATTAGTTTTTTACGAAATTTGATGTCTGTATTCATTTTAAGCAACTGAAATTTATAGGCTAGTGAACTTTCCTAATTCAACGATCTGTATTTAACTGTAGCTGCAAGTTTGACAAAAAAGGTATCAGAAAGACTTGTCGCACGAATGTGGCTGCGCAAGAGTTAGGTGACCTGGAGAAAACGATCAATGCTTTTAATTTGTTCATTTTAGCAAGGCATGCATGGAGTTGGGCTTTGTCAACTTTTCTACAAGTTAAGTCCCACCTAACCTACAAAAATCTAACAAACAATCTCAACCTCAGCTACATGCTAATGTTGTTAGGGGAAGATTAATTAACAAAGTAAGATGTGAAAGTATTTGAGAATCCTCTAAGGTATAGTTAGCTGTATATGATTGACCTGGGTTTGATGTTGTTCTTCCATCTACATGTATTGCTTACTACCTCCACCATAGAGGGATGGTAAAGAATAAATAAATAAAAGGATTTGGATGTTACTTTGATGTGTGGTGGTTTGGATATTATGCCTTAAGAGAAATCATATTATTTTCAATAGACTCACTTTGACTGTCTACTGTTGATAAATTCGAGTAGAATTCATGGATACGATAATTCAAAGCAAAATCAAGAAATACGAGCTTACTCTTGTTGAATTGGTATGCTAAACTCCTATAGTGTATGTCTCGCTAAAATGATTAAGTTTGTTTTTTTAGGTTAAGTATTTTATTTTGTGGGATACTATCATGTTTCATGTTTAGTATAATAATTATGTTATAGGTTCCTTACTTTGTTATAGGTTAGCATCGTAGATGCAAAATGTAGTATTCATTTTCTTTCTGCATGGATGAACACTTCTTGTATATTATCTATTTGCATCTTCTTTAATAAATTTATTTGCTTATAAAAAAAAACTTCAAAACACATTTTAAAAAAATAAACTTCTTTCCCTCAAACTAACACCTTAATAATGGAAGTGTAGTGAAATTCATTAAGATATATTATTTAATAAAATTTATATGATAATATTAATTTTTTGGTGGCCAAGATCTTGCGGTAAAAAAAAAAACTTATTACCGAGGATCTGAATAAAGAATAACAACTAATAATAAGCAAACAATGTGTTTCACTAATTTATCTTTTTTTTTTCAAAATTCGAACACAAATTCAAGAAAAGAAAACCTACAATTCGACAAAATAAAAAATACATGATAACTTCTTAACTTAAAAAAATTAAACAATATATAGTTATTTTAAAACTGAGAGACTATTATTTGATCGTATTGATACAATACTTCACATAGTATAATACTAGTAGTCACATTATTTTTCTTTCAACTATTCATCAACCAACCATTCCGTTTTCAACTATTCATCAACCAACCAATCTGTTTCTGATAGAACTTTGGAAAGAGAAATATCATTGCCTCCTACTACGTCATCATGTTATTGATCTTCACAAAGAAAAAAAATTCGCCACTTGATCGGGTGGAAAGAAGTCGATAAGTTTCCAACTTTCATGCCATGGTTGGTCTATTAATGAATCCTCAAGCCAGCACGCTTCATCTCCAAAGTCCTTCGGTATTTCAACACTAGCACATCCATTACCACAATGACAACCCTCATTTGGCACTATTAGCTTCTCATAATTGTCATGGTCATCTTGTGAGGTGGATGCAAAAGGGTTGTGGCTATCCCAGCATGTTGTATTAACCACATTATTCATTGTGTTCACTGAATCACTCTCTGCATGGGTCGTAGTATTAATGATATCCAAAAAGTTTTTTGTGCACTCTTTAGATTCAACTCTTGATTGGTTGTGCTTCTCAATCTTTTTTCTCAAATGACTATTCCAATAGTTTTTAATCTCGTTGTCTGTTCGTCCCGGTATTCGTCCCGCAATGAGAGACCATCTGTGACACTTAATTAAATAAAAAAGAGAGAAAGAACTTGAAAAGAATCAAACAATTGCATACACAATATACATGGAGATATATATACCTATTGCCTAGAAGATTATGTAGTCGAATAATGAGATCTTCTTCATCCGAGGAAATGTTTCCTCTCTTGATATCTGGCTTGAGATAATTCAACCATCTGAATCTACTACTCTTTCCACTTCGTTTCAAACCTACAACACTCATAAAGCACACCGAATAAAATGAAAAGGAATTGGAAATAGAATAAACTAATTATATACGAACAGTTTGAAACATATATTTATGTAGGAACAAAATGATATATAATGCAGCATTACTAATTGTACTTTTATCTAGTCAAATAATTGTGCATTTCATATATATACCAGCACTTCTGGAAACCTCCCTCCATTTTCCTTCTCCATGAACTTCAACGTACTTCATAAGGATTTTGTCTTCCTCGGCAGACCAAGCACCTCTGTTCACAGCATCTTGGTTGTCGCAATTGGCCTTTCTTTTCATCTTTTTCTATATCCCCGTGCTTGACTTCACCAGAGTGCTGTGTTTTTGTGGGTCTGAAGCTTCCTTAAATACTTGCATGCTTCTTTTTTCATTAATTGAATAAATATAGTGTAAATTACTTCAATTGTTATAAGAGAATTAATATCTAATATCAATAGTATAAATAATACTCATTAATAATTTAATTTTCATTAAACAAAAATTATACAAATCAGGGATGATTGGATGAGCAAAGAAAACAAGTTAGGGAGGGACCGAAATTTATAAACAAACTATAACATATATATACCAATAATTTTTTTTTAATTTGTATATGTATTTTTTTTTTTAAATTTTCCTTTTTGAATATGAATCACCTAAGTCTCGAATTCACTTGATAGGCTTAGGCTAATCCTCGATCCCACTTAACACAATTATCATTACTACAAAAATACGAGCAAAATTATCGTTAAAACAAAGTAGATTTATAGAAAAACTCAAAATAAAAGAAATTGAAAAAAAAAACAAATAAGATTCAGAAATGAATTACCTGATGTAGACACTCGTTTTTGTCCAATGTCTAAAAAGAAAAGGGACAAAGGAGAGGATAAAGCGGGGCAGACGAACTGCCCCTTCCAAAAAGAAAAAAAGACAAAAACATGTCAGAAAAGCAGACTGGGAAAGGAGGCCTGACAGCCCACATTCCCCAACCTATCTCGAGCAGGCGCTTCTAGGATAGGGAACCATGTGCCGCAGGCAAAATCATTTCAGACTTAACATTTCGCGGAAAAGTAGGGAGTGTAGGGCGCGTCCCATCACGACGATTAGATAAAGGGAAGGAGTGGTCACCACTACATTAAAGGTAAAGTTGTTGCATTAATTGAGAAAGACTTCTTGGAGGGCACCGTGACATCAATGAGACCCTGAGGAGAGTCATCGCATTAATGGTAGAAAATCTTTCTAGAAGATCATGGAGACGGAAGCTAGCCTATATAAGGCTTTGAGTTTGAAGGAAAAAGGGTTGAAGAAATTCCTATTTGAAAGAGGAGAGAAGAAATTTCTAAGGAAAAAGAGTTAGAAAAAAGAGCGTTCTGAAAGAGAGTAAGCATTGAGAAGAAGAAGAGAGTAAGATTCACCTACTCTATAAGGAAAACACCTAGATACCAGGTGAAACTCTTGAAACTTCTAAATGTCAATATTTATTTGGTAGTGTCCAGTCATAACCCTTAGATAAGCATTACCCTCAAGTCAAATAGTTTAAGAATCTATACCTTAACCTGTAATGTTGATTCCAGTTGACCGCACCTTAAACCATACCAAGTATATAGGACCGACTGAGAGTCAACATTCTTTGGCCGACTTTGAAAGTCGATTCCCTGTCTTTGTTTATTTTATCCTCACCGACTTTTATTCGATACATTAACCCTGTTAACACTTAGTCGGCACTTTTCTATGGTGGAGTCGGTCTCGACCTCCCCCATATAATCTTTTAAGCCTCAGTTAGAATTATGTAAACTTTGACTTCTCAATTGCACTAGGTAATACGTAGGAGCAAGATAGGACTTTTGTCAAGTTCACAAATCCAAAAACATCCCTCATTTCTTTCTTAGGAATATCCATCATTCCATGAAAGGTGAAAACTGCAATATAAGAGTCTCTCCTATTTCATGCATCTA
Source organism: Mucuna pruriens (assembly GCA_025330945.1). Classification (NCBI taxonomy): domain Eukaryota; kingdom Viridiplantae; phylum Streptophyta; class Magnoliopsida; order Fabales; family Fabaceae; genus Mucuna; species Mucuna pruriens. The sequence goes on along the minus strand of JAENHJ010000361.1, from coordinate 1,727,005 downwards.
GTTAGGGTAACTGTCTTAAGACAGACATAATGGGATGTCAGTGTCATTCCTGTGCATAATCGACTCCGAACTTGAACTCTGATTCCTAGGACTAGCCTTATCCAACCATAAGTTTCCTGATGTTTACCTTAAAAATGCCGGTGGCGACTCCAATCTCCACGTTCCTTTCCCCGAAAGGAATCTGGACCCCAAATCTCTATTATTCGCTGAACCCATCGCGACCCTGGTTGTGACACCTGATTTCATAAAAGAAGATGAGATTCGTTACAAGCTTCTTGGAAAACTTGATGAGAAATAAATATTCTAATCCAAAAACAAGTCGAGAGAATTCTTTTAAATGTGTGCTACTCAAAATATCATAAATGAACCAAATTTAGTAATATTTAAGTTAGAATCAAGTTTATATACTGATTCATTTGACAAAAAAGGTGCGAAAATAACTAACTAAAAAGGTCTTGCGCCTTGGAACAAATGCGGCTCAAAAACAAGGCTTTGAGCATGCTGATCCGAGTGTAGCCAAAGGGACATTCAAAGGTGGGTGTGTTCAAAGGACCTAATAGCTATTCAAAGGAGTCATCGTCCAAAAGGACCTAGGAACCATCCAAAGAACTTGGTCTCCAAAGACTTCTTATACTGTCCAAAAAACCTGTCGTCTAAAGACTCCATTATATCAAGTTAAACTTGACTTAATTCCTTGTAGTAAGATAAATATAAATACTTTTATAAATATTCTTTAAACTTGGAGGCTTCCCTTTCTTGAATTTGAAATCATCTTCTATCCCTAAATTTTCACTAATAAAAAGAATTTAATTGTATTTTTTTTTATTTGGGTGCTTTATTAAAAGAAGAAAAAAGATTAATATTTAATTTGGACTTTCATCAATGTCTTAAATCACCATGAATGTTTTGGATTCCTTCGTTAGTCTTTAAACCCATTAAGAAGCCATTAAAGCCAATTGCTATGGTTATTCTTTACTCTTTTTTATTGTTCTGCTATTAATTACGAAGCCATCACAACATTTCATTTTTCAGATAGAAATTTCTAGCGATGGCTACCAATTTTCTTCATCGGCCTTCATTTGGTGTGGCGTCGCTTTACTATGGTTGCGACGTGTAACTTGCTACTCGAGAACTTTGAATTTCTCCTTTTGAAGAACATGCAATAACGAATCCCACCCGAAAATTAAGGAAGAAAATCTTAAATTAGTCTTCAAACCTCAACTTTATAAAAGGTAATTTATTTTACTTGTTTTTTTTTAAATCTTAATTTATACATTGTAAATATAAAATTTTTATATTATTAACCAATTTAAAATTATTTTAGACACATAAATGACCATTCATAATTGAATTATAGTATAAAAAAATACATTTATAATTTTCTGTGTTTATTTTCAGTGTATTCTAATTACTTTTTTTTTTTTACCTTGAACTGAATTTGTTTGAGAGATTAATGATACATTCTCTGAAAATAAGACTACCAAAGAATAGTATTCTGGAGAATGATATTTTTAAAAATATATTATGTCCAGGATTAGTATCTTGTATTAATTATTTAAAAACTTAATTTTAGGAATATGTAATTATAACATAAAATATCTAATAAAAATATAAAATTTTCTTTTTTCTCCTATAACACACTACAATCATCCGTATCCATTCTTCTAAAACTTCAATAATTTATGTGGGAATAATTTATATCTACCTTACTCAATAAAAATAATTTGGTGGGAAAATTAAAACATATGTCTAGAAATGATTTTTAGATGGGAATGTTTTTACAAAACTTAAAACAAATATTGGAATTTTTTATACTCGATCATATCAACATTTTTTTTATAATTTCAACCTTAAAAAACAAACATCTTATTTTTTTTACTGTCATCTTATACTAAAAATGACTAAAATAAATGGCATTTTATAAAGTTAAGAATTAAATATTTAAGAAAAAAGAAGATTAAAGGACTGATTCATATAATTTCGGAAGAAAATTCAAGAACTTACTCAACACATGAGTCAACAGCACGAATTAAGAATCTGATTGCAAAATAATAAAAAACTGAGAACCATAAACAAATGGATGGCAATATCTGCTGAACTTATATGAAATTAATTTTGATTATTGAACCTAACAGGCCCATAATCAAGTGGGTCTCAGTGGGCGATGCGTGAGTGACGCCCAAGTCAATCACGCGACATTTGATTGGTCTTTCGTTGTGTTTGCTCTGAATGAGATCATTTTCCTGCAAGGGTGGGCAGAAATGTTAGTGTCGGATATGATGAAACAATTTACTACTAATGAGAGGAGAAAGGTTTGTAATATATTTTTATTTTATTTTTAATATGATTTTTTATGTTGGATAAAATTTTATATTGATCATAATGATAAAGAAAGAGATCAAACTGTTTAGTAAAAAACTAATACAAGAGTGGTATACTAATAGTGTAATATTTATACTAGCATATAATTATAATTTACGGTTAAATATAATTTTTAAAATATTTATTATAAAAAGTAAATTTACTATTATAATAATTTATAACTGAATAATAATATAAATACATAATCTATTTATTATTTTCGTATGCAATTGCAATGAGATCGAATAAAATATTATATTAATATTTATTGTAGTCATTCACGAAACACGTTATTTTTCAAATCTAACTCCTGTAGAGTGAGACTTCTTGGATAACGTGAATTTATTTCCATATATCTTTTTAATTATTTAACGGCTCATATTAATTTATGTTTAAGATTTTCAAGACTTTTAGATTTTTACTGTTGGCATACGTGGAAGCTGTGATTTGTCAAATGATTTGCTTTTCTTTATTGATCTGTATATTATGACTTTGAATATTTACTTTTGAAGAAGTTAATAAATTTTAACAATTATAAATGTGTGGTTTATATGTGCACGAGTTGTCTGTCTTTGTTCTCATGATATGAAACGCGAGTGGAGATGTCCGAGTGCAGCACCAACGTTGGCATTTGCAGTTTATGCTCATCTCTCCTTTGACCAGTTTTCATCAGCGCATAACGTTTGTCTTTTGCCTAGAGTCATGTTTACCTTCTAGAACCTGTGATGTCTTTTACTTGTTCAAGGATCCTAAATCGATCAACGTGTGTGTGAGTGAGTGGACATAGTGAAATGCATTCATGCCTCTCAACTATGGCCGTTTTTCCCACAGTTAATTAATTGATGATTCAATTGTTTTAACGGAGGAGATCAATAATACCCTCCATTTTCCTGTTTGCCTATGTCCAAGAGGCTTTATAACTTGTTGTATAATATAATGTCTATAAAGTAATTATTCCCACTAAACATGCTAATTCTCTTAAACCATGCTTACAATGGCATGGAGACTTGGCATAGTGAATAACAGCCACATCAATTAATTTATGATCATAATTCTAATTGACGATTGAGGTTTTACTTAATCATTCAATTGATCATTCAATCACGCTCTCATCTAGAAGGGATTATTTTCCATGTTGATAATCATTTGTAGTACTTGAAGTGCAAGTATCAATATTCTTAACGGATGATAATGAGAAAATTTTTCAACTCTAACTTGGATCTTATTTCCTAAGCAAGGGTCGATTATTCAATTATTTTCCCATCTATTTACTTGGTCAAGTGCTTATTATTATTATTACTATTTTACAATAGTTGAGGAATTACGCGTTTCAAACGGTCATAGGAAAAAATTGCCATCTTAACCAATTGGGTTCACGTTCTTTAATCAACTGACAAGTTCCTGGACTAATATGCTCCTCATCTACTACCACTTTAATTTTAACTAGAGGTTTTATTAGATAAACAATTAGCTTCCTTCCATTAATAGCTTTCACGCTCATTTCAACTCATTTTGCTTAAGGTAACTCTTTTTTAGGTATTTTTAGTTCACTCGTCGCATGTCGGCTTACGCTTATCACTCCATCTAATTACTCGCCAATTTATTATTATCAGTACTGCATGTGATTTCAACTTCTTTAATGAAAATAGTTAGGACAACTATGTGTAGGCTATGCAACAAACTTAAGCGATCCATCATTATTGGTACAAATAGAAATCAGCCATGTGGCTAGTCGAGAGAGTCCGTGACTTAGCCCATGGGCCACGACGTTCTATGTGGGCCACAACAATTAAACTACACTGATATAATTTATATTCACCGTTTTATTTAATAACTTTTTTAGTTGAATAATTTTATTTTAAATTTTATTATATTTCAAAGGATTAAAGAGTCTTCCATATAAATCATATTTTTTAAGTTTTACATTAATACTAATATATACTTTTAAAATATGTAAAAATATAAATAATTTAATTATTTCAATGTTGTTTAATTTTGATAAAATTTAACACAAAAATCAAGGTAGTATATTATACATTATCGATTAGATAAATAAAAATCACATTTTATATAAAATTAATTATGTAACCATTAGCGCAAGTTATATTTTGTAATTTAATTTTTTTCTCTATTATATATATATATATATATATACTCGTTTCAAATTAAAAAAAATTAATTGTAATTCTTTGATCACAGTTAAAAAAAATTGAAACTAAGTTTCAAAACTAATTAAACATTTTATGAAACTATTATAATTGTTGTAAATATATTTTATGAGACCATTATAATTGTTGTATCTACCACCATTATCAATGTCACATTCACTCACACTATAATTGTCATTGACATTACTATTATCACCACCACTAATGGTGGTAGCGACGATGATGACTACAATAACAATAGTGGTGGTAGAAACAATAACACTAATAGTTTTAAAAAAATGTTATATTGAAAAAAAAAATTATTTTATTTCATGTTACGGTCATTTTTAGTAATTTTACATAAAAAATTATGAGATTACATTATAAATAGAAACAAAATTCATAAAATTCTTATAAACAAAGGACTAATTTTATTGGTTTGACAAAATATACAAGAATCCAAAAACAATTTTCCTTTATTTTTATAATAAATAATTTCTATTAAATTTATGTAACAAAAATTTAAATAAATATGCACACATTATCATTTAATTAAACAACTTTATAATAAGGATGTGAAAAAGGGCTGGGCTATTGGCATTCTAGTATACTTATTTGCACACTTTTTTTTTTACTTTGATTGTACTTTCTAAACTTATCCTTATTAAAGTTTTTATTTTAAATAAAAATAAAAACCATTTAAGTTAATTTCCTTTTTACATCATAGATAAAATTAAAAAAGAATAAAGAGTAAATTTAAAATGAACAAAAATATATATTTTATTTTATTTATAATAATAAATAAAAATAAGTCACTAGTAGAATTTTGAGACTAATATCGATTTTCCGAGGAGGCTACCTTAGTTAGCAATTTGCTGATAAAAAGGAGAAAGTATTATGATTTTTGTCATTACAAAAATTCAATTTTTAGTGGAAGTTTATTTGTGGTAGCTATTATAAATTGCTACAAAATTGTATGATTTTTTTATAAATTTTTATTGTTACAAACTATAAAAAAAAAAGTTTTTAGTGGTGGTTAATTTGTGGTGGTGTTTACAAACTTCTAGAAAAATATGCAATTTCTGGCACATGATATAACCACCACAAATTGATATTTTTTTGGTAGTTGAATTTTTTTTGGTAATTATAAACTGCTACATTGTTTTAAATTGATATATATTATTATCTATTTTTTACTTAGTTTTGATTGATGTTTTACTTTATATAATTCTTAATTGATTTTTTTATTTTTTTTATCTTTTGTCAATTTAACTTGTCCAAAAGACAAATCAAATTTAAGAATTATATTTTTTTTTTATAAAAACTATGTTTATATGTATATAACTTTTATTAGTAGTTAGTACTAATAAAAAAAATTGTTAATATAATTTTTTAAGTAGATATTATAAAAACACTACAAAGATATTTAAGATTTGTTACAATTTTTTAATACCAATAAATTTAGTAGATGATCTATAGTTAATTTACTATCCATACAAAATTTTCAATTTTTAGCGATAGTTTATTTGTAGCAGCTATAAGTAACTGCCACAAAATGACAGTTTTTGACAATTTTTTTAACTCTGAGATTATTTATTTTTTTAGTGATCTAGTTGCCTTTTTTTGGTTACTTTTAACTGCTGCAACAGGTTTTTTAAATTTCACTACTAATTAATAATTGATTTAATTAATTACAATACTTTTATAAATTTATTTTTCTCTATATTTAATATTTTAAAATTATATTTACATTTAATTAATATGAGTCAAGACACATAAACTTATTTAAAAGAGTAAATATCTCTTGATATTTATTTATAAAATTATAAAATTTAATTCAAATTTGAGACATTGTTATTAAATAAAAATTGTTATTTACTATTTCACCTAACAATTATTATTGATTATATATATATATATATATATATATATATATATATATATATATATATATATATATATATAAATAAATAAATTAATTAATTAATTCCAAATTATTTTAATCTTAAAATTAAGACTCAATTTTACTAGTTTTATTTTTTTAGAATAAATTATTTGCATCATATATATTATATAGATAAAACAAAATCATTGTAGTGATGAATAAATAAAAAGTAAAAAAAATAAATTAAAACTTTAATAACTCTAAAATGTTAATAAATTTATAATTTATAATTTATTATTTATTACGTTCTTGAGTATAATGTTATTTTTTTAATTAATAATTAGGTTTTTTTGAAGTAATTAGTGAAAGACCTTATGTGAAAGAATGAAAGTCAAGACTTTCTATGATGCCTGGTCATCTCTTCGTCCTACTTTTTCCTTCTTGAAGCTCTCTCCTTATTTTATCTCACACATGGTCGTCTTTTCGTTCTACTTTCTCCTCGAAACTCTCTCCTTGTTTTATCTCACACGTGGTCGTCTCTTCGTCTTTGTTTTCTCCTTTTTGAAGTTCTCTCCTTCCTGCTTTCTTTCACACGTGATTGTCTCTTTGTCTCTACTTTCTCCTTCCTGCTTTCTCTCACATGTGATTGTCTTTTTGTCTCTTCAATAATTGTACCCTCCAATAATGAGCGACTGAGCAATTGAAATTCATATCAAGGTAATCTCTCACGCTTCCTCATCTTTGTGAAAACTTGTTGATAAATCAATTTAGGATTCTTCAACAGGTGGTTTTTCTCAGAGAATCTTCAACTTAATTGAGTGATTTTTGATATATTCTAAATTCTATCAAATATTTTACATGGAATCTTCATCACAAAGTTTGTCTATCACTCTTTCATTTTAAAGACAACGAAAAATGATTCAATTTTTAGGAGTCTTCAAACTTATTAGTTTATTCATTTGTATATCTTATTCTTTCTATTTTAGATTTTTGTTTTCAAAATCTAAGCTCTTTTATTTTTGTTTTCTTCTTTCTTATTTTTGTGGCCGTTAAAAAACAGGGAAAAGTATTATGATTTGAAGAGTTTCAACTCATGAAATGGTACGTCTTCTGACTCTGACGCTTCTATAACTATATATAACATCTACTGCACAAATGCGGCTGAAGCAGAATTGCTACAAGGAAAATTGAGGGGCAATCATTTCTAACTATTCAATTGTTTTGACTATGGATGTTGTTCAGTATTTTTTTTTTTCGTCTGATTTTTCAAAAAAAAATATTATAATAAATTAAGAATTAGTTCTTATAATGATAAAAGAAAAATCTGTGAGCACTTTAATAGTAAAAATTTGGAAAAATCTATTCTTAATTTCAGAGAACTCAAATAAGAACTTATATTGAAAGTTGCTTCAATTGAATAATGTTTTCCCTATATCAAATATGTATTCTTGAATAAATCTTACTACGTTTCTTAAAATACAAAAAAATCTATAGAACTTTAGTAGTCTTATCACCAAAAAAAAAAAAAAATCTTAGTAGGTTATATATAATCCCCGGTGCCCTGGTGCTGACGTTTTTTTTTTTTTATATTGGATTACAATGACAAATATCGTTCGGCATTTATAGAACTTCAATAAAAAAAATTGAATATGCTAAATTTTCATCAAAATATTTTTTTATATAATTAATCAATTAAAAATAACTTTAAACATAATTTGTAATATGAAAGTAAAAATCTTTCGTTAGATAATAACTTTAAGTGAATAATAATGTAAAAAATATTAACAACAGTTCATTCTAATTAATTTCTAACCAAAATGAAAGATATGTAAATTACAATTCCATAAATATTGTGCCAGTGGGTGTCATAAGTTTTTTAGTTTCCTAAAAGTATATTTTTTTGGGAATAAAAAAAAAGAAGAAAAACTCATTAAATTAAGTAGACCAGTTAATTTAACCAGCAATCAGATCTGCGTTCTCAATGTCACATTTTGATCAGCTCTACAAATTTTGCATGAATTGGAACTTGAACCCATATTCTCAGTTGGCAAAACAAATTTAATAACTGAACCAATATATCTAATTAATTAAATTATGTGTGGCAAATATTATTTATATACGATATCTTACGTATAAAATTTATATATTTATTATGTATTGATTTATATATGTGATTTAATTATTGATTTACTAGTTTAACCAATTACCCGTTTTATGGAGTTCGAATTTGAAAACATCACATTAAAGTGTTCCATCGAAATTCACAAATGAAGATAATTTAATTGTTCACAATGGCCACAATCATAGGATGAGAGCTTGAGATAGGCTCACACAGCCAAGTGTCCAGGCATGAAAAAAGAAAACACTAAACTAAAATAAAAGATGAAATGGAAGTAAAGTGTTGTGTCCGACTCTACTAGTGACTTTTTCACATAATGGAACAAGTGAATGGCAACTTAACAACTACGTAAAACATTTTATATAAATAATAATAAAATAATTTTAATAAAATATTAATGTAAATAAAGTAAAATATTATTTTAGTCATCAATTTATTAAAATATTTTTACTTAATTATAAAAATATAATAATATAATATTTTTTAAAATTACTTTCTTAATAATAATATAAAAACTCTATAATAATCACTACAAGAAATTTTAAAATCTACAACAAAATAATTAGTTACAAAATTTTAAAATCAATAGCTATATTGTAACTAATTTATAGTAAAAATAATTAGTTAAAAATTACAAATTATTCAAGAAAATAATCTTAGTTAATTTATAGTAAATTTTTAAAATTTATAGCTATTTTTAAATAATTTTTAGTAATAAGAAATATAAATGAATGAAATTTAAATTTAGTTAGAAAAAATAATATACTAATTAATTAATAGTTAATTAACTAAAATTTAACTACTAATTTAAATAGTAGGTAAAATTAGTAGCAAAATTAAAAAAATCTTTTAGTGAATATACTTTACAAATAATGATATAAAAATGTGCTACATGGAACAACTTAATTTTATAGTATTTAATCATATATACATATTATGTCTAAGAAAAAAAAATGAACAAGTGTGGAATAATTGGAAAAAAATATAAAAGAAGAGGATAGGAGCTTGATTAAGAAAAAATTTATAGAGAGATGTGGGACTCATTTTCTATCTGGGAACAAAAAAGGAGACACAAAGTAAAACATGATTGAAAAGGGAGAGGCAAAAAGAGGAAGGAAGAATGGCAGGTTGGTTATTCTTCCTAAAAGAAGAAAATGACAAAGGAGGAAAGCTAAGTCCGTCCCGGCAACCGAACCCCTCTCGGCCGTTTCTACTAAGATTGTACGACTGGTACCTCCCTTTGGCAAAGGCAGATTACAACTGACATGTCAGGGGGTAGGGCCTGAGATATGTCGTTTTACCCTTGACATGTCCCTAACACCTTTTGTCATGTTGTTCAGTACCTTAGAAAGCTAGAGGACAAAACCTAAGAAGAAAAAGGAAAATAGCAAAGGTATTAGAGGGTCCATGAAGGAAGGACACGTGGCAGATTCTGTATTGTGGACTAGAACAGTAACCTAAGGAACGGTCTATAAAAGGCCTTGAAAGCGAAAGGAAAGGGGATTTTTTTGGAAGAATCGAAGGAGATAGAGAGCTTACTTTGAGAGGATAGTGACCTTGAGTTCCAAAAATCCCAAAAAGACTTTGAAAGCAATCATCCCCAAAGAAGAAACACAATTTGAAGGAGACTACCTGTCGACATCCTGGTGAGACTAGGGGAACCAACTCTTGGATACCAGGTTAGCTGTTGATACTTTGTAGACATGTCCATTTATAAGTTAGTGCGTCACACTAAATAGTTTAAGAATATACTACAAGCAGCGGGTTGATTCCGAGTCGACCTCGCATCCGAAAAAGCCGGGACCAAACAAGCATCACTGCTTTTGGGTCCAGCTTGGTAATACACACTTGAGTTACACACTCACTAAGTGTCACTTAGCACGCTAGTCCTGCCGACACCTAATTCGTACTCTAACTCGGTTGAGACAGTCTTGGCCCATTCCATTATATAAATGCTCCAGAATTACGTAAACTTTGATTTCTCCATTGCAAAAGGAGATACGTAGGAGCAAGAGACAACTACTATCAAGTTCAACTATAAAAAATTCTTATCTTCTCTCAGTCCACTTTTATCTAACTCTATGGACGCCAATGGAAAGTCTACTTCTCTTTAACTCTTTGGACATTACAGATAGTCCATCCCTTCCACTACACTTAGGTCGAATCGGTCTCGGTCCCTTCCACTCCATCTGGATTGAGTCGGTCTCGCCCCCTTCCACTCCATCTAAACTGAGTCGGTCTCGGCCCCTTCCAATCCAACTGGGTCAAGTCGGTCTTGGCCCTCCTACCATCTACCCATCTATGTCTCAGAACTACATAAACTTTGACTTCTCCATTGCTGTAGGAGATACGTAGGAGCAAGAGACAACTCTTGTCAAGTTCGTCCAAAAAACCCAAAAACATCCATCGCTCATCTCTTGTAAATATCTTCAATTCTTAGAAAAGTATAAATTGTAAAGCAGAAGTTATATCTCATTTCATGCATCTAGTTAGGGTAACTATCCTCGGATAAATGTGATGGAGTACTAGTGACTCGTACACATAACCAACTCCTGAACTTATACTCTGATTCCAAACCAGCATTATCCATCCATTAGTTTTCGGGTATTTCCATAAAAATGCCGGTGGCAATTCCGTATTCCTTATTCCTTCCCCAGAAGAAACTTGGATTCTAAACTTCTATTTTTTGCCAACCCCGTCGTGGCCTAGATTGTGACAAGAGAATTGATAGAATTAATATAATTTACATTATGTATACATATCTGGTATCATATTTCACTATGACTTAGAAGATAATTGAATCATTATTTAAACTAACTAGTTTATTTTCAATAACTACTTAATTACCTATAACTTTTCATAATTTAAAACTAATCAAAACTAATCAATTCATTCTTATTTTATATAAAAACTTGACTTCAAAATCTTATTAAACTAGCAAAAAGGGGAAATTTTAATTTCTCTTTTAAGTTTATCTTTTCATTTTTTTTTTGAAATTTCATATTCTTAAATTATAACTAATTTCTTCAATTAGTTCTAATTTTATTTTATATTTATATTTTAAATATAAATTTTCATTTTCTTTGTTTTTAAAATTATATATTTTAAAAATATTTAATTAAAGTAATTGAATTTAATCACTATAAATTTTAACTAATATTTCTTAAATTGATAAAAACAATGGTCAATTAATGTAGTAATTCACAATTTTATATAATTTTAAACTTCTTCACAAATAAATAAAATATTTTTTAACTACACTTTTTGTAACTAAAAAAACTGAAGAATGATTGATGTGAAAAAAAATTAAAGCTAAAATAAATTGAAAGTTCTTTAATAGATTTTGTACTAGGGTTAAATTTCGTCACTAACTTTGTTGCAAAAATAATCTATTTACTTAGTGACGGATTTTGTGATGAATGTTTTAGAGAGAAATATAATTCGTCTCGAATTTAGTCACAAAATAAAATATTCCTACTATCTCTATCACAAAAGTCGTTACTATTAATTAGGAATATATTCCACTAGTAAATTTAAGTCGCTAATTTTAATTTTTCTAATATGGAACTTATTACAACATATATAAATTTTAATAATATTTAAAAATATATAAAAAATATTATCTATTAATTTTATTAAATCTTATAAATATTGTATTTTAATCTCGTTATTATTTTATATTAATAAGTATTATTAAAAATATAAAAAAATTACTAAAAAAAGTATTTATAATTTTTTATAGTAAATGTCCTTAAAAGTGATACATAACAGTGATTTTCATCATTAACTTATCACATACCTACTACGATCTGTGACTAAGAAATTTTTTTTTAATAATATCATAATTTTTAATCTTAAAGTCATCATTGTACAAAAAAAATTTAATTCATTGTATATAAAAACAAACTTAATAAAGTCAATTAAAATGATACTTATACAAATGAAAGATATTTTTAATGGTTTAATGTTTTATTTTCTCATGCAAAACAATATATTACTGTTCATTCTTTAATATGCAATAAATGACTATAAGCATAAATCTATGATTCATTCGTTTATGAATAAGTAAATCAATATTTTAATATGTATATAAATTATTTAATATAAAATTATGAAAAATTAAGTTAAGTAAAATTTTAAATTAGCATAAAATGATTCTATTATGTGTCATACAAAAAAAAAGTATATAATAAATAGTTAAAAAATAGCAATTCATATGTAAATTTCACATATAAGTCTTTATTTATTTGAAAAATAAAACTAAATTAAAAAAATCGTAACTGTATAAATTCCTTTAATGACTAGGCATGCATAACCTATATATATTTTCTTTTTGTAAGTAGTTAAATTTTTTTAATTAGTATCTTAAAAAGCCTTTAACTAATGCTATTATCCGTTTAATTTATATAACTCTTATAATATCATTTTAAAAATTTTACATGTTTAACTAAAACTAATTTTTTTTTTAAATTAAACAATCTTTTTAATCAATAAAATTAATCATAAGTATAATCAATTTAATTCAACTAATAATAAACGAGAATACTAACGATATTTTTTTTAACATGCTTTATTTTTGGGTTAATCATACACGGGTCCCAATAAATGGCATGAGTCTACACTCTAAAACTTATGTATATAGTTTACTGATCCAAGAATAAATTTAATTTATCCAATAATGAAGACTACGTTAAAGATAATAATTTGAAAAGGTGTATGATTAGTAATTCTCATAATAACATAAAAAATGGTAATTAACGTGCCTTAATTTTCAACATCAAAAAGAATTTGATATTAAATTCTGTAATGTTGTTAGAATTTAGCACATAAATTGTTACAAAATAAAAAAAATTGTCATTTACTAATGAATAAAATATGTTAAATGTTACAATTATATCTTGTTAGTATAATTTTTGTCCAAGAGAAATCAAATTATTAGCGTAAATATTCTGAAGTCAATCTAACGGATAATATATAATATTAATATACTAATATTTGATATATTGATTAATAATTTGCCATACTAACAAAATTATATGTTAATATGATATATTATGTTTTTAATATAGACTTTGTAACAATTTAATTTTCATTGGATAAAGATCATATAAATAGAAACTGACCCAATACCTAACTATTATATATGATATAATTTTTTTGAGGTAAACGAAACGTATAAAACCGTTATTGAAAACGATAATTTTAATTGAATCCCTGGCCACTTGAGAGGGTTATTCTCAATATTTCCTATTTTAATCATATTTTTTTTGTTTAAAAACATAAATAAATAAAAAGGTGTTGAATGACTAATATATGGATCTTTGTTATTGAAGAACCAAATTACTAATTTATGCATCATTGAAGATCAACCAAAATGTGTTCTCATATAATCATGCATTACAGCTAGCTAGAAAAAGGAAGTTACTTTTACCATGATATACTTTATTCACTAGACAATTTATAATTTTCCAAGATTCGAGAGCAACGTACGTACATTCACAAACTACATATGTATTAGACATATTTTTCACCTATACAAACATCCTCTGTATGCTGGTGTCCAGTAATCTGGTCCAGTGCTCTCTCTGTAAACTAGAGGAGTACATGAAGTAGGAACTAAACAAAGACCTCTGCTCCGAAGGTCTAGCTTTGCATCCTCCTTATCCTTTCTTTCCAAGCTTCCCCAAGGATCCTTCAATCCCATGAAAACCAACGTCAATTGGGGTCATTATTGCTGATATATAGTGAAAACTTGAGGGACTTTTAAGAGAAATGAACAACTTTAATTTCTTACCTTGTGAGAATTAGTCTTCAAGTAAGGGTTGCTCAGTAGCTGCAAAATATGAATGAATGTAACTGTAAACTAAGCTAAAGAAATATTACCTTAAAGGAATTGAACAACAATTTAAACCTTGTTGTATTAATTAGTTATATTTATGAAGGATAATTGTATAATTAATTATTAGTTAAAATATTTTGGTGTTTAAAACTTCATCTTTGTTCCTACTTAGGTGATCTTTAATTTATTTCGAGTCTCATAGTGCATGATGCTCATGAGATCGAGAAAAATGTGCAATCGTTCAATGTAACATTCTTTTATTCATTTTAATAAGGGATTTATTCTAGAAGTCTAGTTTCGTTGGCATTAAATGTGAGAAGAAGAAGAAGAAGAAAGCAATAACAACAATAATTATGTATTATATAGTTGCATAATGCAATGAAAAGAGGCTTTTCCATAATGATGCCCACCTGGACTTGTTCTTGAAGAAACTTTATGTACCCTATTGCTTCAAACAGCACAGACGCTGTATCCGTCTGAAAAATTCAACAAAAAAATTGATCATTATGAAGTAGGTAGTGAGAAAAGTAGAGCACTGTTAATTATATATATATTTATAAAGAAGAGGAGCGAAAAAGGGAGGGTGTTAGTGCAATGTGTAGTAACCTTTCCAAATGGAGACACAATTTGCTGAAGGGCTGTGATTTTGTCCCCTAGCTTGACTTTGGGTGCCTGCACCTTTTAAACATGAATAGAAGTTTCTTAATAGTACTCAAAAGGAGGTTTCCCACTTTCTGCTTTTCTTTACACTCATAAGTTCATATTGAGTATTTTATATATGTACCTTTGAAGAAGAAGCAGTTGATGCTTCTTGCTTAGGCTTTTTCAACATTGCATCCGAAGATTCCTCAGATCTTTTCTTCTTTACTTCACGTGTTGTCCCCTCCCCTTTTCCATTAACATTAGTTCTTATCTGCATCCCATCATATTATACACATTTCATAAACAAAATTATGCTAAAGCATGTGTATGCATGATAAACCATAATAATTAATTGGTTTATAATAACCTCACCGGTGATGGTGTCTGAAGACCCTGCTTCTTCGGTTCAGAAACGTTCAGGTACTTCATGCTAGGCTTCTGAGCATGGATTCCAACAACTGGCCTTCCTAATCGACTATTAAAGGATATAACATCTGAGATATTTCTTGTGCATGAAGAAAAATTAGGCATCCCTTGGTAGAGTTTGCAACTATCTCCCACTGGAAGGTTATTGAATCCATTTTGATATCCATTTGAATTTAATGATTCACTTGCATGATACTCTTGCTTGACCTTCATGTCATGATCATAGCAAGGGAACACTCCAGAATTTCTACTTGCTCCTCCAAGAGAGCATGGTGTGGAGTCTCCAAAAGGTTGTTTGAAGTGATCAGATTGTGGGAGGTGCTCCATGGAAGAACTCAAGCACATGTTGTTTGTTTGTGGATCAAAGTGGCTACTAACTTCTGGGTCTGGTGGGGCAATAGACCAAGTGCTTACAAGATTAGATAACTTGGTCAACCTTTCATTATTCTCAATCATCGCTTCACTAAACCCATTTAAATGCTTCTCAAAGCTACTTAATGAAGTTGGACCACTATATTCCCAACTGGTATCAAGTTTCTTCAAGTAGTCACACACTGGTTGAAACATAGTGCTTGTCATGCTTTTGGATGACAGTGCATCCAGAAAGTTCTCTCCAATTTCTTGGCTGTTGTGCAACTCGCCGTTTGATCCAACCCCTCTAAAATTATTTGTGAAAAAAAGTTAGTTGTAATTGAACTAAATGAAAAATATATCAAATCAATCTTAATATTCTGTACACAAAAAAAAAAAAAAGAAATCCATTAATTCAGCTGGATACAAGATCTCAAAGATAATAAAACACGTACGTGTATTAAAGTTGTATACCTTGTAGTGTTTAAGAGCGGTTTTATTGGTGTGGATGAATATATACAAGGGAAACTTAAAATAGATAGAGAATAAGAGATCACAGTTTTATAGTATGAACACACAAACGAATTGGTTGACTGGAGTAGCGCACACAACAGCTGTTAAATAGTGGAAGCAAAAGCCTAGAAGATTATTTGACTAATGAAAGTCATAGTAGTTTAACCCTATTATTAAGGACCTATATATACCTTATAGCACCCTTAAATTTCACCAATTTTCTATCCTTACTATAGATGATTCTTTTCTCTCTTCTTACCGCTGTCGATTATGTAGCAATAAACAACATCGAATATACTTATTTATAAAAGTACTCAGATAATCTTATTCACATAACTATATTTATTCCATTTTTTATAGAAAAATCATTAAAAACATACAAACTTACGATAGAACATGACTCCAAAGTTGATTATCTGAAGCATGTTCTCCCATCAACTCGTTTGAGGAAGGAGCAGGTGGCTCAATGAGTCTGCGAGAGGACTCAACAGTGAGGCTTGAACGGTTGGAAGCATTAGTGAAAGATGTAGAAACAGATATATCCTCTTCACAAGAAGAGGAAGAATTAGGGTTTGGTTGGTTGTTCCACGCGTTATTAGTATCGTTCCAGGAAGAAAGAGAATTTGCCTGGAGATACCACCAGTTTAATGGGGTAATAGAGGTTGCAACTGTGTTTCCAGCACTTTCTTCAGTCATCTCTCCCTAATATCTCTCAAAATTTTCCTTCTTACTCTCCCTTTTATTGGTTGAATAATAATGGACCTAGCTAGGGTTGGATATATAACTCTTTGTTTCTTTGTTGTTGTGGTGAGGATTTATGGAGGGGATTGCTCCATTTTCAGTGACGTATAAATTTGTAGGTTATATCAATTATAGGGGAGACAATAAAATATGCAACCTGAGTTTTTCCACTAACGTTCGTGGGCAATTATTATATGAGGTGATGGGCCAGCACGAGTTTGGCTTGATGTTGCTAATGTTGGTGAGCATGGTATTTTGCGTTGCTAGTTTTATTACCAATTAGGTTATTACACATTAACTTTTTGTATTACTTCCTTTTTAGATTATGAAAAATAATTTACATCAGGCTCCCTCTATATTAATGTTTTTAATGTAAAAAAGTAGAAAATATTGATTTACAAAAAATAACGATTCTGTATATTATTGGTTATTGTACGTCGATAGTGCACTTTCTTTCCTGTCTTTCAATTCGTAAAGTGTATTACCACTCATTCCATGGGGATAAATAATTTTCTCTAACTATTGTAAAAACCGATATAAATTAAAGGCAGGCTTAATTAACTTTAGGGTTTAGAATTTACGATTTCTTATAATTTTTTTAAATAATTCTAATAAATTTCAAACCATTATTTTTAGTTTATAGCATCAATTTTTCTTATAAAAATATTAAATTATTAATATCATAATGATCCTTCTATCACATGTTAGATCAAGAAAAGATGATATCACAATAACGTCATCATATATTATGTCAGCATATTTTTGCGTTAATAGCATCATATTAATAAAAATTGTCACATCAATGATAATAATTAAAAAAATTATATAGATTGAAAGTGAATTTTTTTACAAATAAGAATATTAAATAACATAAAAGGAGGATTATTATAAATATAACATGTATCTTAGTTGATTTAAAACTAATATAATTTCTCATAATATAAATACTCTAAGTTTTGTTATTCACCATATACATCATTCATTTCCTCTCTAACATACATATTTAAAAATATATAAATCCATTTATAAATTATTCTTTTTTTTCACTCAATGTTCTCACTCTCACTTTTCTTATACTATCTCCTACTTCTTTATCATCATTCATAGTAGATAAGGAAAAAAAATAGATCAAGTGAAAATAGACCAAAGTTGAATATTTCTTAATAAAGTCTTATAATAATTATACCTAATAAGTCTCTTGCACAAAACATAGAAAATGGTGAATATTTCTTAATAAAGCCTTATATTAATTATACCTGATATATCTCTTGCACAAAAATAGAAAATAAATACAATATAGAAAATAAATCCAACATACAAATTATTTGAATTCTAACTATACCAAGCACCAAAACTGTTGTAAGCAACATGATTGTTTGGGTTTCTTTCACATCACACTTCCAACTTCTATTTTCTTTGCACATTTCATACTTAGTTGATTGATGACTTGACTAACAGGTTATAAAACAAGTCTTAAAGTTTCAGTTAGTATATAGAGTATTTGGGTCAACAAAAACTATAATAAAATAAAATTAGTTTTAGATCAACTAAGATGCATTTTCTATTTTTAAATAATTATCTTTTCTTAAAATTTTTATTTTATATTAATTTAAAATTAAATGTATACATTATATTTAAGATTTAAATATTTGTTTGTGCTTATAAATATGTCACTTTTTTAGTTTATGTAATTTCTTTTTATTTTTCATCTTTGTAAAAAAAATATTTTTAATCCCTATAATTTTTTTAATCTTTATTGCTTACATGACATTTTTGTTGACATAGCGCTGAAGACATTATCTTTTATTTACGTGACATGTGATGAGATCAACGACTTAACATTTTTGTAATGAAGTTTGATGATAAAAACTAAAAATGAATGATTTAGATATTACATGGATTATTTCAATTTATTTTTACAAGGATAAAAAAAATAAAAATAGTTAACTTACCAGACCGAAAAACTTAATTAAGCATTAAGGTTGTGTGTCCAAAAAAATAACAGAAGAGCAGAAAAGTGTAATTACTCATTATGTTCTTCAGCAATTTTTTTCATGTATTAAAATACTTTAGGGATGTGATCTGGCAGTTCTGAACAAACTGCATGTAATCCTTTTTTTCTTTATTGACAACTGCATGTAATCCTCATCCTGAGCATAGTGTAGTTTATTAATGTGGGGCAGGATTTGGATAGAGATAAGTTCTAGTTTGGTTTAGTTTTTAATTTGTGGAAACTTTTTATTTACAAAATCTTTCTGTTAAAACTTTTATAAAGCAATAATACGAAACTTTATTGTTAAGGTTACAAGTGTTATGTTAAAATTACAGATAGAGTTTCTGAAAAAGTTAAAATGTTAATTTTAACTATAATAGCAAAAGTTTATTTTATTTTATTTCTTTTTATTTTATTTTTAGTTTGTAAGTATTTATTAAGAAATTTAGTTAAAGCGATTCTGTGTTTTTAAAAAAATGTATGTTAATCAGGTTATACGGAATATGTATACAAGTTGACAACTTCTAAGTTACCTAGAAGTTCGGTTTTTCAAGTCTGAGAAATTGGAGTAGCTGTAATTTATTTTCCATATGCTTTTGACTAAATTGAGCTTGTCGGACCCACCTGTAGCAAATGGAGATGCATGTTGTGTGTGGAAGAATAAGCTTATTATAGTTGTCAAATGGAGTATATGCTCACCACTCAAAATCTTCAAATCTTCAAGAAATTTGTTTTGGACAAATGGTGTCAAATGGAATTTTGCTCTGGTACCATTAATGTAATTGGATCGTAAAGAGAACCAAAAATATTAAGAAGATCCTCAATAATAAGTAAAAACTATACAAGTAGATTAAATCTTAGGTTAAAGGGTACGTTTGATAAGTATTTTTAGTTAGTTTTTTTTAGTAATTTAAAAATTATTTTGACTTTATTTAATTTATATAGTTCTTGATAAATAGACACATATATCTTAATAATTTGTACCATTTTTTATACGTTATTTGGAATGACATTTTTTAAAATACCAACTTCTTAAATTTTATTTTCATTTTACTTTTAAATTGTTTCTTGAATTGATTTTATACCCTTTTCTATTCTACATAAGATAGAATTTTATTATTCTTGTTTATTTTTCCCCCTCTTGTTAACAATAGGATTTTGTTTTATTTTTGTCATTATTTTTTATTTTTTTATTAGAAATATTTTAATATATAATATTACATTCATAGAAGGGTAAACAATATGAAAAATATAATGATTGAAACACTAAAAAAATATAATTAAAATAATTTATCTATAAAAATTACAAGAATTTAAAATTAATTAAAATTAAAATTATAAGTACTCCAAAATATATTTTTATCAATAGAATAAAATTAAAATTTATATACAAATATCATATATATATATATATATATATATATATATATATATTATTTATCAATTATTTTAATAAATAATTTTATCAAATATTTATAGTTCAATAAATTAATTTAATAACTTTGAGTTTTAGCTATTAACTACTTTTTTAATTTTCTTCAACTTTTTGGTTACTTTTATCTAAATTCAAATCTTAAGACACTAGTTAATATGTTTTTCTTTACTCACTTATTCCTACATTGTATTCATTAGAATATCAAATCAATCAATAAATAGAGTAAATCAGAAAGAAAATCACTACTAAAAAAATTTAAAATTTACTATTAAATAATTTTGTGGCAAATTTTAAAATTAATAGTTATTTTGTAACTAATTTTTAGTAAAAATAATTAGTTACAAATTTATTATAATATTAATGGTAGCATGAAATAAGTAGCATATTAGCTAAGAAAGTAATCTTAGTTAACTTGTAGTAAATTTTAAAATTTGTAGTTATTTTCTAGTTAATTTGTAGTAATAAGAAGTATAAATGAATATAACTTAAATTTAGTTAGAAAAAATAATACTCTAGTTAATTAATAGTTAATTAGCTAAGATTTGGCTACTAATTTAAATTATAGTTAAAATTAGTAATAAAATCAAAAAAATCTTATAATGAACCAAAAAATTCTTTTTTAATGAACATAAAAATGAATGTAAATATAGATTATGTCAAACAAATTAACATACGTTTTTCTTAACGATTAAAAAAAAGCAAGAAAATGTAAATCGGTATGATTGGATAAATTAAAGGTCAAGCTAGTGGGATAATCGTAGAGAGCTTATATGCATGTTATTACTTTAGCACTATTGTTTTTCATCATCACCAGGAACTTCTCGTTTCATTAAGTTTATTTGGAACGTATAAGAACGTTGGGGAAAAGTTAACCTACAAATCTAGTAACAATGGGTTTTTTTTTTAGATAAACCATAATACATTGATGAAAGATGGAGTATACAAGAGGATAAATGAAGCATACCAACCTTATTCAACCAAGGTAAACTTAAGAATAGCAAAGACATGATAAACAACACAAGTTGAGTTTACCCGTTACTCATAAAAATCCATTGTTAAGCTTTTAAATTTGCCATAATCAACCTTGATCCTTATTTTGCCATTTCCATCACTTCATCGGCACTTAGTTTTTTTTTTTTTTTTCATCGGCACTTAGTTAAATTTTTTTTTTGAAAAAATATGATTTCTTCTATATTGACCATAAAATATACAAATCGAAATAAGCTTCCAAATCAAGTAACAAAGCTAACATCACTTCGTTCGGTTACAAACTCATCATCTTGTGATGTTACAGGTATCAATGAGAACGCAAAGGTGTAATTAAAAACAACTATTTAGTTTACTCTTATTTTCACAAAGTTGGAATTAATAAACAAATATTAAAAAAATATTTTTAATTCCTAAAATATATATTTTTTAAATTAAACTCGATATATAAATTTAATTAAAAAATTATGTACTTGTATAGTCTTTAATAAATTCTCCAAATAGATAGAAGGCATTTAAGGCTCAAATTCTCCAAATAGATTTAAGCCTAATTTATTGGTTACCAAAGAAGCATGGAGCTAATACGTCCGTGAAACAGTAATCGGAGTAGAAAAATATGAAATAACAATCTTGCACAAATCGCAAGAGGATGGAAAATAGTGTATCATGTAGTTAATGATTTCACTCCCTGATTTCCTCCCGTCTTGACTCGCTCTTGCACTAATTTCAACATTAGAATCCTTACAAGTAACATCCTACTTACTGAAATCCAGAAAGCTAGGAGAAGCCAAGGCCATTTCTCAAAAGAACTACATGAATATTTATATTATTTGGATTGGTGTTGAACCAGGCTATTTCATTAAATATAAATAAAAATTAATATTAAAAATAATAAAATAAAAATTAAATATATATTTAAATCATGAATAAACGTTTAGCCTAATTAAATACCTATTAATACAAGTATATTAAATTTGTTATTTTTATAGGAATTAGTTTAATCTTATAAAGAGAAATTAACCTAATTACTGAATTAGTAAATCAATTGATATGAAGTTGTTCAAACTTAACCAGTAGTCTCAAATTTAAATCCTAAATATGTAATTGTGTTAATTTCTCATGACAAAATAGGTCCGATCTACTAGGCAGAGCTAGTTTGGGTTCAAACAAATTTGGTCTAGATAAAATTAAACTAAATTGGTTTGTCCCGCTAGACTAGGCTCCAAAATAAAAACTGGTCCAAAATGAACCAGACCTATTTTGGTCAATTTTTTAAAAATTAATCTTTTAGAAATTTAGATATCTTTAAGAGAAAAAAAAAAGGTCAAAATGACTCACCATAACAAGTCCCTAGAATGAGACAGGCCACAAAAATATTGATCTATATAAAAATTGGATTGGGTCAGCTCATTTGTCAGCTCTGCTCAAAAATAAAGCTTTGTTACCTATGGTAATTTTATCCGGTCTGAATAAGATAACTCTCAATGAAGAGGATCCGTGGTCTATTAAAAAAAAAAGTAAATTGATGTCAAAATATATAATAATAATAATAATTAAAAAAAAATCAATTAACGAGAAAGTTGTGCAAAACAACTACCTTTAGTCTTTGTACAAAGTACATATTGCGGTTTGATCAAGTTAGATCGGGAAGGAGTGCGCGTGTGCAAGAAATGAGTTAAACAATATATAAGTATCTTAATCCATGAATTTTTTTTTTTATTTCTGTTAACCTACCACCCCACATCCATGTAAGTACGTAAGAGTAAGAGAATTATGGTACGCTGGTGGAAGTTACAATTTTATTTTCTCTAAAGAAAATAAATTCAAATGTCTTCCTTATCTATGAATTGAAGACCATTGGCTCAAACAGAAAGTAACCTTTTAGTTCCTGCACTAGCCAAACCACTACAAACAGATGTTCCTGAGCCACATAATCCACTCACTTTACAACGAAATTAATTGACTAAGATCAAAAGTAAGCCATAATAACCAAATAATTAATCCGTATAATTTAATAGTCGTATCCTTAATTTGAAAGATGTAAAGGTTGGATAGGAGACCATATATATATATATATGCACAAATTTGATAGGTTAGGTGGCTTTATTTTAACATTGTGTCCTTTTTATTACTGTTCAGTTAGAACTATTGATAAAACCATGAGAGAGATAGTTTAATTGTTTAGTATTATGAATGTTTTACGTGTGACTTAAGAAATTTAATTTGCTTGTGCCACCGGGAAGAAAGCTACTAATTGCATTAAAGGGACGAAAGGGTTACAGGTTTCGTTGTGGAAGATATATGTTTGACATAAATTGGTCTATTGGATTGAAAGTTAACATCGTATATATACCTATTTGATGAAATTACATATATATCAACTGAAGATTGACTGTTAACTATTTGAACCGATATGCTTATTAATAAAATCAATTAAGAATATCCATAGAAATTCAAATTCACACAATCCTAATTGTTACCCCTTAACATACACTCAACTCATTTATCTCTATGGTCCCCATAAAATTCAAACTATTAATATATATATATATATATATATATATATATATCCTTTTTTTTATTTTAGTCTTTGACACATTACACCCAATTCATTCACCAAAAGTTTAAGTTCCTATAAAATTGTAAGCTTTTAATATTTATTTTAGTCCCCATTTTAATCTTTTTACTTTTTTATTTTAGTCCTTAACATGACTACTTAATCATTCACATCATTGTTTCAGACCTTATAAAATAAAAAACTTTTTAATAATATTTTTTCTTATATTAGAAGGTTTTTTTAACTACATTATTTAGAAAATATCATATTTATTTTGTAATCACTACTAATAATATCATCACTTAATTAAAGACTAAATTAAAGTATATAAACAAATAAAAAAATAAGAATAAGATTAATGACTTCAATTTTTTATGTCAGGTAACATGAAAGGATGATGTCATATTCTAAGTTATAATTATCAATTTGAAGTTGTAATTCTTTTATCAACCATTGAGAAGTTATACATTGAGCAAACTATTTTCTTAATTAGATTCTCTCTTTTCCTCCTACGTAAAGAGAAATCTCACATGGTCAAATCATCATCTTCCATCCTTTCATTCCCTTATATAAAGAGGAGACCACCAAGTAATAGGGTACATCTTTTTTTTTAATAAGAAAAAGAATTTTGGCCTTAGATTTAAACATAAGGTGTACCCATAAGAAAAATAGGACATATGAAAATGGAGCATCGTGGATAAAAATAAAATAAAAACATATGACAAGAATGAAATTTGATAAGAAAAAGCTACATATGCCAAAACCTTTTGTAATTGGGTGGCTAGAGTTTAAGTATAATTTTATACACACTTCCGCTCAAAGATATAGTTATAAATTTGAATAATCAAGACTTATCTTTTTAGGTACCAATGTCATAAATAAATATAAAAATCCTTTGGAATCTTAGCATGACAATAAAATTCATGAAACATTTCACAAGTCTCATTCTTAAGTGCTTCCCAACATCTTAGTAAGATTAAAGCCATCAGGTCCAAGACTCTTGTTCACTTTGAAACTTTATATTGAATCCTTGATCTCTTCTATTGAAAAATGGGAAGTGTGGAGCTTATTGTAAACAAAAGATAAATGTCTAAACACCAACAAGTGTAGGGTTCCATAAATGGTTGGGTATTGACCTTGTAAAGGTGTTCCCTAATAACATGTCTAACACCATCCACTTTATAACTCAATTATTACTTGATTTAAGAGTTAAGATTTAATTTTGTCTACATTTATATCTAAGATACATATGAAAGAAATATTTATTTGCATTTCCCTCTTTTAAAGATCAAACCCAAGCCTTCTTTGATAGTAGACTTCCTTGATGCTAAGTCACTGTTACACATCTGTTGTAATACTTATCTCTTACACTCAAATTCTGTTACAAATGAGATCCTTAAAGTTGTCAGAAAATCTAACAAATTAAGATCATCTACATATTTTACTCACTAACCTAGAAAAAACATCACCAAAACTCTTCTTATTTTACCTTTTGAAATTATCTTTTAAGATATTTACTACTCCTTGATGGCATACACCTTCCACTATTCCACCTTAAGGACATTTCATGAGCAGGAGACAATATAAAAAATCCCATCATTAAGTACTCATGGCTGAAAAAAGCTTTTGCTTGAGTGGAAGTATACCATGCAAAAGAAACTTATACTTAAAGGAAAAAATTATTGAAGTATAAGTGTGAGTAGAAAGTCATTTGATAGAAATGAGCATATTGAACAACATATGAGTGAGAAAGATTCATAAATATGATACCTTAAGATTTTGTGTTAAATGTGATGTTAAGTTCACTTGTATGGTTGACTCAGTTTATCGATGAACTTCTTCTTGGTGTAACTCCTTCTCGTATTCTCAACAATTGGTCTCAAAGCTAATGATTCAACTAGGTAATCAACTCAAACTAAGTATAATCCCTTATATCAAAAGTCTTCCTAATAACGTGGATGGTTCAACTAAGCGAACGACTTAAAAATAATTTAGAAATCAAATACTTTAAAAAAAATATACAATGTTGAAGTGAAGTTTATTGAAGTACAAATATGAATAAAAGATTGATATATTGAACAATATATAAATGATAAAAATCCACAAATTCAATATCTTAAAATTTTATATTAGATGCAATATCAAATTTACTTATGATTGACATGTGATGCATCTACTCAAATTTTCCTTCAATTTTTCCTTTGATTGTACACGTGCATAAGACACCTCTCCACGCCTGACTTCCCGTCGGATCAAGCCTTTTAAAGCGTTCTACCTGTTATATGACATTCCTAGGCCAAATTCCACGTTTAAACGTGGATAGATTAACAGGCCACATTGATATCCAATGATAATTAACCCACATAATTGCTTCTAGATTGATGAGAGATTGAGACATGACGACGAAGCCAAAGGGGATATGAAGTTCTTGATGAAATTAAAACTGATGAAATTAAATCAGATGCCATTTTCTCTCCCTTTAAGGTATTTTTCGCACATTTCTAGCTTATAATGAAATCATAACGTTGAAGAACTTTGTCATCAAATCAGAGCAAAATACATCATGATAAAATACATAAATACTTTATTTACGAACTACATAAATAAGATTACAGATATAATGTAACTCTTGAAGATACGAATACCTACGCACATAATAATTTTTTGTTTAAAAATTCATGGTTATTTGGCATGCATGGTTTCAAAAGTTAACATGTCCATTCTTGAAATTACTATGGGTTTGCAAAGCAAGTGCAGCAGAGTTTGATGAACACACGGCACGAAATACGAAATAAAATTATTTTTTTGCTGCAGTTCATACTTTTTTGGTACAGGAGAAATAAAAAGAACGGTGAAAATTATTATTACGTTATTTATAAAACACGGTAAATAATAATAATAATAATTTAAAGGTTTGACTGATTAAAATATGTCTTTGTACTTTCTTCATGCTAACTAAGCAACCTATTTTACACTCAATTATTTTAAATTATTTTTTAAAAGATTATAATCTAACCAACATGAAATATGTTAAAGTTAGGAACCATACATGATCTTTATGCTATACATATAATTTATCTAAACTTTTGAGAGAGCTAACTTTAGAAAATAAAAAGTGATAATTGCAATGTTGAATTTATAGTTAAAGAAAACAATGAGCGTCACTTGTTTGAAATTTGTTTTCCTCATTTTGCTTGTACCTTGGTTAATTCAAGGGTATATGATTCCACGAACACCGGGTTGTATTTCTCAACAGCCCATCCACTTGTATTAGGCCAAATACTCAGATTCTTAATCATCTAGATCATTCTTAGGTACGACAGATTTCATAAACAATAACCTTCCTACATAAAGAACATATTAGGTGAATATAAACAAAACCCTTTGTCCAATTAGGTGAATATAAACAATGACCTTTCTTATGAGTGGCTAAAACCAAATTAGATAAGGGCGTCCAATAAACCGAGTAATAGTGCCAACCTTTGTCCTACCTTGACATGCTTTATACGTTACAATCTTCCTTTAAGAAAATGAATTTCAATTACAAGACCTCCTTTACACGTGATTAGAGAGCACGAGTAGTCTTCTACTTTTAAATTAAAAACACATTTTGGATGGGACAAGTTTGGGTGTGGCCATTGCACGCGACCCTTGTAAGTAATTATTAGAAAATACGTAAGACATTTTGAAGATTGAAAAATCCAAACCAAAAAGAATTGTTAAACTAGAATAATTTGTGGTCTAGTGGTGCTTGCTTGTCTACATTATATAATCACTACTATAATAAAAGCATGTTGACCTATTTTCTCTTTGTGGAGGAGTTATCTCGCATTGTTATAGGGCTTTTCATTTGCTTTTTCTATTGTGATGTGTTTTCTACTTTCATGTGGATTCCTCACACTTTTGTTCCAAGTCCAAATTCCACTAGGAGTTGGGTGTTGGTGGAGGATGGCCTATAAATAATAATAATAATAATAATAATAATAATAATAATAATAATAATAATAATAATAATAATAATAATAATAATAATAATAATAATAATAATAATAATAATAATAATAATAATAATAATAATAATAATAATAATAATAATAATAATAATAATAATAATAATGATAATAATAATAATAATAATAATAAATGTTAGCAACTCCGATTTTAAAGAGAAATTAAAATCCCATTGGGCTGCCCCTAATGTACTCTAATGTTCTAGATGTTGATGTTTTCTGAAGAAGAAAAAAATTTGCATTTGTGTTTAGCTTAAAGCTATATGCACATATATACTTATATTATTCGTGTGAGAATTTAAAGTTTTCAAGCTTTTTCTGCTGAATGGGTTCCAAGAAAAACATAATAAAAACATTTTTTGTTCTTAGACAGTGTACGAGAAGTTGCGTGCAGAATTTATTTCCATAGTTTTAGTTAGCACTGAGCAGCGGTGATTGAACCATAAACATTTTTACTTTTGGCATGTCTAAATAGTAATAAAAGTTACTTCGTATATGAAATACAAAGAATTTATGTGAAATTTTAAAAATCTTGCATAAAATACTGTTTTTTATAACAATTAAGATACTGATACGTCTTGAAGTATCTTTGCCAAAAGATTAGAAAAATGTTAATTAGTGGTTAACAAGACATTACATCTAACCCAAATGATGATGTTTAAAGCAGAATTTAATACATACTAAAAGGATTAAAATTATAAATATACGACCTTAATTTTAACTTTGCTTAAATTTTTGTGATAAATTGTAGTCATGTATACGTGTCCAGCAAGATTTTATGCAGGCTTTTGTAACTGATAGTCTTATTTTTCTGGCAAATTGCATTAAAAAAAATTGACTAGCTTATTTGTTGTTTGGTTAGTCTCCGCTGGTATGAACTTTATTTAATAGAATCGAAATTGAAGTGTAATGTTAATAAAACCATTGTAAATTTACACTAACAATTAAATACATTATACTAATAATTTGTTTGAGTAGAAATTAAGAAATCTCATATTAATTAAAAATAAATAAATTGAACAACATATAAATCACAAATATTCATATATTTAATTTTTTTAAATTTTAAATTATATATGATGTCATATTTATATCTATGGTTAGCTTGTAACTCATTAATATATAGAATTCAATTTGATATTTACTCCCCTCGTATTTTCAACAAAACGCATGTTTGTTTTAAAAATATAGTAAAATTGATATTTTTACAAAATTAATCATAAATTATTAAATAATTAGGATGTGTGTCTAGATTAATCTTAATCATAAGAGTATTTATATACATTAAAATGAGTGTTTTTATTGAAAAGTACGAGAATTGATTTTTCAACGTGAAAACAGACCAAGGAAAAGTCTGATCAACGAACTATAATACCAGCTTGTGTTGACTCGACTTTGCTATTTCTATAAAAGTTTGGTTGTGTAAATAAATGATTAGAAGGAATAAACGCCATCACAATTTAATTAACCAACAATTTCCGTCTCCACCATTTCGTAGTGAATAGCTGAATGCCTTCTGATCACTCCAAGCAATATATACCATCATAAATATTACCTTCTTTTTTTATAAGGATAAATATCAACTTTTACTAAATGCAATGATCCATTTAAACAACACGTTACGTAGTCGTTGACAGTGCAGATTCTTGTATTGTTAAGAAATTTTGTGTTGAAATCTTATACAGAGCTACACATACATCACATCTATCAAGAATCTAAGTACACGGCTATTTTTAAATATTTTGGTTGTGCAAACTAGCAAATATATACATATGCAAATCAAATTCAAGAACATAAAAGAAGTCATACATAAGTTGATCAGAAAATTAAACAAAGTAATAATGACCGACAACAAGAATATAGTGAGGCGGATTAACTTTATGGAGATTTTGACATGTCAAAACCATATACGGTTTCACCAATAAATAAATATCAGCGGAATTCCTACATGCGCATAACTTACGCGTTTTGGTTTTTAAGATATTTTTGGACACATGTCATATTTATTATAAAAATCTTAATAATAATGTTTTTATATTTTTAATAATTTGTAATAAATATAAAAAGTTATTAATAATATTTTATAACATAATTTAGATACCATATTTGTTGAAATATTATAATATTAATAAATAATATTTTATAATATTCATATATACAGTAGTGTTTGTGCAAACTAAAATCAGTTACTTCATACTTTGCATGATCAAAATAAAATAAAATAATATGAATGGACCTGCACCACATAAAAAATAATCACATATGATCTGTACAAATTTTATATTACTATATATTACAACGAATTTCTTCCGCTAAAATCAAACGTACACGTCCAAAATATGTGTGCTTGGAATATTGTTATCGTTTCATCCCCGAGCATAGACTCCATTATACATCACCAGATCTACATCAAATCACCTTGCCCAACAAATGTCGAATTCTCAATCCAATGGTATTGTGGATAAAGTTACATCTGATTTATATATTATCCTTTTTCTTTATCAACTAGCTAGGTCGAGACTTGTACTCACAATAAAGCTCGATAGACAATATTATAGACAATTAGATCTTATAAACATGCTAATTAGAATCTGATTCTTAATTATATTTGTGAAAAAAACTTTATCAAATAGATAAAATTTCCTTTAATAATCTTTACATCTTAAAATAAATTGTTTTTTACAATCAGCTAGAAATATCATTTGTTGCAGACTAAAAGTAATCCTAATGTTACCAATTTGTACCATATTGACAACACGTTTTATATGTTGGGACACTTTTCTTCTAAATATAATAATAAATGAGTATTATGATCTTACTGAATTAATTTCTTTAATCTCTTTCAAGGAACCGGTTGATACTCATAAGTTGTTTCTTCCCAATAATTTTTTTTTATATATAAATCTATTAAAATTCAAATTGCTAACATAATTAAAAGAACCCGAGTCCAAAATTAAATTAACAATAATTATATTTTTATGGACTAAATTATGATTTTGCTAAAAAAAATAATTAAGAGAGTTAACAACACACTCTAATATATTCCTTAAGGTCTTTTTTAGAATATTACTCACTTTATTGCCTCTATCACCTTTAAATCTATGCAGAATATTCATATAGATCTCCTCATTTATATCACCACATTCTTCACATCATATTGTAGTGGTTACCAATTGATATGGGTAGCCAATGCTAGCAAAATTCTGACAATGTTCATTTTTCTGACTGGGGTGAAAGTCTCTTGATAGTCTACACTATAAGTTTGAGTGTATCCCTTGGTGACTAACTTTGCTTATAGTTCTCAATGGATAAATCTACCTTGTATTTCACAATGAATATCCACTTCCAATCAACAATATTTTTTTTTTCTTTTGCCTTATCAACCATCTCTCATGTGTTATTCCTCTCTAATCATTCATTTCCTCTTTCATAGCTTGCCTTCATTCGCCTTTTGACAATGCTTCAAAAACAGTATTCACAATAGCAATACTATTCAAACTTATGATAAAATTTCTATGAAAATGAGACAATTTGTTAAGAGAGACATAATGAGATAATGGATAGAGAGGTCTTTTGTGCATTGTCTTGTACCTTTTCTTATAGCAATGGGAAGGTCTAATTCATTTGTTAAACATCTCTCAGATTCTGCTAGAACATCAATGGACAATATTAATTCAGGTTCAATACAAGAATTGATATTTGGAGTCTCTTAAGTGGAACTAGGATTTCCTTTAGAATTTCTACAATAGAATTAGGAGTCTCTTTAGAATTTTCTTCTGGACAAATGTTGTACACCCAAATATCCTAGGTATTAGGCCATTAGAGATCCTAAAATGAGGATAAAAGGGAATTCAATATGGCTATAGTTGTCAATAATTCGTGTTGGTAGTTAGTTTATCATATATGAGGCAGTAAGCACAACTTCTTCCTAATAGGAATTGGGCACATCTCCTTGAAATAAAAAAGCTCTGGTTGTATTGAGTAAGTGACCATTCTTCTTGTCAGCTACTCCATTTTGTTGGGGTGTATTAACACATGATGAATCATGAATAATGCCTTGTGATGTGAAGTATGTAAACAACATTTGATTAAAGTAATATCTAGCATTATCAGTTTTGAATTTTTTTAATTTTGACCCCAAATTGAGTTTTAACCATTGAGTGAAAGCTAGGAATGATAACACTTACATCATATTTATGTTTGAGTAAAAAATTTATGTTACTCAAGTGCAATCATCAATTAATGACAAAAACCATTGTGCCCTGGAAACACTAGGTATAGCAGAAGGTCCCCACATATCATTATGTACTAAATCAAAATGATGAATACTTCTTTTATTGCTGGAAGGAAAAAGGTACACGAGTATGCATAGTCAACTCACATACGTCACAATGAAATTTAGAGACATCTAATCCTTAAAATAGTTGAGAAAACATCAATTTTAGAATATAGAACTAAACGAAGATGGTGCAACCAAGCAACATCCTTGTTTGAAGAACTAAAAAGAGAGAAAGATAAATTTTTCTTCTTGAACTATTGGGCTTCGAGGTGGTAAAGGTCATTTCTCTCCCTAGTAAGTCCAATCTCATTCCCCGATCCCTGCTCCTGGAAAATATACAATAGGATGAAAAGAACATAGCATAGCAATTGAGATTATTAGTAAGCTTCTTACTAGAAACAAGATTGGCCGATAAGTTTGGCACATGGAGAACATCTTTCAAAATAATTTTTGGACCTAACGATATGTCTCCAACTGTTAAAATAATTGCTACAAACTCATTTGTTTCATAATTTTCCTTTACTTAGACAAGGATTATAAGAATAAAAAGTTATGACGTAGGAGTCATGTGATTTGTTACCCTTGAGTCAATTACCCAAAAGGTGACATAAGATGAGATATTCATGTAAAGAGGAGTACCTTGTGACACCCTTCTACGTCGAATACTTAAATTAAAATAATCAAGTAAATAAAAAGGAAGACAAGGTAATAGATAAAACCAAGGAAACTCAATTTGTATTAAGGATAAAAGGTTCACATGGTCATTATCATGTTCAAACATTAAGTACACATAAAAAAAATTATCACATAAATTATTAATGTTGATCTAAACACGTCATTCATGTGTTTGACACATATTTCAAATATATAAATCACTTTCATTTGTGTATACATTTAGTGAGTTATTAATATGCCCATCATTTTCAAATATTTAAGATGCAAAAGTACGTATAAAAAGACATAGAACCACTATTCTAAATCTCAAGCCTCGATGTCACACAAATCAGAGCAAGACCCCGCCTCTTCAAAACTCGGCACCACGAGTGCCCTCAACATTACCTAAAAGAAAACCACAAGAGAGTACGGTGAGAAATAGCATTCAATCATATATAAATGCAGATAGTACCCCAAATCCCACCCATTACCATACCCAATTACTAACAGTTAACAAATACTCATATATCAATCACACGTTCCATCGCATTCAAAATCAATCACATTCCATTCATGTTTACAAAATGCATATGCTTGCACAATGCATATGCTTGCACAATGCATATGCTCATCATTGCACCTAAGAGTCTCAATTCGAAACTCTACACCATGGGTGAACCTCCTCAATCCCCTTAATTATCACTAATGATGGCCACACCGTTAAACACCTCATATGGCTGGTGTGTCGTACAGTTAAACACCACCTATGGCCCGTGCAAAGTCATTCTACGGCCGGCGTGTAGCATGGTTAAACATCACCTATGGCTCATGCATATGAATGTCCCCCATCATTAGTCCACTCTATTAAACACCACTTTTGGCCAGGGTCCCCTGTTAAACACCACCACATATAGTCAGGGTATTATAGTGGCTTCTCATGCATCTCATGCATCTCATGTCCATGCTCAATGCATTCTCATCCACATTCTCATTTTCATGGTTCATACATCATTCACACAGTCCATAATCATGACAAAATCATATCAATTTAGTCATCATTACCATAAATCATTTATAAGAACGTACAAAAACGCACATAAAACACCATTGAGTTCCATCCAATTTCACCATTACACACAAGAGTCCCAAATTGAACCTTAATCATGAATAATCATGAACAACCACGAGAATCAAGTAATTAAGACGATTAACCATACAATTTCAAACGAAAATCACATTAAGACAAAATGTTAATCCAAGAATTTTATCCCCCTTCAAATGCCACAAGACATCATACAATAACAATTATTAATAAGGGCCCTAAGGAAGACCCTATTGCTCTTTCTTATGTAAATGAAACCCAAATAGTAAGATAGAACTGACATCTCTGCATACTTAGAAGCATAATGAATACAACATGTTCATCAAAGTCATTCTTCTTGTTCCTTTGGTATTCCCTCTAATGGTTTTCCTTCACATTAAAGACAACTGATTACATTATCAATTAAGTCAACCAAAACCACGGTACA
Organism: Mucuna pruriens; assembly: GCA_025330945.1. NCBI lineage: Eukaryota > Viridiplantae > Streptophyta > Magnoliopsida > Fabales > Fabaceae > Mucuna > Mucuna pruriens. Next base: position 1,692,537 of record JAENHJ010000361.1, on the reverse strand, counting down.
CATTGACGAATCTTTTCTACCGATTAAAACATTTTTAAAACATAATAACCAAATAAATTTGAGAATTTAGATACTAGAGGAACTTAGGGATTGCCCTTACTACCCGTACACCCTCGCATTCACATATAACTGAACTTATCTCTCTCGTACCTTAGATGCGAAGAACAGCGAAGATCTGATGCGGCTCCAGGACGATCTGAACACCCTAGCTCCTCCTCCTTACAGGTCTGCGTTCTCTCTCCTGTAGGTCTATTTGTCTGACGCGCAAAACACCATTAGGGTAAACTAATTAACCCCTATCTAATATTCTAGCTGGGTCGGGTCAACCCGGACCCGCCCGTCAGCCTCCCCCGTTAATTGGATTAATTAAATTAATAAATGAAAATAGTTCAGATTAAAGTCTCATCAGTTTGTAAAACCATATTCTCCTCCATTAAAATTAAATTAAATGTAAATATTTAAATACTAAATTAATTTTCTACCATCATTAAGAATAATAACAATAATAATAACATTTCAGTTTTAAAATGCAATTATTTAATAAAATAATTTCCTGCAGCAATTAATAATTAAAATAAAATTGATAATAATAATAATGATATAATTTATTTTCTAAAAAAATAATTAAATAATTTGTAGGATGTTACATACCTAAAAGTGCCAAAGAGTATGATCTAATGAGTGAATCAATAAGTTTCTCAAATGTTCCAAGCATGGTTTTTAATTTTAGATTTTTCTCATCATTGAAACCTCCAACCCTAGTTGACTCTAAGGATTTTTCCACCATGTAGGCTTGAGGCCTTTGCTACCCTCCACGATATCCCCATTCTTTACTTGGTGGTTTTCCATTTAGTTTCCAACATTTTTCTTTCGTATGCCTTGGTTTATTACAGTAGGTGCACCATAGATTGTCCTTGTTGTCCTTCCATTGGCCTTTATAATTTAAAGGTTTGTTGGGTAGATCGTTTCTATCCTTTTGTGGCAGCTCTTGTTTGCTTACCAATGTTGAACCTTTTATATTTTGAGGCTCAAGCATGACACTCCTTCTACTTTCTTATGTTTGAACCATAAATATTACTTCTTTTAAAGAAGATGTGTCCTTCCTAAGAATTTGAATCCTAACTCAATCAAATTTAGGGTTCCAAAAAATTGTATACATGATCTTTTGCAATTAACTTCTTCAAAAGGGTTGCATCTTCGGTGCACTTCATATCAAACACATGGTAATGATCCAACTCTTGCCACAAATTCTACAATGTGTTGGCATACTCTGCTACTGACTGGTTTTTGGTTGCAGTTTTTACTTTTATCTCGTATACTTTGACAGCATCAATGGCCTTCGAATATGTACGATTGATGTAGCCCCAAATGTCCTTGGTTGTCTTCAAGAACATGCAAGTATTGCTAATTGTTTCATCCATGGAATCTTATAACTAGGACATTATCATAGAGTCATCTTCATCCCACGAATCAAATTTTGGATCATTCTTGTCTAAGCCAACAACCAGAAGATGAGAAAGACGTCCTCTTCCCTTGAGATAGGTCTTGACAAATTGGGTCCATTTGAGATAGTTCTTCCCATCGAGGCAATTAGAAGCTCGAATACTCTATAACTCTCTAGTTTTTTGAACCGAGTTGGACCCATCAGAGTGGGTGTTAATATTGTTGTCACTATATTTTCTATTTTTGCTTCTGACATGGTAATAAAGTAAATATCCAAAAAAGATAAACACGCAACAACAATGAAGGTTGTGCAGATTTGCTTTGTAGAGATGGAACTATGCAACAATTAAGTTTGCTTTCAAGTATATCAGAGGCGTAACAATAAGGTTGCTAACAAAAGGACATGGGTCTAGAGATTAAGGCTATCCTAGCACACAAAAGAGAGAGAGTTGTAGCAATAAAGACTACGTATGTAGGAATAGGAACCAAAGACCCTAGCCAAAAACCCTAGAACTCTGATACCATGTTAAAAAAAGGAGAAAGCATAATTGTTTTCTATTATTATTTAATGAGATATTATCTCAAATATATAATGTGATACAATGAAGTAAAAAAAGAAACAAAATCAATCCTAATAATGTAAAAAAGAAAACATAATCAATCCTAATAACGTAAATAAGGAACCATAATCAATCCTAATAAAAGAAAATAAAAAATATTTAATTACTCTCTAAATAAATCCCTTGATTCGAGGAATTTTATGTTGACTGTCCTAATAGTATATTTATAGGAAATAATCATATATTCACTACTTAACATGTATATTAATTATTTTTCACAGAAATATCCTTAATTATAAGTCATTTATTAAGTTCAATAAATAGTAATAGAATATATCAATGTTTTCGTCTATTTGGAAGTCTAATTTTATCTTGTATAAAGAATATTTTAAGAATCTTATTTTGACTCTTCATATAAAAATTAAAACAATAAATATATTAATGATAAGAGAGAGTAAAAAAATTAAAACTAATGAAAATGTTTATATAAAAAAATAATCTCATTAATATTAGGAGTAATTTTGAATATATATATATATATATATATATATATATATATATATATATATATAGAACAAATTTAGTGTTACTAACTAAATTAACTAAATTTCTTAATAGTGATAAATTAGTTAAGAAAATACTTTTTACCATATTTTTATTATACACTCTATACTAAATAAAATTTATTAAAATTTATAAAATTTGAGTGAGACTCATTAAATAAGAAATAAAACCTACAAAATTTTATAATTTTTAATAAATTTCAGTCATTAATATATTTAAAAAAAATATATTAAAAAATATACTAGTGACAGTAAAAGCCAAGTGAAACTCTTAATATAAGTTGTCACTCATTTATTGGTTTAATCGATACACAAGAATTTCACCCAGTAGACTAATGAATGAATTTCGAGTATTAATGAATTTGAGAAATAGTAAACACGCAGAAATTAGTGTATAAGCACTCCCATTCTTTTTCATGCTTCATTAAATTTATCTTTAGATTTGTATAAAGTCACGTGAGTACACTTTTTGTGCAAGTCTTTAATTTTGTTTTTGAGTTGTGCGAGTATTTATAGTATGATTTTTATCTAATGCTGCATACAACATATAGAGTTTTTTTTTTTTTATTTATTCTCTAACCATATAACTATCTTGGATTTGCGTTACATTTGAACCGAAGTAGAAAGAATCTTATGCATTGTATGAATATTTTAATTTACTAGTCTGATAACTCGTGCGACAGCAAAGGGTCGTGTTGGTCTTTCTCGCATGTTTCTAATACAATTATTGCAATAAAAATAAAATTTGATTGTTTTGATAAAATTATTAATAATAATTACATCATCTTATGATTGATAGTATTTTTTATAAGTAAAAAATATGTTTATAGATGTAAATTTAAGTACCACAAGCAATTAAAAAAAATAGTTCAATTATTAAAATTGTATGAAAGTCATGCTTCTCGTGAGAAAACAAAATACAATTACCAACCTTTTATAATTATTGTAGCACTAATAATTACTCTTCAACACAGATAATTTTCTAACTTTTCATGTTCACTCATCTAATATTAACATTCTATAACCATATCCCAACTTTACTTTCTATTTTTTTTTTCATCTTCAACATAAGTATTACATGAATGTTCCAAGCAAATTGACACCATCAAGCCTCACACCTTTCAGGTACTAAACAATATTAAAAGAACAAAAAAAAAGTGTTAGCTTACCATCCTTTAAAAATAAAAGAACACTTGTCATTATTTTTTCACTCACTTGTTTTCTTAATTTGGTGTCAATTATCTAAATGCTAGCCACAAAAAGACAACAAAACACAGGCATTTGTTTTTTAATAAAAAAATCGTTTTAAAACACAAATAAAAAAGGAGCATTGAAACAAAGGAAAATTAAAAACTTCAAATCTTCAAGGTATTTATCTAGCTGCTCATTTATTTGCCTAAAGGTTACATTGTTCGACTCCATATAATAGTTTTAGGTAAGAAATAACAAATTATATAGTTTTTTAATCAATGCATCATGAGGTTTTTTTTTTTAATTATAAAACTGCATAATGTAGTATAAAAGAAACTGCATAATGTAGTATAAAAGAAACTGGATATTGAGTTTTCAGTTATCTTCTATTAACAATTATCAAGATGCCCCGTAATTTGAATATGATCATGAACTTAGTGATCCAAATAGAAAAAAAAAATGGTACTAAATTCACTCATTTATTGATCTGATTGATATACTCAAATTTCACCTAATAAACCAATGAATTTCGAGTATTAATAAATTTGAAAAACATTAAACACGCAAACATTCGTTATACAAGCATACGCTTTTTTTTCTGCTTCATTAAATTTACCTTTATTTAATGTTGCACACGACAATGTATTAAGTTTTTTTTTCTTATTTTTTATTCTCTAACAATATAACTATCTAGGATTTGCGTTGCATTTGAACCATAGTAAGAACATTGTATGTATATTTTAATTTAAATTAAAAATATTAAAAAATTATAATTGAAATATAAATAAATGTGATTGACTTAAATAAATAAAAAATAAAAAATATTTTTTAAAAGAATTTGATGGTCATGAACAGACAATACAAAGTATTTTTAACTGTCATACAATTACAAATAATCGTTAGTACAACTTTAATGTGAATATTGTAAAAGTCAACCAATTTTCTATACATGATAGTTTATAATTAGATGACTCTGTTTACATGCATAGCATATTTTCTCTTTTTAAAAATAATAGTTGAAATTTGAAAGGGCATATATTTATTAAAAATAATGCAAGTTAAGATTTAAGAATTAATGCATAAATTAAAAATAACTAATAATTTAAAATTTTAACAAAATATGTAATAAACAATAAAAACCCACCCATTGTAAAGAAAAAATAAAAAATATTCTTGGATTAAAAATTACAAAATCTCATATTTATATTAAAATGAAAAGTTAAGCAGCTCCCAAGTGAGTTTGACACCTCGAAGCTCTAGCATTTGTCTACTATATCTTTAGATACCTCAAGGTGAGCTACTTTGTTGTTGGTTCACTCTGATTTTATGTCCAAGTGCTTATGCCTAGGAAAAACGACATCCTCTCTAGTCTTCTTATTTCACTTAAATAAAAAACCTATTTCGCCGACCAAAAGGAAATAGTTTATCAGGAAATAGTTTATCAAAACGCCAAGCTATTGTCTTCAAGACAGACGGTACAACTTATAATTTTTTATTTTAAAATACTTAAATTCTCGCAATAAAATTGAAGTGTTAAATGAAATTAGCATAACCTAAAGTCCCCGGCAACAAATGTCTCCAGCATAGTCCAGTAACCTCATCTATGTCCTTTGCAAAATGAGGATTTTTTAACTCCTCTTGAACGAAGAAAGTGAGAAAGCGAATCGCTGTTAATTTAGTAGTGAGTCTCCAACTGCTACCAAGTTAATGTAGTTTATGGCTATGGCTTTTATAACAAAAATTAAGATGAGACCTTACAAAGCTTACTAGTCGGACTCGTCGTCAAAGGAAGCACAAAAGATACATGAAGTCATGAACTGCATAGGGAAGTGATCTTGTGATCTCATTTACGTTACAGATGGAGAGTAATGCCAAAAATAAAATGTGATATTACCAAACCTTACAATCAAAATGCAAAATGCTACCTAGGAACCTAACCCATTCTCCTCCCTCAATATTTTTAAAGAAAAAAAACAAACAAATAAAATGAGAGAAGGTTAAGAAAAAGAGATTGCATAATCCCGTGTGTTAACTAAGAATGCAATAGCAAAAACAACATCAAGGCTCGGACACTTGATAGATGCACCCCCAAATAAAATCCTCAAGGTTCATCCCTGTACAAAAGATTTTACCAGTCTATCAAAACAGGTTATCCGCAAAGTATCACAGCTCCTTATACTCTTGATCTACCAAAGAGCCTTTAGACCTTCTGTTTAAGAGTAACATCAAGTATCCCAATAGATATTTTAGGCTTGTAATGTTCATCTGTGTCCACTTCTTCGATTTCCTGCAACAGGATTGCATAACATTCAATATCAACCTTAATCATGACACTCTTGACTTTGCACATTTTGCAAGTCTTAAAAGCCATAATTTCACATAAACAAGAAACATAAGTAATATAACTGATATTCAAACAGCTTGATTTATTGTCATTCCAAACACAAGCAAATCTCAGAATATTAACTCCATTTACTTGTTACTTAATTTTAAAAATAATTATGAACTCCTGCAGGTTGATAAATGTACAAATATTGGTTTTGAAAAACACATTTAACTTTTGCTGTTTGAAATTAATTTTAAAAAATTACAATGTTAAAATATTGTCACATGAAAAAAGGGGCAGAAAGCCTTATTAACTAGTGGCAAAAGGAAAATGAAAACGAAAAAAATAAGCAACAAAAAGAAAGGGAAAAACAGATTTCCACACAGAATACTGCAGACATAACATTGAGAATGAAGCATGTTCAGTCACCTGGACAACATCCTCTCCCTTGATGACTTTCCCAAACACAATAAGTTTCTCATTTAGATCTGGTATTGGTGCAGTTGTAATGAAAAGATCAAATCCTTTGTTGTTGTGCTTGCCCTTGGAAGTTCCAAGCATGAATGCTTCATGTTTCATACTAGTTAATATCAAAATATCCATTAATTAGAAAATTATGCAACTAGTAGATTATTAATGTGATTGTCCATAAATGTCTATGAATATGTCAGAAACTTAAATTGCAAAAACCAGAGGAATAAGCTAACCTAGAAATAGTATGTTGTTTTCCTCTCAAGTTCCAATCTTCAGCGGCTCCAGTTCCATGGTTATCCCCTGCTTGAATCACATAGTGCTTAATAACTTGCTGAAAATACATCCCCTTGAAGTGCCCTTTTTGGCTGCAAAGCAATTGTAGCTTAGGTTGGAACCATAAGCAGGTAGATTCAAACAAATTTCATGTAGTAAACTACTCAAAAAGTCATAAAAAACATAGTACCAACATAAATTAATGTCCACAAGGGTTAGACAAATATCAAACCACCCATAGAGTTGTAAAGCTGTCATTCATATCATGAAGTACTGGCACCATATGTCAATTTCGGATGCTATGACAGTATTTCTACAGTGATATGGCAATACTTAAAGTTGTAGTACTCAACTTAGTTTTCACAACTGTCACAATATATGGCTTAGAAAACCTATATTGAGTGATGTGGCAACACTCAAACTTGCAGTACTTAACTACAAGCATATGGCTTTGAAGACCTATATATTCTATGATAAGCAAGTCCTAATGCACAAAACTGTAAGTACATAAACATCTAACCAAAGTAAATTCCATATAAAATGTGCAAATTTACAAAATGTTCTAGCAAGTTTTATAAAACATGTTAAACAGTTCCTATTGTTCAGAATTTAGCAATTTGACAGAGAGAAGAAAAGAGAGAATATGTTCCACTGATAGGATTCTGAATAAATGTTAGTTGTGATGTGAAATTATGCTACACAAGAGTGACCTAGCATGTACTCTTATTTAACCCAAGTTCATACAAATAATCCCAATATTCTAACACAACCTATATTACAAAGAAAAATTAGCATTTTTCCACAAGTGATTACAACAATTTCAAAGTATAGACATGTTTTACTTAAGTTATTCTAGTTTGTGAAGCGTTTGTGCATAGTGCACCTATATTTTATACAATTAAGCTTGCACTGCAGAGTTTGAAATATGAGAGAAACTAAAGCATTGAGCTAATGTGTTCAGATCATGCTCTACATAGATCTAATTGAACTTTCATTGATAGATAGTTTATTTGCAGAGAAACTAATGTTAAAAGAAACATAGCACATTCTTCAATTCACCAGACAAAAAATGATCTATGATGTGAATTATGGAGAAGAATTTAACTGCGTGTTTGGTATTTCTTCCCGTCAAAGGTTATCCACTCATTCACGTCTTAGGAAGCAAATATTTATAGCTTCTGCATCTTTAGACATATTTTGATGTGATTTTTCCTATAAACTTACATCCTCAACGGAACACACCAAACACTGTAATTCTTAAACGATGATCTCACAATGAGTTGAGATTGAAAATTGTAAAAATTAAATCATGATCTGGGTCTAATAAAAACCAAAATATATTTTAGCTAAAATTATCCAGATATGCACTTGACTCCAATCAGAATATATTACTGAATTATACAAACATATGGCTTTATAGTAACAATTCATTCAATTTTATGTTGTTCAGTTAATAGACACAAGAAAAAAAGTAGTGTAAACATAATTTGAAATACTATCATCACCCAACAAAGATTAACTTTTCCTATTTATCTTTATCACATAACATCAATATTCAAGCTTACCAATTTTTTTTATTTCCAACCAAAGAGAATGACAAACAAAAGTATAGTTTGCAAACATCAAAACTTATATCATCCGGCAGCCTCCAAATTATAATTTTGAAGGAAAACCAAGTACTCACCATAAGTCAATGAATTCATCAACAACTTCAGGTGCACTTTCCTTGTACAATTCTATTATAATAGAACCTTTAGATGTATTTAAAACCTATAACAATGAAGAAAGAGGAAACCAGCTTATATAAGATTAAATAATTTCATTTAATGAGTATTTTAAACTTCATTGAGATTTAGGGCCTAATTGGTTTGAGAAGAGGTTTCTTGTTTTCACAAATAATTACAAAAATCTAACCTTGTTCTAACATTGTTTCCTGTACAAATCTTTGAACATAGGAAACAAATAGAAAACAAGGTAGTATATTTGTAATTACTTGTGAAAATTATAAATGAAAATAAGAAAACATTTTCTCCAACCAAATAAACCCTTGACTAGAAAAGGTTCAAAGACAAACACAAGAAATTACTGGCAGTCTGGAAAAAACTTACAGCATATCCAGGCAGCTCAGATTTCTTTGAGTCCACAAAAGTATTTTCACCCTACCAAAAGAGTAGTTTGACTAAGAGAGAATAATTCAATTGATAAATGAAAAAACTATTGAGCTTGCAGCAGCCCTATCTCTCTGCACAAACTCAAACACACATAATTTGCACCCTTCAGATAAAAGGAAGAAACTACCATGCAGGGGCATCAGATAACAAGCAACTATAAGATGACAGAAGAAATATGAAAACCCTTTTATCATTATTCAAGGATGTACCTCCGAGACTGACAAGTGATTTTCCGATTGCAAGCTTGACCTGAATGCATGTAAGAAATGAATTATTAGGTAACAGACCATGTTCTTCTGTGTTCTGAAGTTCTTAGTCTATATGAGAAAGCAGAACACATCCTGTTAAATATCAATACACACCATATACTATAATGGCCTTACCAGAAATCAGATTACTAATGCTTGTTCCATTTAAGCTCATCTCGCTAGAATGAAAATCACTCCAAAAATTCCAATGAAAAAAACAGAAAAACTTTGGTTCATGTTCAATAAACCAAAATTTTCTTCAGCCAGAGACAGAGCATAAACTAGAGTGACATCAGAATGAAGCTAGAAGGTTCAATCACCATAAATAAAAGGAGAATTCAATCCCGATAGAAGTCAAACCCTCTAGCAACAAAGTGCAATTTTCTGTCACTCCTCTATCTAGTGACAATGGCCTCCAAAATATCATTAGTAGCATTCATGCTCAACAAGTCTAAAAGAAGCTAGAGTTCAATTTCACCAAGTACCATTTTTTAACACATCTTTTTTTACTTGTTTTTTTGTCTAGAATACAAATTTATATTGGCATATCATTTCTCAAACTAAGAATCTTCCTTCACAGTTAAGACAGAAAATCTTTCACTAACCTGCTGGACCAATGTCTGTACGAAGCAAACGCGAAAAACCCAACCAAGACAACAATCAAAACATAAAATATAATAGTCGTGATACTTAAGCGAGAAGGACCCTTCTTCCTTTTGCTTTGCTGTAGCAGAGCCTGAGGTTTGATCCTCGCCATTTAACCTAATCTTCAGTTTCAAGGGTATAATCAATTTCCAGGCAATAAAACAAAATCAAAGGTTAGGGGAAAAAATAAAATAAAAGCTATTCAACTAAAAGAAAATTATTATAACCACAATGACAACCACAAAGAAACCACCAAACTCATTCAAAAGCAATATCATCCAAATCTTATAGTTAACTTCAAAAAATCAAACACAAAAAAACCCTAAGGCAGAGAGTTTGAAATTTTCAACATGTGGAAATATGTTCAATCCATAGCATGAATATTGTACTGAAATACAATCAGCATCGAGAGAAACCCCATAATCGAATACAAGTTAAGATCCAACAATCAGAAAACGGTTGCTTCCACTAAGATTTGGGCAAAAGCAAAAAATATTATTCAAAACTGTGTAAAAAGGAAAGAAATTAAAAATACCCAGCAATAATTAGAAGCCAAATACAGCATAAAGCTTCTCCTTTAATAGTTAGAATTATTTTGAAAAAAAAAGGGGGACGGAGGAAGAACCTGCGAGAGTATGTGCCTGAAGCAGAGGATCAGGCACGTAGTGGATCGAAGAGATAGAGAAGTAAAGGACACGATGTTGGGTTTACCAAAGGAACATCGACGTGTGTGTGGGTGCTTCGATTCAACGATGATAGGAGAAAAATAGGTACAGGATTCCGACCAGAGTTTTCCAATGTTGCTGGGTCATTTATTACGTATTTTATCTATTCAATTTGCTAATACTAATAATTATTAATGATATATGATTGTAAAGTATTCAATTTTGACACTGAAAGGCCCAAATTTCTTTGTATTATGTTCAACTACGCCATCTTTAGACTTTGGGTTTAAAGTTACCTTTACCTTATAAGGAATATGGAGATCAATTTTGTAACTTCTCACATGTAAAATTCTGTTTTTTTTTTTTAACTTAACCAATTTTGTAGGGTTTGTTTGAAAGGCACGAAACACGGAGGAAAGAAAAGGGGCGGACGGAAAGCACTTGGTATTTTCTCCCTTTCATAATTTGGTATTATTTAAAAAATAGATAAAGAAAAGAAAATTATATGAAACTCATATGTATTTTCAATTTTTTCAGATCGAGAAGAATTTATGAAAAACATTTTTATAATTGAATAATAAAAATATCTTTATTTTTATCTATTTTATCTTTTTATTAAGAAAATTTATTTTATATATATATACTTAACTCTTTTTTAATTTATTTATTACTAAATATCTTATAAAATCATCTCATGTTTTATTTTTTAGAAATTAAATCATGCATTTATAAACTTATCTTATACACTAATATATAATTAGAAGAAGGGATAAAATTTAGTGTGTAACTATTAAACTCTTATCAAATATATTATTAGAATTTATTATTTTAATGGTATATAATACATACATTAGTAAATAGAGTGATAAAATTTCTTACCACATTATAAATTAAAATATATAATTTATTATTCTTATTTTTTTTATTCTCTCAATTAGATATTTTTAATATTTTTTTCTCTCATTTAGATTTGTATTTTAGACTTTATACTTACAACTAGTTTAAAAAAAAAGTTCTCTTTACCATCTCAAATTATTCTTTTATTTGTATACTTGATTTTCTTAAATACCTATTACTTTTAATGTTTTTTTACATTCATCTCTAAATTGAATTTTAATATTTTTAAAAAAAATTATCAATAATTAAAAATAATTTTATATCACTATTTAAAATGTTTATTATAATTTCAAAATGTGATTAATGTACTCAATAATATTTATTTATTATAAATTTAAATGATAATAAATTTTATACATTAAAAAAATGGTTAAATAGAAATTTTAATTATATAGAAAAATTATTATGTATAAAACACAGACTAAAATGTTAGTAATTTATTAAAATTAAAATCAAATTTAAGATATACTTACTCCCAAGAATTTTGACTAATAAAGAAATTAGACTCCACAAAATAATAAATTACTATCCAAATAATTTTTAGGAAAGACAATCTGATTTAGTACGGTAGTGATATTCATCCACCCCATGTAAAAATGAAATAAGATTAAAAAATAAAACAAAATAAAAAAGATAAAAACAAAATAATTGTAATAAGTAATTTAATCAAAAATAAAATAAAAATAAAAATAAAAACAAGATGGATAAGAAAGAACTGAATTATAATAATTATTCTATTCAGTGCATGACACCTTACTTTAAATAAAATCATTTCTTATAAATGATACTTGTATATTCAACAAAGATAATATGTCTATTTAAAATTGAGAAATAATTTGATAACATAGTTGTAGTTTTTTAATTATTATTTTAATTCCTAAAGTATATTAAAAAGAATATAATTTTGAAATTCAAAATATTAAATTTGAAAATAAAAATATATATCTTAAAATCTGCTTTTATACCATGTATTAGGATAATCATTTAAGAATTAGACAATTGTCCTTATATCATGTATTAGGATAAACATTTAAGAATTAGACAATTTAGACAGTTAATATGCAATTCAACATACATTTCCAAACGTAGAAAATCACTTTCAATCGGTAAAAACACGAAAACTATAATAGCTAGTTTATTTAGAGATCCAAAAAATTACATTAAAATAACCTATCAAAATTTTCTCAATTAAATATTTTTAATATTTTTTATTTGAATGTAAAATTCTTACCTTACCTTCACAATGAGATAAATACACATAAAAAATTATACTTGTTCACTCTTCCAATAGAGTTACATCTAATCCTTTCAACATGAAAGATTTTTCTATTAAGTCCAACATTATCTACCTTTTCAAGTATACTCAATTTATAATTTACCTGATTACAAGTAGAGTCAAGTATTTTTTATCACTTAATCTATTTAGGCTATCTCAACAACTATACAAAGTTTTTACAAAACCTAACTCACACAGTGTGTAGCAATACAAAGTAGAATCACTTAACTTTGCTTCACAAAAAATTTACAAAAAAATTGTTGTCCAAAGACATAAGTGGGTGTATTTGCGTATGTTCTTTTGTTTCATTGGTTTCTTCAAGCTTAATCAATTCCTTTTTATAGGCATGTTGAAAGATGAACATTACTCTTGCATGAGGAGTGGTTAGTCTAACTTTAAATGCTAAAGATTTCTTTTTCACTATAATTCTGCATAGGTTCCTCTTTTCCTGAAGATAGAGAAAAGTTATGTTAGAAAAAACTATTTTTTTTATCTTTACATGTTGTCTTCTACTAATAAAAGAATAAGTTTTTTTTGTTCCTTCAGAGATAAGTATGAAAGGATTCAAAGGATAAAATAAGTATTTTAAATAACTCTTTATGCAAGAGAGATTTTCCTTATAGATCAGTGCATTCGTTTTGTATTAGACGATCTCTTCTTTGGACGGCAAGTTCTTCTTTGAACGCATATGATAAACTTATATATTGAATAAGTTTCTCTTAATGGGCGTGTTTCAAACATTAAGTGTAATAACTTGTTGTTCTTCTTAAAGCTAGAAAACACTAGTTAAACATATATATCATCCTTTAATTATAATGTTTGTTATCATCAAAACTCTTGGATTATTTTGGACGTATAGACTTAATAAGAGAGACTTCTTGTATAGACCAATGCATTTGTTATGTATTGGACAATCTCTTCTTTGGACGATGAATGTGTCTTTAGATTGCGAGCTCTTTTTTGGATGACAAGCTTGTCTTTGGATACATATGATAAACTTATTTACTAAATAAGTTTCTCTTAATGGACGCATTCAAAACATTAAGTCGAATAATCTGTTGTTTTTCTGAAAGCTAGAGAACACTGCTTAAACATAGATACAATTTTTTAATCATAATGTTGGTTATCATCAAAACTATTAGTTTATTTTGGCCGCATAAACTTATGTTCCAACATTCATTGAGTTAGTTTGTATGAATCTTAAATTGAGCAAACATCTTCTAGTACAATGAGACTTGTTATTCTATGTTGTATTGGATTGTATATAATAAAACGGGAATAATTTGATGTGGTAGTTGGAAAGATGATGCAGCTATTATAGTAAGAATACAAAACATAGTACATCACGTAATTACAAGTGAATCTTTTAACAAATCCTTAATGAAGAATATTATGTCTTGTCCTATTGACATACCTATTATATGGCTTCCTTTCACAACATCCTTCGTCAAAACTAACTCAGATAGGGCATTAAACACAACTAACGAAGAAGTTAGTATAAAAGGTTGATTTGTGATTATAATTCATGTATGTGTTGGGATATTCAGTTTCATATAGGCTCTTGCTCCATTATTTTGACCGAATTATGGGCATTAAGAAAATGTTAGCTCTTGTATGTGTTATAGGGTTTACCAATATTTGTGTTAAGTCAAACTCTCAAACAACCATAAATTTGATTACAAGTAGATACACTTCCAATTATCTTTACTATAGTTTAGTATCATATATTAACAAACTTGTTTGTTTAAGATCCATGATACTCTTCTCCTATATTTATCGTGAGACAAATATAATAGTTTAACTTTCTTTAGAGGTTTTTTTTAATATTTATGGGATATGTGCGAAGTCTTCATCGTCAAAAGCAATGATTAATCTCTATCGAGAGTCGTAAGTTCACAAAATGATGGGTATTGTTCATGTGACTTTTTGCTCTCTTTTTTCCTAAAAAAATTATAGTAGTAGTTTGATTTTTATTTTAAAAAATTATTTATAATTTTTTTCTCCATCACTTTAGAGTATATATATTAAAGAGAGAAATTTTATGTTTTTTTAAGTTAAGGATTTGTATTTTATAGTAAATTAATGTAGAAAAATATCATTTTTTAAAAATTTTAATAAGTATAAAATATATTTTTAATTAATCTTATCTAAAATGCAAAATACACTTAAAAAGATAAGGTTCGAACTTATAAAATCAACGAATTCTTTTTTCGTGTTATTTAAAAATTAATTATAATTATAAATTACAACTTTAAGATAGTTTTTCATTTTGTTTCTTTGGGTAAGGTTTTCATTTCGTTTTGTTTTAACAAAATACAAATTGCAAATTACGATTTTAAGATAGTTTCTCATCTTGTTTTTTAAAAAGTTATCACAAAATATAATCCTTCTTAGAAATCAATAAAGTGTTTATTTTTAACATGTGAGTTGTGTAACCTCTTTGTGTTTTTTTTTTTTAAACATCAAAGAGGAATTTCATTAATAAAGGGGAAAAAATGTCATTACAAGTATCCAAAAGGAGCATATTCACCGCATTTGAATTACAAGAGTGAAAGATAAGATTAGGCAAAACATGAATTATCTTGTTAATATCCCGTTTAAAAGAAAAAATAAGAGCTTGTTTTTAAATAAAGACTTCAAAGTTTGACACAACAGTGTCATTTTATTTAATGTTTCACTGAATATATTCAATTATTCATATACATGATTGTGAAACTAATGATGACTATGATAGTTATGTAATCCCACGTAAATAATTATTTCATCAAAAGATAATTGGATCTCCGAGCAAGAATGCTATCATAAGGATATTAGTTATTTTAACTTAAAAACACATTCAGGGAGTATAGCTCAAGAGACTAATTTATTAAATGAAAGTCTTATGATTTATATAACGTATTGAACGTTCTATTTTATTCAATATGAATTTCATACTATTGTCATCCCTTTAAAATGTAAATGTTTATGATAATTTCATTCTATTATATTAATTTTATAATAACTTTTTTTCTCTTTACATTGACGATTTTATTCAATGATTAATACACGGTACAATTATATTTTAATCTCACTTATAAGTAATTCTTTTAGTAGTCTATACTTTCAACACAAAAAAGAATAATGATGTAAAAACTCTCATAACTAGATACTACATTAATATTCTTATTTTACTCAAAATAAAACTCAACTATTTCGAATCTTTGCAGGACCACACCAACTCTTGTTCTTATCTTATGTAACAACATCTACATTTAGCTTGGACTTGAAGAAACTATAATATTAATAACTTGGGTTTGAAGAAATAATAATATCACTTTCACATTATCATCTAGCTCTCACCACTATTATTTATTTTCTGTTTCTCTACTTTTATTTTTATTTGTATTCATAACTATCAATAGTGCATAATTTCCTATTTAAGTTACGCGATTCATTCGTTTTAAAATATGACGTTCAAAATATTTTTTAGTAATTATAAAATTATTGAATATTTTTAGTCTAAAGAAAAAATAATCACATTTGACTAAATTATCATTAAGTATGTATTTAAAATAGCATTATTGCAGTAGTATTGTATTTTATTTTATTTAGTAAAAATGACAAAATTAAAGGTACACATAAATTAAAATATAAACAGTAGTATATTGTTAATTTTCTAAATAATAGATAATATAAAACAAACCTTATCATTTAAAGTAATAGGTATTTTGAAATAGAGTATTTGAGACTACAATATTAAATTTTCGAATACATACCCATATCAACATTTCATAAAAATCCAAGATTATAACATGTTTTGTGTCAATTAAAGTTGAGCTGAAATATGTGTATAGGATGGAAATCATGAATCCATTTTTGTATTTTTGAGAGACTTCGAAAAAAAAACTATAAAGAACCAAAAAAAAGGTGAGAAAAAAAATGCTATCGGTCCTGCAAGCATATTTAAATGTGAGAAAAAATCATCAGCACAGTGAGAAATGGGAAAGTAATTTATTATTAGTTCAACTTATATTATGGTATAAATATTTGTACAATTGTTCATGAGAATTTATGAGAATAGTTTATTATATATTCATAAGTTGTTTTTAATTTATTTAATAAACTTTCGATTCATAATATAGCTCATGAAAGTTATTTAGTTTTGTTTGAATAATTTTTTCCATGAACATTTGTGGGAGAAGAAATTAAGAAGTTAAAATAAATTAGATTTTTCTATAAATTAAAATTAACTAATTTTTTACTTAATTTTTATAGAAAATTTTTCATCTAACTTCTCCAAAAATTACCTAAAAAAAACTTCTTCAAAAATTTATTTTAGCTCATTAAAAATTTCATTTCATTTTACCTTCTTGTTTTTTCTCTTATAGATAAATTTATCTAAAAATAATCTTATTAATAAAAAATAAATAAGGAGAATCCATTATAAATTATTTACGTATAAGTCCAATGACAAATATTCATCATAATAATTTAAGTATTATAATATTAATTTTATAAGCAATATTATTTAATTTTATTACAATTAAATAATGCAAAATCTTCACAATAAATTAAAAGAAATCTAGCATCACTCTTAATTGGGTGGATTATCTTCAATTCTCCTAAATGTTTAATATTTTGTTTTCATTTTATAGGTAAAATTAAGATGATAAAACTACTATTATAATTTAATTGTCAAAATATAACACCTGGGTGAATTTAGAATAGCCATCAAAAGTTAATTAAATATTTTTTATAAGCAAATTAAGTATACACGTAGTTAGTTAATTAATTAACTAACTATGGGTATTATTAATTTTTTAATCAACGATGATATAGAAACTATTTTTTTGTACTTTTTAATGATTATTTTTCAATTAAAGTTTTGTTCAAATTTTTAAATTAGTTTTCTAAGTAATATAGAACAATTTTAATACTCTTCTCAAATAGTTGAAAAACTAACTTCTAAAAAATTCTAAAAGTTTTTAAAAATATATCTCAATGAAGACAGAATTCATTTATGTTTATCTATATTAGGCAAATACAAATATTAATATAACATATTTTATTTGAATCGTATAATAAAACAATTCATATACTAAATCATTGAAAAGTCTTGGTGAAGATATGAAATTCTAATTAAAATCAAAATGCTAAAATAAAATACTTTCAAATATATTTTTATAATCAAATTAATAGTAATTTTTAAGTTTAAAATTAAAATAAATAATTCTTAAATTATAATCCATCTTTTTTCTGTATATGGCACATTATACTTAAAAATAACTTTATCCTATTAACGATTAATCTTTCAGTGTGGAAATAATATCTTATTGTAGTAGTACTGAATCGTACTAGATAGCCATCAAAACATTGAGAAAGTTATTGGGCACTAATATTTTTGTGGAGAAGATCGAGCATTGCTCCCAAGTTCTCCACTGGAGTAGACAAATTTCAACAGAGGATACCTTGCCTACCAATTGGATAACAGTGACGAGAAAAATAAAATGTTATCAATCTATTTGGTCTTTCTCAATCTATTTTAGTAATAAAGATGCGTGGAAACAAACACCATTTGTTGTCACCAGCTCACATTTTGGTGGCATTATGTGTGTTTGTTTTGCATGATCAACATTTGTGACACTGCCACATGATTCAAAGATCGCATCCACGTTCCTCTTTCTATGGGGTACCTTGTATTTTTATTCTCTTTTTCTTCTGCTTTTCCACTAAGTCGTTTATGAACCAATGAATCCAAGACATGGGGTTAAGCGACTAGTTGAGGGTAAACATGTATTAATCATCAATAACACTACCCTTGATATTTTTCTTTTTTTTTTCTCTCACGATTTTTACTCAAGCTCATTGAATTCGAAAAAAAAATTACACACTCAATTAATCGAATAAAGATACTCTCTAAATAAATCATCTTTATTTATATGAATATAATAGTATCTTAAATCATTATATCAATACCTAGCTTAATATTAAACATGTGTAATATTATTACTTAAATGTGGGTGTAGAGATGTGTGACCAACTTCAGGCCTATGTCTAGACGAACTATATATTAGCGATATATAGAGATTGCAACTAGTCCATAGTTGCAATCTACAAAGCAAATGGGCCACACCCTTGTGTGTATGAGCAATGCTATTCGTACCGTCTTTTTTATTATTTGCTGTTTAATTTTCTTTTCCTAACCTTTCTTATAGAATTAATTTTTATTGTATATTTAAAACAATTTCTGTTGTGCATCTGGTATAAGATATACAACAGAAACTAATTTATGTGAAAGGTAATTTAATAAAAAATAATAATTTTTTTTTGGGCAGTGCAAATAACAATCCTCGTTATATATGTAATTCTAATGAGAATATTTTAAATAATTTTAGGGAACAAAAAGATTTTTAAAATTGTCGCATACACACAAAAATATTCTCACACTATTATAGTTATTTGATTAATTTTTTTAAATGGCTTACAATATATATAATTATTTTTAAAGAAGTTTAATTCATATCATAAATCAACTTATAATTAGTTAGATATAAAAGCAAGCATTATTGGATTTCAAAAAAATATATTAAAATTTGAATATTAGAATAAACGTTTGTTCTACGCCCTTATTAATAGTAACTACTTGCAAAACTAACTCTCATTATGATCTATATTTTAGGTTCATCTCAGCTAAGTCACTCTTAATCCTCACAAAGTAATTGTTTTCGATTTATGTTTTGAGTTTATGTCAGCTTATGTAACCAATTTAGACATGAGAAAGGTTTTCTATGGATAAAATTTTTTATATACATTTATATAATAAACAAACTTTTCTCATAAGTTAAAATAAATTTTTTTTTGGAAAAGTTAAAAAACTTATTTTAACTTGCATATAAACTACTTTTAATTTATGAAAAATAATTAATTTCATCTTTTTTTCTTATTTTTTTTTATTAATACTTATGAAAAATTTTGGCCAAACAGAATCAATCAAAACCAATGAAGTCCAAATAATCCAATACATAGACTCATGGCAAGCAACTTAACATAGAGACTCACTAAAAAATGTTCCTTATGATGTACAAGGATTCATAGAAGTGAGAAGCACTGAAAAATGACTAGATACTGTTAGCAATAAACACTAAAAATCGTAATATATCATATTACACTTTTCATACATTTGCACAAATAATATCATCCTAATATCAAATAAACAATATACGCAAGTATAAATGACTCACTTCTCGATTTTTCATACAAACTTATTTGAGTATCAAAGTTTTTGCAAGTAATCACATCAAAGTTTGACTTGCATACCTCTATTAAAGATTTCAATCGTCCTACTAAATATTTCAATTCCTTGAATTGAAGAGGATGAGTTACAACTTTTTTTTTTTCAGGATCCAATATAACTGTTATAAAAATACTTGTAATTATATCACAAAATCAACTATTTTACTTATATTTTATAAAACACAAACGAATTAAATTTCCATATAAAATTCTTTTAGAATAGATTCTTCTAACATAGATGTTTCTACAATATAACAAACACAACAACACCCTCGGAAGGTGACTATGAAAATGGGTCAAATTAAGCTTCTAACCCATCGCACTCAACCCCTATTTAACCTACTAAATTCATAGCTCCCTCTCACGTGGGTTATTTTCAACCTCAACCCATGCATTTTATTTTTTTTAAGAGGCTAAGGCTTTTGTGGGTCATCAGTCCACTGTATTTTTAACTGTTCAAGAGTTTATATTAAAGGTTCTCGATTGTTGTAAGATTAATAGAATGATTTTCCACATGCTTAAGAAAGAATGCATTTGACGCCCACGTGGCACGTGCCTATGTCACAGCGAGCTCTTTTGAAACAGGTGTCTTGAGTTCAACGTT
The DNA here is from genome assembly GCA_025330945.1 of Mucuna pruriens. Lineage (NCBI taxonomy): Eukaryota > Viridiplantae > Streptophyta > Magnoliopsida > Fabales > Fabaceae > Mucuna > Mucuna pruriens. The sequence continues at coordinate 1,671,929 of JAENHJ010000361.1, read as the reverse complement.
GTCTGGATATCCAAGATCGTTGTAAACATCGTAATCGTATATTTATTCGAAGCTCTTGCGTTTACTTTGCCCATTGCACCGCAAATGTTTCAGCTCCTCTTTTCTTAACCTTTTCGCTCCTTCTGTTGTGATGGCAAATATGATTGTTTCAAATATACTAATAACAAACAAATAAATAATCATATTAAGTTATTATCAAATTCAAAACCTTAAATGAGTGTACAAAAATATTTTTTCAAGAAAAAATCATGACACTTGCCACTTACATTGCACTTAATGATAAACAATTACGTTAACTTTAATCAGTCAAATTAATTTAGTTATTAATTATCTATAATTAATTGTAATTAACTTGTTCATTCATTAAGTTTTTCTGCAAGCTTAAAAAGTACGAGCATTGGAGGATAACTTTGCCACTATATTTATAATTCCAAATATCCATAAATTATTAAAATAAAAAAGTGGAGGTGGTGAGGAAACTCTCTTAACCTTTATATGAGAATTTCCTTTCTTCAGATAGATTGTGGGTTGGCCCATTCTAATTTTTACCACTATCTCTTGTAGTCGATAAAGACATAGAATAAGTTTTAATTTATAATTTTGGGCTTATATATTTTTGTTAGTGACTAGTTAAAAACTATTTGTTTCTTTGTTACTATTAGTTTAAGATATTATTCTTGAATTCTTTTACTTTATTTAAGGTAATCTTTTAAAATTAAATTCTAATCAAATTTTTATTTTATTTTTTGTTAATCTGTAGCATTATTTAATTACTTATTTATTAAAATTATAAAAGTAATTTAGATAGTTTATAAAGTGTGCTAAGTAGCCCGTTGATCCACTCTATGGGCCAAGCTTATTAATTAAAAGAAATAGATCAAAATTTTAAAACTTATTACCCTCCGTTTAAAACTATGTACATTTATTAAAAAATATTTAATAAGTATAAAACATTAATGTATTTTGTCTAAAATATTCTTATTTAATGTATAAGATACAAATTTGATTTGTTATTTAGGAAGTGTTTTTTAAATAGGTTGTAAGTGTAGTATATCCTCTAAAGATTAAATCTAGTTTTTTTAAATAAAAACATGTGAAAAAAAAATTAATGAAACTTAAAATTTATAAGTTTTAAAATGAAAAAACACTAAAACATGAATGGTTTTAGATCGAAGATAATATGACCCATGGACCCACCCTTACCCATAGGTCCTGTAGGTTTTCTTGGCTCTATAAGCTTTTCTTTATGTGACTCTTTTAGTCATATGGACTTCTTTAACTCTGACCTACACGAACCAGAACTAAGTGGAATGCAATGAGCTATTTTGATTTCCTCCCCCGCTGCCAATAGAAAAAAAAAGTGTAATATAAAAAAGGTGATTATATATATATATATATATATATATATATATATGCACTGGCCAAACTACATAACATAATAGCCAATCCATTGTCTTCATCGTTTTCAATCTTGCATGGCACCTCTACGAAAGTCTTGGATCTTAGAAACTGCATTCTGGAAAAAAAAATGTTTTATTTATTATTTTCCCAATTTTAGTAAAATATGATTTTTTTCTGTTTTCAAAATATGTATAAGAAATAGTAACAATAATATTATAATAGTTTATTATTTTGTTAAAGTTATTTAAAAAAATTAAGAAAGGCGAATAGGGAAGGTTTGTTGAGACATAGCATGCGCTTAGGTAACATAAGAAGACAAAAATGAGCTAAACTTAGTTAGGAATGGAAGTGAAAAGGGTGCATTAGGAGATTAAGTAGGAGAGAGTGGAAAGAGTATGTGGGAGAAATTGGTAAGGGATTGCGTCGGTGATAAAGTAGTAGGATTGGTGAGTTAAAGATGCCTGGAAAGGCAGTCTGTAGACTGTACTAGGCAGGAAGAGAGAGATGGGACGAGAAGGGGCATTTTGGGAAGTGCAATGTATCATTGAGGAGAGTCTATCATGGTTTTGGCGTATATGGGCGGAGGAGTGAGAGTGTGCAAGGGAAGGGTACACAAGGCAAAGTGGTGGGGTTAGTGTCCTATATGGTCAAAAGAAATTGACTCAGACCCTTTGACTGTCCCTAGTGAAGTGAGTAGTGAGAATGGATGAGCACCTCTCTGCCCTCTGCCACACTTGTCAGCAACCCCTTTCCCCCCTCTCACTCCGTGGTACCCCAAAAACTACCCTAACATTCCCAAAATACCCATTCTCCCTCCTTTAACTTCTTTGCTTTACTTCCACACTCTTAGCCCAATTATGTTTCAAGCATCACAAACTATTTGGTATGGGTGACTATCACCAACCAACTTATAGGTTTCTCTTCCAGTGAATTAATTAACTTTCTTTATTTTTAAATTTTAACAAATTTAATTTAATTGTTTTTTCTATTTAAATCTTTCATATTCTCATTTTCTTTTTTCTTTTTTCTTTTTGCAGAGTGTATCAATTCAATTAGCTTCTATTCAAATCAATCAAATTTCACTAAAAAAAAACTTCAAACCCAAATTTTACATTTTATAAAATTCTTCAAATTTTATTGTTTTTACTAAATTTCTTACTTTTAAATTATTAAAGTTATTTTATGTCCTAATTTCATCATAATCTCTTAAAAAATTAATAGAAAAATAGTAATTTACGAGTTTTAACTAAAAGAAAATCAATGAAAGACCAAAGTTGTTAGTATATAAATAGAGAAATTTAATTAACTTGAAAAAAAATTAAAAAGCCAAAATCAGACATAAACCAAACTAAAGACTTTAAAGTATAATTAAATTAGACAAATAAAAGAAGCATATACGATGACATAGAAATTAGGTGTGAAAAGTTAGGGGTTTTAAGTCTTACAAGCTACATCTATGGCAGAGAAAAGAAGGACAACAAAAGGGTAAAAACAACACAAACAATAACTTCATGTCTAAAATTTGTGGCATGTTCGGTATTTCAAATCAGTCAAACAGCACATACGGATTTCTATAAGTAGAGAAACAAACAAATGTAAAACAACAATTAAATTAAATTATATACATAACAATCACCAAATCAACTGTCTCCCAATAAACAATTAATGTTAGAGCCTGGTTTGATCTCCATCAAAGAATGGAACATATACCATGGATCGATCACATATCAGCTGACATATATCATGTGAAATCAATTAAGGTGGTGAAACAGACTCAAAAATATTAGACAACAATTGAATTTTAAGAGGTAAAGAATGGCCGATAAATTATATTATATGATTTTCAGATCAATCACATAATAATAAACTAGGCGAAGCATATAATATTATTATATCATGCATATTAATTGATTATCTTTGGCCATGGCGTTCAGAGTTAATAAGTGACTGAATGGCACCGGAAAGGTTGGTCACGGCGGCGACAAGGGTGGCGATGCCTTGCCGGTGAACCTCGTTCCGAGATTCCTCCATCTGAAGCCGCCTTTGTTCCAGCTCGATCAGTTCACGGTGCCGTTTCTCCTTCTTCTCCTCGCAACTCCTGAGAGCACGTGCCAACACCGAAGCACTTCGCATTATGCTTGAACCAAGGTTCTTAACTTTCCTACGTTTTGATTCCGACACATCATCATCCTCACTGTGTTCCGTGCCTGACGATTCCGACCTCTCTACAATCAAACATGTTCCACAATACAATCACAAAATCCGCAACATCATTGCAAGGTTTCATTATTAGCTAGAGCTACATATTTATTTTATGAAAAAATATACATATAATATGTGACAATAGGAACGTTAGCTTGCTTAAGTAATAATGAACCATATGCATGTAATTGAAAATGACCATTCCATCCCCTCTTTGTAGAATGTGAAGATAGAATTAATTAATGAGTATTTAATTTGCATGAGTTCGGTTATGATACGGTATTGGTCAATGCATTGGCTACGTGGAAAAGGAAAAAAGAAGAAATATTTAATTAATTAGGGGTAAGATTTGAGATTTTGTTAATATTAAGGATTAAGGATTATGTTAATGATTACACCCAGAGGGATTAAGCAAGTTAGAATCTATTTTCTTGGACAGCCCACAAAATCCATGACAATCATGAGGTGGTACCCTTCCACACACCGGTCTGCATGATTGTACTGTAGCGCCCTTTATTTTTCTCTCAGTGTTATTTTAAAATTATTGGAAACAAAAAAGAAAAAAATTGAAAGCCAGAACATTTTCCCCGAGTTTTTTAATGGGGAGCAGAATCTTTGTGCAGTGGAGCAACGTGGTGTAAGATGCCACCAATAGCACCGCACTGGCACAGTCTCTTCATGCGCCGTTCGATGCAGTCCACAGATTCATCAAACGGTCAGAACCGCTCACAGGCTTGAGTTGTATTTAAAATAGCATGGAACTCATTGTACCATATGATAAAAAAAAGATGGAAAAAAATGGGTCCCATTAAGTGTGGCAGGGGTTACAGACCCTGCAAGTTTGACCGATAACCCACACACAACACAACATCCAAAAATTGTCAAAAAGAAAAATTAAAAAAAAAAAAAGAAAAAAGTGTTGAGAGTGTGTGTGAGCTGTGTAGCACATTGCTAAGGCAATACCTGAAACAGCCGGAGTGGTGGAAGTAATAGGCGGAGGAGGAGGCGGAGGTAGTGGTGGTGGTGGGGGAGGAGGAAGAGGAGGAGGAGGTGGTGGGAGTGTGGAGGAAGAGGAAGTGAGTAATGTAACCGCAGGTTGTTGTTGTAGTTGTTGTCTCGGGGTTTGTTTCCTCTGAAGGACTTCGGTGATGGCTTGGTAGACTTCGAAGACCATGTTGGAGGGGAGATTCTGTTCCTTACGTTGTTGTTTGGAGAGGGTCCAATAAGAAGGGAAGTGTTTGTTGTTGTCGTGGGGTGGTTGTTGTGATTTGGAGTCGTAGTCGCGGACCTTCTTGTAATCGCGGAGGAGGTTGTCCCATTTGTCGTTGCATTGATTCTGGCTTCTCAAGCAGTCATGGTTCCAGCAATAGTTTTCGACCCATTTCCAGCGTAGTTCACCGCTGGTTCTGGTGGTGGTGCTACATGCAGGTCTGGTGGGGTCGTGTGGGGTTTTGAGCCTGCGCTCGTCGTCGAGCTTCTTGGCAGTGATGAGGGTCAGGGTCTCTGTGATGTTCCAGTTGCCCTTGCGGTATTCTCTGGGTTGAGAGGCGGTGGCACCTCCTTGGATCAGTGGTACATGGTGGTGGTGGTGGGAGGGTGGCAATGGGGTGGTGGAAGGTTCAGACATGGTTTTGATTTGGCATGAGATTGAACAAGTGAAAAATGAATGTGCTAATTTTATGGTTACGGTGTTTGAGAGTGAGATTTGTTTTGTGGTGGGAGGAGTAGGTGAATGATTTAGAGCATCGGTTATGGAATGGTGCCACGTGCGGAGTGGGGTGGAATGCAGCTTCGCTGCACGTGGCTCCACTGTGGAATTGGATGAGTACTCTTGTGTGCAGTAAAGAGCGAAGAGGGAGGGATCATTTATGATCCCTTTCGAGCCATACTGTTTGGGTTTAGGAGGCACACCAAATGGAAATCATCATCCCCCATACATACTATCAACCATTTTCATTAACAAAACAAAACAAATTACCCTCATGCAATCGCCAACTTTTCTACTTATCAACTATTTCTATCCTCCAATACCACTACTGGAACATAACTCAATTAAATTATTTTTTTTAAACCACCAAGGTTAATAAATACTACTAAACTCGTTCTTTATTATAACATTTAATTACTTTTTTTTAGCCTCAAATTAAAGTAAAAAAATCATATATAATCATTTTAAATATAATTAAATTTTATATTATTCAATAATATTATTTTAAAATATATTTTATTTAATTAAAATTATATTTTTAATTATCTTATTTTTCTTCTTGATATTAATTTTAATGAAAAATAATTTAGAAAAAAGTTCAATAAATTAAATTATATTAATTAAATTTTTATTTAGTATAAATTTATTTTTTGTACTTATATTCTAGATTAAGAGGAGTAAATAAAAATAGTTACATTAATTAACAACATTAAATTTATATTATTATTATTATTATTATTATTAAAATAACTCATAATATTAATGAGATGTAATCTTAAGGTTTGTTTGAATAAATAATTTAATTAAAATTTTATTGAGTATCGATTACAGACTAAGTTAATAAAAATTAATAAAACTAAATTGAAACTTTACATCATCAACATTAACCATGAATGAGTATCTTGTTTATATAAATTAATAATAAGAATTTTATTATTTATATATTTATTATAAAAATACATAAAACTTTATTGAGAGTGTTAAAGTTACATTTGAAATTTTTTTTAATAATCAAGAAATTGTGAATTTTTTTTACTAAATCATAAAAATATAATAGTCTTGAGTTTTTGAATTTTCATATTACATATTAACTAGATTATCATCTAGTGTATATTAAAATATTTTATCAAATACTAAATTCACAAAGTTAAAAATAACTTAAGAAAAATTTCATATATAAAAATAAAAATAATAAAAGAATCAAACAAAATATTTTTAACTCAAGCTTTCGTTAAATTCATATAAATATTATAAGGAAAATTTGAGCATTACATTTTTTTTACAAATTAAATCTAATTTTAAGAGTTATCAACTTGTTTATCCTTCTAATCATATAACTAAATCTAATTTTAAGAGTTATCAACTTGTTTATCCTTCTAATCATATAACCATGTTTCTATCCATTTCTAGTAGATGTACAAGTTGCCTTATTCATATCACAAAATTACAACTTATATGTAAAATATTGTACCTAGACATCCTCAAAGTTTATATGGCCTCCTCGCCCCGTTATAGAATGTAGCTACCTTTAAAGGCAACAGCCAAATAAACAAAGTTGTATAATTTTATAATATAATCATCTTTAAGTTTTTATTGTTCAAGAATTTCATGAAAAGTTTCAAATTCAAAGAGTAAGTTTCCCCGTTATAGGCATCATTATTCTCCCCTGAGTCAATAATTTAATATATATATATTTTTTTTATATCAACTTTGATATAAAAGATCACTCATGATAGACATGACAGACTGAATAGATCTATCCAATAAATTAAATCAACAAATCAATCAATTTAAGAATTAAAAGTTAAAATCAATTCAACAATATCAAGTAAAAAAAAACATTTCTATTAAATGCGTGTGAACTCTAAATTAGTTTTATATGACATAAAGATTTAGGTGAATAATGGCGGATCCCAACCTTTGAACTTTTTCTCCTGACTGTTATATTCGTTATTGTGAGAAGATATTGCTTTTTCAATATTAGATAAGGTCAAATAACCACAGTGCATTCACATTGGATGAAGCTGTAATATTGTTATTGTGTTATGACACGAGAGAATTACGATGTCGGGAGAAGTGACAATCTCGTGTCCCATACATTCATTGTTTTATGCTAATCCTTGACACTTCCGTTTTGTGTCTCTCATTTATCGGAAGAGATTTATGGTTTCAATTCTATTCTTACTAAAAGGATTTCATATATAAAGAGATTGAATAAGTATTTATTTAACAAATTTGTATCATGTCAGAATTTGCTATAAACTTGATTATAATAAATTTATTAAAATAAGTTTAAAATAGCTTTTTTTCATATTTTTTATATGGTGAATGCATGTATCCTTTAATTTATATTATTTATACACTATTTTTTTATTCTTTCCATCATATTAATTATCTTAACTCGCACTTTTTTTTCCTATTCACTACAAATACAGTTATAGTGTTTAGAAGAGATATTTTTAAATATTATAATATTTTAATATGATAGATGAAAAAAATGGTATTACTATTAAATGTGTTTAGTAATTTAAAAACTATCCACTTATATTTTGATTAATTTTTATTTTTTTACTTCATCTTTAACAATGAATTATTTTAAATAAAAAATATAATTCTCTTAAGTAATTTAAACAAATAGATTACTTATCAATATTATATTGGTCTAAGTTATATTTGCTTGAATTCTTAAAGTAAAATCCCATGTTAAAATTTTATACATGAGAAAAACATAATAGAGATCTTAATAAAAGTTTTGATGTAAATTAATTATCAATAAAATTAGTGGATGTTTGGTAACTATATCATGATTATAAAAAAATATATTAAAATCATTTTTATTAAACATAAAACTTATTTCATATAAATTTAATAATAAATTGTAATTATCCATTTATGGAAGATGCTTAAATATATTTTAATCTTTATAAAATGAATAAATTTTGATTTTGATCTCTTTAATTTTTTTATTAAATTCTTTAAAATTTAAAATTAATATTTTTAATCTATAAAATAGGTAAATTTTGATTTTAGCTTTTGAATTTTTTTCATCTCTCCTAAATTTAAAATCACGTCTATAATATTCATTTTAAGATGGATAAATAACATCTATCTTAATAATTTATTTATTTTAGAGAGATTATATGCTAAATTGTACCATAAAAGTGGAGTCCTCTAGGTGATTTTGTGTTGGTTATTTTTGGAATCCCAACTATATGGACAAAAGTTATATTTTCAAACTCGCTAGATCTCTCTATAAGAGAATAAGGGGTCAGATTGAGAAAATACATAAAGACACACATAAACATAGAGATTGAGAGAGTGAATTTTCACAAGTAAAAGAGAAAAGAGAAAGAAAGAATTGTACTTTCATCTTCTTCGTTAACTATTGGATCGGACTGAAATTTTGACAGCAAGTTCAACACAAAATAGTTATTCATCTTGACTATTCGGATCTTGATTTATAAGATATCGTGCTTGTACAATAACACGATTTTGTGAGCGTTTTATTTTCTTATTTCTCGTTTCTTGCTCTCAATTTACAAGCTTTGTTACTTGATTAAGTTGGTTGTTTAAATACTTTTGTACTCCTATTTAATCATAATAGATTGATTTCTTTGATTTGGATCCGTTATTATTTTGTCTGACGTTAGGGTTTTAAAAATATTGGTGTCTCTTGCGTGATTCTTCTCATTGTTGTAATCTTTCTTATTTGTGATTATTCCTTAGAAATTTTTACAAGCTAAGGAAATTTATATCCACTGCGTTGTTGCATCATTGTAAGTGTCTTATTATTTTTTTTTTCTTTCAATTTGATCATTTACTAAATACATAAGTATCACGTGGTAACAAAAAAAAATCAATAATTTTGACATTTTAAAAATATAAATAAAATTATAAAAATTAAAATAAAACTCACTTATTTTATTATTATTAAAAATATGTTTAAGGCTTTAAAATATATATTTCATTCTCTTTTCCCTTCAAGATAATTATTTTTTAATATAAATGAATCTTTTTAATAATATAATTAGTTATGAAAGCGTATTTCAATGTTATTTTATTTTCTTAGTAACTAATTTTAAACATTCATATTATTATCCCACCTATTAAGAGAAAAATGAAGTTAATTAAATAAAGCAAAAAGTTTCTCTTGACTCAATTATTGATTTTAGTGTCTCCCTTTTTCATCCTAGAACATATATTATTTAATTAATGCATAAAGCCATTTTCCCCTTTCTGCATTCTTGTGAGAAAAATTCCGGTTAGTAACCACCAATACATTGTCGTCTTTTTCTTTGGTGGTCTTTATGAGAAATGTTAGTTATTCAGCAGAGAAAACAAGAATAAATAAAATAAGTAAAGTAATAAAAATAAAGAAAATAATAGTTAATAAAATAAATAATGTGATAAAAATAATATTATAAAATTGTTATAAAAATATTACATTTTTTTCATTATATTCAATTCATATTCTTTTGATATACTGTCTTCCGACCTTTTCCATCCATTCACTTTTAGTTCCTTATAATATAATTATATTTTTAGTAATGATTTGTGTTTAATTTCTTATTTTTAAAAAACATAATTTATTTCTAATAAAATTATATATTTTCAAGTCTTTCGTTAATTTTATCCATTAAATAATATAACTTTTTATTTATTTTAGTTCTTTATATATCGCATCTTTCTTTATTTAACCTATCTCTGTATAAATAAATCAGACTAGAAAAGTATTAATATAATATTTAATGTTATTAAAACAAATATATATATATATATATATATATATATATATATATATATATATATAATATAATATAATATAATATATTATAATATAATATAACATAACACAGTTTTGTTGTTTCATTCAGAATTTACAATAAATAGTTTAAACGTATATTAGTATAATATACAGAAATGAATAAATATAGATAAATAAATTAAAAGTGAGAAGAAATATTAAAATAAAATTCCATATTAATGTAAGATTTATATAAATAAATATTTTTATAATATAATATGATACAATTTTGTTAACTAAATATTATCTTAAAAAATCAATTATAAAATCATATATTTTGAAAATTAGATATAATTAAAATATAAAAATTGACAAATATATCTAAAATAACTAATATGAACCACTTTTATTTTATTTTATACATATACATATACATCTTATTAGATATTGTTTTAACACAAATTACATCACCAACAGAGTTTATTGTTATGCAAATTAAAAATATGTAAATCATATTAAAAATATAATCTACAATACTTGAATAAAATATAATATTTTGTTACGTTTTACATTTTAATCATAACTTCATTAAAAAAATTAACAATAATATTGTTAATCTTAAAATAAATACACACATTTTTTTATAATAAACTATAAATTAACAAAATTTCAGTTTTAATATATTGTCTACGTACATATCCAATATTAAAAAAAGAGTGGTTACATATTTAATATTACACCCAGTTCTCCTAAATAATCCTTAATATTTGATCACACATTTTTTATTTAATTGTCTAAATTAGACTTCATTTTATTTAATCCCTATATTTTTATTAATAAATGAAACGAATGTCTAATAATGAAATTAATTAATTAATTTTTGTAGTAACAGGTACCCTGAATGGTACGACATGTTGTGGTGTCGGTGGTATGGCAAGACACATGCGCCAAACAAAGAGTGAGTTGAGTAAACGAGAACGTGGAATTGAATTAAGATTCATGGTCAATTATTTGACTTAAATTCAAAAATGGGGGATATGATCGCGAAACAAAGAGTGAGTTGAGTAAATGAGAAGATGGAATTGAATTAAGATTCATGATCAATTATTTGCCTTAAATTCAAAATGGGGGCAGAGAGAGAGAGAGAGAGAGAGAGAGAAATAGAAATTCAATTACAAGCATTGATATATGCTACAAAGTGGCTTTTGATGTAGAAGAAAACAACCCAAAGGTAATACAGAATCGAAAACGAAGGAAAGAGAAAAAAGAAAAAGACAGTCCTAAAAGGTAAAGTAGAAGATATATGATTGAAGAGAAGAAATGAATTAACAAGTTTAGACACGAGTTCCAGTAGCAGGAGGAACACCCGCATGCTTGTGCATTGCATCTCCTGTAGTCCCTCCCACACCATAATCAGAGTCACGGTACCCGGGACCATATCTGCTACTGTATAATCCTGCGTGGATCAGCAACACGTACAACAACTCTGTAAATGTGAGTATGATTATGAACGCCTCCACTACCTTCAGTCTCCACCCTCTGTACCCTCCTATGTTTATCTCCTTGCAAGCCAACCTATCATATATAACAAACTATTAATTATATATATTATGATCCACACCATAGTTAATTAACTATAATTTTTACCCAAAGGCTAGAACAGTAACGGCCCAAGCAATGGTTGATGTGGCTCCTGCAGATGCTAAACTGTCACTCCTCCATGTCCTAAGGTGATTGCCACCCATAAATTTTGACACTATGCCCAGAACCGCTGCTAGTATCGAGAAGATTAAGAAAAATATCGTCGCACCATTTCCTCCCAAACCTGAATCAATCATCTTAATTTAACACTTTCTTCTTTTCATAACAACCTCTTCTTTTTTCTCACTCCACATTTAAATCACACCATTATTAGTCTCCACTAAATGGGACATTAAAAAGAGTGGTGACTTTTTGTACCATGAATGATATCAATCCATCAATCTAATAGAGAAAACAAAATGTTATATACGGAAATAGAAAGAGTACGTGTGAGCTTACTGGGGTGGTAAGTTTGGCCATTAATGAACCTGTTGAGGCACCAACTAGCAAAGCCAAGAACGATAAAATACATTATCAAGTTAAGAAACAGCAAAGGAGCTGCTACGTTCCTTCCCACCGTGGCCATTCTTCAGAGATTTTTTTGCACCGATTTCCACTTCACAATCTCACCTCCTTCTTTGTTGCTTTCTCAGAGGGTGGCATTGTGAAGCCATATATAGAGACACTTAAAAGGTGCCTTCAAGACACGTGTCAATTGCCACGGTCTTCTATGTGTGCTCTCGTCAACAGCTGGTAGGACACTTGTCATCTTTACTCATTCTTCACTCTCTCTCTCTATTCCAATGAGAATCTCGAAGTCTGATAAAACGGTGCATTATACAGAAAATAAATGATGGATTAAAATTCAGAGGAGAATTTTTCTAACTTTAAATATTATTTTATGTATTTTTTTAATTTTATAATAATTATTTTAGAAATTATATATGAAATAATTTTTAAGCAATTGGTATTATAATTTTTTTTTATATTAACTACGTATAAGAATTACAGTCTTAAAATATTAATTATTGTACATTTTTTACTCATTTGAAAAGAATATTTTTTTTATATATGTTCATTAATTTAGCATTTTATAAATATAAAAAGAATATAAAAAAAAGTTATGCGATGCATTTTTTTCTATTTAAAAGCACATTATTAATCAAAATCCAAAAACTGAACTATATGCATTTAGATCTCTGACAAAATTTCGAATTCCCCCACCCCCACCACAAAGATAAGGGCTTTTTGCAATTGCAAGATTGGCTACGAGTGTTGTATTTACTTATCAGTGTGGTATTATTTAAGTAGGGTGGATATCTATTGGTTGAACACCTGTGCAGTAGGTTTCGTTCCAGAAGAAATCATTCTTATCCAATTGGACAAATTAATATGATGACAACTTTTTTAGATTATATTTTTTTTAAGTTACTTGAATCTCGAGTACTTATCAAAACATGGACAAAACTTAAAAAACACTTATAAAAATATTTAATAGTATTCATTAATAAAATCTTTACATAAATAGTAAGATTTGTTGACATGAGTCTTCCTTTACGATATATGAGTCTGATATTTCTATCTTTGCGGTTTATAATTTGGAGTGTTATATATATATATATATATATATATATATATATATATTACTGTTTAATAACTTTTTTTTAGATAATTTTATTTTAAAATCTATTATTAATTAGTTTCAAAGTCTTTATCATATAGATGATATTAAAAATGTTATATTAATATAAAACCAATTAAAATTATATATATATATATATATAAATCGTAAACCTTAAATATATATATATATGAGTAAGAATTCTTTGTTTACACACTATAGTTGTTTAATTTTTAAAAAATTTCGCACGAATAATCAAGCTAATCTATATATAATTATAATTCAATAGTTAAATTAATAGAAATTATATTTTATATAAAATTATTAAATAATATAATAATTAATACAACTTGTAACAATATAATTTGAGTATATATATACGAGAAGAGATCAAATGATACTAGAATAACTTATACCAACTATTATATGATTCAATAATTTTATATAAAATACAAATTTTATTAATCCAATCATTGAATTGTAAATTTATAATATCTTTATTGTTTGTATAAATTTTTATTAAAATTTAACAATAAAAAGAAAGAAAGTAATCAAATGACACATATTTTAGTACATTTTAAAATATTTATATTCTATTAATTTTGATAAATCAAAATAAGATATCAAATAAACTAAATTGATATAAGAAATTATATATATAAATTATATAAAAGAAATTTTAAATTCTAACATCTAATCAATAAAATTTGTATTTTATATAAAGTTATTAACTGATGAAATAATTTATTTATACTGACATTATTTGATGTTATATATATATATACACACGAGTATATTCTAATTATAAATAGTCATACAATTTGATATATTCCATCATCTACTAATATTTCAAATTGATATATCAAAATTTTAAAATATTAAAAATTACCTATTCTAACTTAAGTAAAATGTATACATTTAATTGAAAGTGGTTGGATGTTTATATTCTTTACTCAAACTTTGGAATTTAATTTTTGCTTAAGTAAAGTTATAACACTTTATCTGGTTGATCGATGGGTGGAAGATTACTTACTAATTAAAAAAAATTGTATACATTGAAGAAGATAAATATATAACGTTTTGCTAATTAAGTAGATAATTTCACTTTTCTGAGATATCAATTATGTGGAAACACTGCACGAATGAAAAGGGTGAGGTAAGAAAAGATATATGTTAGTGGTAGAGTTAAGGAAAGCACACGTTTTAATTTAACTAAGTGCAACGCTTGATATCTCACCCCTCTGGACTAAAAAAATAAGGAAACAGTTCTATGTATTTGAAAAAAAAAGTGCTTTAAAAATAAATGAGCAATATTTTGCATCAAAATTACAAGACTGTGATTGAGTTGAAAATTTTCCATGCTACAGCACAGCTGGCACAGGTTTTTGACAGTTTTTTTATTTATAATTTATAATGCTATACAAATTACGCATAACAAACTTGCGTCAAATCTTGTTCCTGAATGCCCATTAATTATATTAGAGAAAGAGTTAGTCAGAGATAAGAGGTTAGTTTGTTAATTAACATATATAGAAGTTTGATATAATCATTTTACTTACTTTTTTTTCATTTCAACAAATTATATCTTTTAATTTTTTAATTTTTCCTTCCGAAACATGTTTTCAGTTTTCAAACATGATACCACTCACTTTATAAATTTTCTGCCTTTTCTTCACATTAAGCATGGGTTGATATGAAGGGTTTAGAAGAGTGATGTTCTGTTGAATCCCATAAAGGGTAGGCTTTTAGTTTCATGGATGGATTCATGACATCAAACTTGTTAGCTGGTTTGGGAAGGTCACAGGCATCATTTTGGGCTGGTTTGCTGTGCATCTGTTCACAGAAAGTTAAACTAATAAATTGTAGGCCCAACTAGTTTTTTTTGTGGGTTAAAGGTTATTTAATATTTAAATTTTAAATAAATTACTATTATTTAAGTATTATAAGTTAGTTTTAAACAATTTTATTTTAATGATTTGTAGTGTTTTGTAAGGTGTAACTGAATTTTTAAATTTTTAAAATTTATTGTTTATTTATTTTTAAAATATTTATTAAATTTACTTTTTACTCTTTTTTTTACTTTAAGTTATGTTATTTTTATTTTATTTTAAAATATTTTAAGGTATAATATAAGATTGATAATAGAATATATAATATAAAATATTAAATAAGTAAAACTAAAATAAAAAACAATTGATCTTTTAAAAAAATTACAAGAGTTTAAAATTAATTAAAAGAACTAAAATCATAACTATCCATATATATATATATATATATATATATATATATATATATCATTAAATACATTTTTTTAATATAAATATATCTATTTATGTTATTTTATATTTATTAGCAACGGTAACCTATAACTATATCAAACACTTAGAATCCAAGTTAACTTAATTACTTTTATCTACTTAGTTTTTTAACATTCATCTAAGTTATTAACTACTTTTACCAAAAATAACCTACTACTACAGGGTTACAAGTTTATAATAATCGTGACTCAATTTGTTTTGAACGACTTAATTTTCTTATCTCAAAATTAAAATTCCTAACTCTATTATTACCATGTCTAAAATGTTTTCCTGTGGCTAACAAAAAATTTTATGTAAATTTTTTACTCAAGATATAAGGATAATCATTACCAATTAACGGTGTACTTGGTGTTCAATAAAGAAAGAACAACCGTGTACTTGGTAATGCATTGCATAACACCATCCAAAACTAGTTCACGATGGGTTCGAAGTTCTGAGACTCGGTAAGTGCATTTCTGGATTTCAAGTTTTTGTCGATTTTAAGCCAACAGTTTCAAATTCAATCCACAAAACTGCCGTTTAATATAGAATCCATCCTCTGCCTCTGCCAGCCTGCCACTTATATTCACAAAGCAAAAATTCCTCCATACCTTCTATCCTTCAAAAGTTTTAAATATTAAATAAGCCATGAGGTAAAAATGGGAGAAAAAATGATTTCAATTTTTTTTAAGTAACATCTCAAGTTTAAGTATTGTTGATGAAAAAAAATATAATTAAAAGAAAATTCTATTAAAAGTGATTAACCAAATTTTTTTATTAAAAATTAGTTATAAGTAAAATAAAATAAATAAATATTTTACATAAAAAGAGAGTATAGAACACTCCAAATTCAAAGTACATCTCAAGAAAATGAGACAATAATTGTTCTAAAATACAAAATATTATTTTGATTATATTATCAAGCCTAGAGCAAGTTGATCACATAGGAGGCCAAGGAAAAGATACCTTGGCTACAAAAGAAAACAAGGTACAAGTATTATTATATCCAATATATATTGGTGTGGCTTTTTATTGTTACAACCACGTACACTTTCCTTCAGCTAGTAAACGGGTACTGGCTAGTGCTTTGCAGATGTTTTGCCTCCCTTTCCCTAGGCACAACCAAAGATCAAAAACTTCATTTAGTCATATATTTGAGCTCATAACAAGAGAATCATCATTATCATAAAAGCTCAATATGTAAGACCCAGATTCAAGTCACTGTAATGAAAAGGGATATATATATCTCTCTATATATATATAAATAAAGAGAGAGAGAGAGAGTGATAGTGAGATACCTTTTTCTTGGATTCTTGGGGCTTCTGTGGAACTTTCTTCGGAGCTGATTTGGAAGCTGGACCCTTGGATGCACCATCACTTGCTTTGGGAGCAGCTTCCTTTTTAGCCTGCCCAAAAAGTTGGGTGCCATCGGGTTTGTCAGCCTTCAGGGATGCCATGTTACTCAAAGTATATATCTAAAGAAAAACACTATGTATATCTAAATTGTTGTGTTGCTTTGGCCTATACAACCAAAGCTCTTAAACACAATGCCTTTTATAAGACTCTAAAGTACTCACTCACTAGCAATGAGAGTAGAACTCGAATCCTAGCTTACGTGAATTAATGGTGGAGAGTCCTTGGAATGAGAATAAGTGACTTGGAGATCTACATCATCCATCCCACCATGGAACACTTTGAATCAGATACTTCTGCTTGGTAAATTTTTCTAACATTATCTTTTATCAACCGTCCTCAAGTAGGTTTATTTAAGGATAAAGTAAACTAGTACTTCTAGAATAAATGTTTGTTTAAGGATAAAGGAAACTAATACTTCTACACTAAAGATTTATTTTTATATAATTAAAATTTGGTTTAATTATATATTTTTTCATAGTTTTAATTGTTTGATTTTGTTAAATACATTTAAAAAATAAACAATTTTAATTTTATTGTTAACTTATCATCTATATCTGAGAATGATTTCTACAAGAGAATCTTGGTGGGAACTTCTTGAAATAAGGGACAAGGTTGTATTTTCGTTCGTGCTGTATGTCGATCTCCGCTTCTTCCTTCCTTACTTCCTACTGCCTCCTCCACCTAGGTTGAGATGTCATCGATAGAGTAGGGTACTTGAAAAGATACTCTGACGTCTGAGTCAGTGCTAGATAAAGCGTAAATAAATGCATAATGAAAGAGTGTACTTGGTATGAGTGTGAATCCCCCTATTTATAAGAGTTGGACTCACGTTGGGTCAGTGTGCACTGGCAGCTCAATTCCTGGAGCATGTGCCCCAGGGTCCCAATACATATCTCATCATGTATCGTATTGAATGAGTCCAATTGTGATCCATCCATCGAGAAAAACTCGTCATGCTAAGATATTCTCGACAAGACCAGTACACCGTCAAATTTTTAACTTGTAAATATTTAGATAATTAATATCATATTAAATACTCATAAAAATTCTAACTTACTATCTTATTGAAAAGAATTTCGATACAAGAATTCTCATATAAATTAAGCATACAAATTTCCCGTAATTTAAAACTTTTTGTCTATAGTTATGAAAATGTTTTAACAAATATTTATTATCTTAAATAAAATTAAATTTTATAGATAAACTTGAAAAAACTCCTCCAAATAATATATCACCTTATAAATTCAAATTTCACTCAAAAAAAAAACTTACTCTCACATTTCTTTTACATAAGTACACAACTCCGTCTTTAGATTTAGATAATTTTTCCATATTAAAAATCTTTATTTATTATACAGTGAAGATGACTTTTAAAAGATTTCTTAAATAAGTATCAATTAATTATATTTTCCCATTATAAGAATAACTTTCCCTAAAATTATTATCACACACTTATTAATAATCATACTCTTTCACTTAATCTCAAAATCAATTATTTAAATTAATGATTGAAAATTTAAAATTAACATTCCCAACATTCGTGTCTAAATTGGTTAATCTAATTAGTGGAACCAAACAGTTAGCAAGTTAGGTTAATTTCTTTCGTTGACGATTCATTTTGAAGTACTTATTTGTATTATAAAATTTTCCTATAATGAGATGATTTTTCACTGAAACTAATCTGATATTGAAGTTTTTTAAGAAGATAAAATGTTAATTTTGTAAGGATAATGTAATATCAATTCTCATATTTTAAATTTGAACTCATTTTTAAGTTATACAGTTATGTGTTCTTTAATTTTATAACACCTGTTTTTTTATGAGTTGTTATATTAAATCAAACTTTTTTTGGTGGGATATATTAAATCAAACTAATCTTATTTCCTATTTAAATTTATTATTCAATTAAATAAAAATTTTAATATATTAATCAATCCTCCCTCGGTTCCATATTAATTAACATTATAGCATTTAAAATTTGTTGACAGTTTCCAATCAAATAATTTTACCACTAATAAATATTATTTTCTTAATGTATTTATAGAAAAGAAGAATTTACTCCTAATAAATATTATTATCTTGAATTTTTTTTCTTAATACGCGTGAAAACCTTAAAAGTCAATATGGAACAAAGGAAGTATTAAATATAATACAATATATACAAATTATTAAAATAATATTCTATTAATTAAATTAGTTTTTAATGCTTTTAAATTAAAAATTTGTGTAGATATTTAAATTTATATTTCCTTACTAGTTGTTATATATATATATATATATATACACGTATTTTAACTTATGCATTATACAAAATAAATGTTTATTTTATATAATTAAAATTTATAATAAATAAATACTTTTAAATATATAAATTATATTACAATAAAAACTCCTAATAAATAAATATTTTAAAAATATAATTATATTATGATAAATAATTTATATGATACAATATTATTTTTAATTGTTCATAATTTTTGTTAAAAAAATATTAAAATTTAATTTAGAAGTAAAGATATTAAAAATAATAATTAAAAGAAATAATAGGTTAAAAAAAATCTAAAAACATTTTCCATAAGAAAAACAATTAAAGGTACTCTTATATAAAACAATTATTCTAACTTGTATATAAAGAAGATTTGACTGGTCCCTCGTGGTAGACAAAATAAAAAGTTTCTTTTTGATCAAAATTTGTATCAATTTATTTTAGGTTAAATTATTTGTATGTCTTTATAATTTTATACAGCTTTTAATTAAGTTTTATAATTAAAAATAATTTTAAAAAATCATTATAATTTAAAAATTTACAATTAAATTTTTATGTATTAACATTTGTTAATTTAAATATTAAAATTTAATTATACTTTTAGTGTCTCAATTTTCAATTACTTCAATTAACATCCAAACTTTCTTCTCATTTACAATCAACTCTCTCCCTTAACTATTACATAAATAAGATTTGAGTTTAAGGATGATAAAGATTAAATCCATAGTTTTTTCTTTCTCTCAAGGGTGTCACAAAATGTTTCTATATAAGAATTTTAAAGAAAGTTACAAATTTTAGGAATAAATGCGACTTCCTCCAATCAACTCATGACTTAACCCTACCTATCAATAATTTATCAACTCATGACTTAACCCTACCTATCAATAATTTATTAAAATTTATTGTTGCTTCCTCAGCACACCATACATCGTTACCACGTCAGTATCACATAAACACCGCGACACCGTGTTGGCTAGACAACAAGGTGTAACCAAATTGTGGCATGAAATCATTTTCTTTTTCACATTAGTTTTGATTACAATTACGTCTCCTTTTCTTTCTTATCTTGTTGGGCCATGTCGTGGGCATCATATTATATATATATATATATATATATATATATATATATATATATATATATATATATATATATATATTTTTCACACTTGTTAAAAGGGTACTCTCTTTTTGTATCGACTCTTTTCATCTTTTCAATAATTTAATATTTTTGTAATTTAAACTATGAAATTATAAAGGAATGTAAGGAAAAAGACGTAAGACAAAAACATTTTTATTGAGAAATAATCTATAGACACTTGGTAGTTGGTATTAATTCATATTTAAAGTAAAAAAAAAGAGGGAAATATAAATATAATAAATATATAATATGCGAAGATTTTCTGTATGATCACTCATTTTTATTTGAGCGCCAGATACAGGGTTGTCAGAGGGGGTGTGCGAGAAAAAGATGGTATGAAAATGAAAAATTCTGTTTGGTGACGTCATCATAAAATAGGTATATTTTATTTATTAGGCGAAGGCAGCTTGTAGTTACATGAGGACAAAGCAAAGCTAAGCGAAGCAAGCATTATAGGCAATAGTACTACTGATAAACCAGGTGGAAGAGCACCATATGTAACACTATCCTTATTGACTCTTCCCATATTTCCAACTATTCTTTTTAGTCAAACATTTCACTCATATATATCTTGCCCTTACTTGTTGCTGCTTGCCTGAAAAACCATTCAAAACATTATTTCATCAGTGCCTCAGAGTCAATTAAGGAAATTCATGCATGTAGTCTGTGGTTTGAGTGTGACACGACCACAATTTTTTGTGCTTTGCTCAATTATCACTTTCCAACTCTGAAAATATATGAAATGAACTTCAAAACTATACCTTCTTCCTAAGCTGGTGGCTTGAAGTTTTCTTTGGGGCTGGCTTGGAGGCTGGGGCTTTGGGAGTGCCTGAACTAGGTTTGGCAGCAGACTCTTTCTTCACCTGCCCTGCAGATGGTTGAGAACAACAAGATTTCTCAATAGGTTTCTCAGCTTTGAGTGATGCCATTTTACACTAGTACTCTTCTAAGGAAACACTTCTTCTAGACTCAGGTTTTAACACTACAAATTACATCCATTTATAGCTGAATTTGAGCATAGGGCTATTACACCAAATTGCTAGTAACCACCTTCAGGGAATGGAATAAACTCAACTGTGGGCTGATGGAGGGATGCTGCAGCATCTGATGCTTTACCTAAGGCATATTTTGCAGATATTATAGGATACATATTCTACATTATGGTTTTACACGTGATTCAGGACAAATTATTAAATAACGTGGGACTATCGGGGTTCAAATTAATATTTGCATGACATATAAATAAATTAAAAAATTGACTACATATTTTATAAAGATTGATCCATATTACGATCACTCAATAATCTAAAACTATTTAACAATTTCTCTATGATTGTGACTGCATGATTCATATGCGGTTTAACTTGAAACCCCCTTGAAGACTGGTATTTTTTTTTTGTTCTGACAACTACATCTTTCTTTTCTTTGTTTGATGACAGCGATAGACCTTTTCAGTTTATAGGATATATACAGATAATGGGTTCTTGTCCTTGTTACGAAACAAAAGTAAAGGGAACAGCAAGAAAAATCGTGCATGTCATAGTCTTAAGAAGTAAGCATAAATAAATTAACTGTTGTAACTTTTCTTGTCTGTTTGAGTTGCTAAAATATAAAGAACTGGACGTCACAAAAATACTTGTTCTGTATTTGATTTTAAGAATGGTCAAGACAGAATTAAATAAAACCCCAACAGTTTATCCTAGAGGTTAACATTTTATCCTATTGACAACGGTGTCGAAGATAAAAAAAACCCCAAAAGTTTATCCCTCTCCTTGATAATCCTCATTTTCAAGCCCCTCTCTTCCTCAACTTTACTTTTCCATATATATCTTCTTTCCCTTTTCTCCTCCCTAAAATTACTTGTGTTGTATCACAGAGCTAAAACACAAAAAGTTGTGCTATAACTTGTACTATGTTGTACTTGTAATGTCCATCAAATACACCTTACACGTAGGCGAGTATTATAAATATATGTAAATATTTATGTTAGTGAGAAAACATTACTTCTGAACTATATCTAAGCTATGTCTGCATCCATTTTGGGAAATGAGATTACCATATTTTGTGATTAGGGAGGCCAGAAATTGGATGGATCATTAACTTGTCCCACGATATAAATTAAGACTATCTGAGTATTTTATATAATAGATTAATTCTTATTAAAAATTACTGCAAAAATTAATTCTTATTAAAAATATTCGGAGTTTAAGAACAGTTAAACCACCAGACAATTAATTAAGTCACCAAGTGATTAACCTTTTCAAATCATCAATTGAGCAACTAAATGGATCAAAACTGGAAATATTATTGTGTATATACAAAATTAATTACCCTGGCTTTAGTTCAATGTGTATTACTATTTTGTTTCATCGAAACCAGTTCCACTGAATCGTGATAAGGAGCCTTCTCCAAATACAAGATATTGTGTGGGGGAATTTTCAATTAATTAGACCAGTTTTGCAATTTCACTTAAAAAAAGATAATTATTGAATAAATCCATGCAAGTGCAGTAGTAATAAAATTACAAAAAAAAAAAAGAATAATAGCGTGCTGGTCTGATAGATAAACAAGGCCAAATACGCATTTACTTAATATGTTCCAAGTTGCAACAATAGTTATGTGTCGATGAAGATCCGAAATCACTTTGTGATGCCAGCAATAAACCATTGCACTCTGGATAACTAAAACAGTCTAATTGGTACGGCTGGTTGTTCTCCACAAAAAAAATTGGACTATATTCAACAAATTCTGACCGCTTCATTTTATGTTAATTAATCACAAGGACTTAAGATATTCACCTTATAATATGAATAGAATTACCACATTAACTGAGGTGGTGATTCAAACAAGCAAACTTGAAAAACAATAACATGGTCTCTAATCTGTTAAGTGTTTAGTCAGTGACGCTGCCCCATCCTCAAAGCTAGATATGCCACAACTCTGTAGCCAATCAACATTACAGTCAATGCAGCCACATCTTCCCACATACTATCATCAAGCCCCAGACACTTTATGGCAGGAAAATCTCTTACCCTACAGTGCAACCCTGGTCCACACTCGTATACCTCATTTACTGAATACTGGACTCCTACCAGTAGCTTATAGCAGTAGTGGCTGAAAGAAATGTACTTTAACCAAGCTATAAAAGCAGGCATTTGCTGAATGTAGTAACCACCAGCCAAGAGAAACACCAGCATGGTCACTGAAGCTAGAGTTGTGGCCTGTTTCACATCCATGAGAATGGCCCCAAGTGCTAGGCCTATGCCTTGAGAGACTAGCACATTGAAAAGCATGATCAAGAGGGTTAACATAAATGTGACCAATGAAGGCTTGAGACCACCCATCCAGTATGAGATAGTTACAAAGATAGTAGGAAGCACTAGCTCCATTGGTAAGTCCCCCACCATCCTTGCAACATAGTATGAGGAGAGTTGGTACATCCCTGATGATCTTTCTTTTATCAGCATTGGCCTCTCCAGAGGAAATGCAAAGATGGCATTGAAGAGAGGGAAGAATCCCCAGAAGATGGAGAAGAAGAAAAGGAGTCCCACCTGTTACAAGGGTTATATTGTTATAAGTACTACTACTACTAGAGAATATATATACCACTATCTATTCAGTGTTTAATGTAAATTAACAAAGAATTGAGTATATAACACAAGAAAAATGGTCAGTGTCCTTTTGCCATAATATTGGTTCATAAAGTACCTGATCTTGTACATGTGCAGGATCAGAGTGCCACCACAGAAGTCCTGAGAGAATGGATACAGACAAAACTTGGAAAATCCTTAAGCCAGAAAATGATTCATGCCTCCTCTCTTGTAAACCCCTCTTAAGAAGAACCTTGAATTGCTGCCACCAGCTAGTGGTCCATTGGTTATCAGAACCTATCAGGCATAAATAATGATCATTTAGCCATTGTGTTATGCATAACTAACTCTGTTCAATAGAGCAAGAAAATTTCACTTACGTCTAGATGTAAAAGACAGCGGGTCACTGTTATTTTGCTGAATGTCTTCTTGAAGAGCAGGATATAAGTTCTTCTTAAAGGATGAAATTAGGGACTGTTTGACTGAAGCTTGATCCTCATGGTGGTCTATTTGTTCATCATGTTTGACATCAGCAACTATGCCTGCCAAACCACAGAATCTAAAGTATTAGAAGTCTCTCAACAAATTCTATGCAAATCCACCAATTATTTTGGACTTATGTGACCAAATAACACACGATCCAAGGACAAATTATCAACCATGCTTCAACATGCTTCCACCATCACTATTTCTGTGCTTCAAATATCTTGTGCAATTATAGGGAATTCAGTTTAATTTCTCATCTAATTTTAGAATTAAAGTAGAATAGACTTCTAATTGTCGTAACATGGCCAATAACACACTGGTTAAAGACTCCATCGTTGTTAGGTTGTTGATTAAATTGATGGCCGTATTTCTGGGAAGGAAAATTGCTCTGCCAGAAAAACTTTTACCTTTCACACATAAGAAACGTACCCCAGCAGAAAGAGTGAGAGCAAAAGTAATGACGCTGAATTCAAAGAGAACAAATAAAAAGAAAGAATAACAAACACTAGTGTCTGGAGGAAAAGTAAAAATCTTTTATAAACATTTATGATGTCCCGTAAGAACTTGTGATACATGGAAATATGCGCAAAAATATTTCAAGATAAGTCAAAGGCAATAAACACAAAGCAGCTCTAATTAATTCCATCTTTCACAAAACTTTATCTGGCCACCATGAGAATCTGACCATTCGAAACGCCTTTAACATTTAGTATTACATAAAGTTTGTCTGCTTATAAAAAATAAAATTAAAAAATGACAAAGTTTGATTTGTGTACTTGTGTTGATCTTCTATGCCAACACAAAAGAGAACTCACATGTTGCGAAATTGGTCCAAGAGGGATGAATATCTTTCCATTATAGTATTTATCAAATTACTGCTTCTAATGACCCATTATTACTAGCTGTTGCCGCCTTGAGAACAAGGGTCATGAGTTGAGACAAAATCCTCAATCTAACGATCTAAATGCACCTCCATTATTTTAAATTCGAAAACGAACCCTCACCTACCCGATTAACGACAAGTGTAAAATCTCAAAAGTCAATCTTGTTTCGTGAGGTTGACATGCACAAAATCCCAAACTTCCTTTTTCATCATAAAAATAAAAATAGCAACCACTGAGGTTTCGAAGTCATAAAGACATGTTTAGTGCCCCACTGACAAACTCACAAAATAAATTCCTCTCACCATACGTATATTGAAATTCGTGGCTAACATTAATTTAAACATATACTTCACATTATACTATATATTAAAATTTGTTGTTAAGATTAATTTAAACATATATTCTAATCATGCGTAACAGTAAAAAAATAATTCTATAAAAAATCAATTTAATCTAACTTTATAAATAAACTATTAATTTGATGACACTACAACACTTAGTTACTTACCATTAGCAAGGTCAAGTAGGAAATCTGCCGGGTTCATGAAATTGAAAGCGGGGACATAACCAACGGATCCGAGATAGTCCATGACCCGACCCGCCCGGCCGCTATAAATCGGGTAACCATCGGACAAGACGACCACCTTATCAAACATCCTATACAAGCGGCTGGAAGGCTGGTGAATGGTGGTGACGACGGTCCGGCCAGCCTGGGCGAGGCTGCGGAGAGCGGACACGATGAGTTGGGCCGTGGTGGAGTCCAGGCCCGAGGTGGGCTCATCCACAAACAACAAACTCGGGTTGATCAACATCTCCTGCCCGATACTGACCCGTTTCCGCTCCCCACCCGAAATGCCTCGGAAAAGACCCATGCACCCTCCCACGGGGCTATTACGACACCGTGTTAGTCCTAGCTCCGCGATCACCATCTCCGCGTGCTCCACTTTCTCTTCTCTGCTCAAACTCTTCGGAAGCCTCAACAACGCCGCGTAGGTGAGGGTCTCCAACACTGTCAGGTGAGGGTACAGAACGTCGTCTTGCGGCACGAACCCGATCTTTCTCTTCACCAAGGTGGAGTCGCTGTGCCCGTTGTAGGTTATGCTGCCGGACACTTTTCCGGCCAGCCTCCCCGCCAGGGCGGTTAACAGGGTCGTCTTGCCGCTCCCGGAGGGCCCCAGCATTGCCGTTAGCTCGCCGGGGTTCGCTACTCCGGTTACCCCGCTCAGCACTTTTCTTCTTAGCTTTGCCTCTTTACGTAAAACACAACCGCTGTTCTTTTGGCTCTCGAAGGTTATCGTGTAAGATACGTCTTCAAACTATACCACAAAAGATAAATAATTATACAAACATTCATTTTTACAACAATTTATACAAACTCATGATTTTCTTGTCTTTCATGTTTCTTCGTATCACATATTAAGTTGTCCTTCCCTCGGTATCAATTTACCATATTAATTTAGTTAATTTGATAATATCACATGTAATAAAACTATGAAAGAAAGTTAGATAAACATTTGTTATATCAGTTAAAATTAACTTATTAGTGCAAAAGATTAACAGAAGGATTTAAAAATCAAATTAATTTCTTTTAAACTAAAATAATTAAAGTGAAATAAAAATAAAATAAAATTGAGAGACTACAAATATATTTTAATCTTATTTATATTTTGTTCCTTGTTTTTGAAAATTGATATTGTAAATTGTGAAAATAACATTTTATTAATTTTATGTTGCTTTATACAAATGTTTGAAAATATGAAATAAATAATAAAAGTAATGTACAAAATTATAATTATGCATGAAAATAGATAGTAAAAAGTAAAATAATTTTGTGAATCTAAACAAGTAGTAGATATGTATATTATAATTGGAGAGAGAAGATTGGTTAGTACTTTGAGGGTAATGGGACGCAAGGATTGGTGAAGAACGGAAAATCTTGGTGGTGGCGGTGTTGTTGGCTGAGTCTGATGCTGCGGGGGAATGCCATTATCATCCAAACTTGGTTTGATTTTGTTGGTGGAAGAACCCTCTGGTTCGTGGTGGACCGAGCTGGTCTCGCTTCGGGTTGTGATGGCTGGAATATTTGGTGCAATAGTGGTTTCTTGCTCAGGGGGCATCATCTCAGAGATTGGTGATCCACTGATAAGATTATATTGTGTATAATATATAAGAATTCAGAAGCAGAAAGTAGTACAAATGAGTTGTTACCTATGATGTGTGTATGAGGAATTAAGGGGCAATAAGGGAGATAGATGAAGGAGGAGGAGAAAGAAGAGGTGGCTAGAGTCACATGAGAGAAGAGGTGTATGTGTGTAAAAAGTGAGGAAGGCACGAGAAGGTAGCACACAAGGATGTGATTGAATGATAACACAATATATAGTCTTAAGAAGAGAGACCACCATCTGCTGCTACTGTTTTCGTGTTGCTGTCACTACTGTTGTGTGCTGTTGATCCATGTTATTGTTTTCTTGCGTTGGGTATGCTCAAATAAAGAATAATACTAAAAAAGCATGGGTTTTGGTTTCGGCTATTTTTTCTCTCTTTCTTTTTAGTTTTACCTTTACAACGGGAAATGTATTGTTGATGGATGGATGGATGGATATAACGGTATTGCATTGAAAAGAGCCACGTGTGTGGAGGGCATTTCTTTGATTCCTTATCTTTTCTGTGAAAAAAGTAATGGAGATTTTTAAAGTTTGGGGGAAAAGGTTTGTAATAATACTAATAATCAAAACATGTTGGGGGGCCCAACATCCGATTTCATAATATCCACTTGTCCTCAAAGTATGACAATGCCTTCCAGTCTATTATTGTATGTTTTTTTTTTTTACTATGGTAAATTATATCAGTGTTTTTTTAGTTTACAGTGTAGTTGCTAGGAATTATATATAAACTATCATCATTACTGAAGAAATGTTCTCCTATAGCTTGGGGATTCTTTTTTTGTTCTGTTTTACTCATATGTAGTTGGAGCAATAGAAATTGATATTATAATAATGATTAAGCATTTATAATTAACTTTAAATAAAATAAGCCCTAATTATTAGGAGGCTGAAATCCATGATTAAGTTAAAATGAAAATGAAAAAAGAAATAGACAAAGCAGTGATCTCATGAATGTTAAACTATTTTACTATTAGATGATAAAGTGATGATGACCCTCCTCATTATGTAACTAAAGTCAGTCAGTGAGCATGTACTTTATTTTGGATAGGGCTTCCTGAAAATCTGAATTAAAAAAGTAAAAAGTGAAAACTTTTATATATGCAACTACTTGAGAATAAGGCTGGCGAACTAATATCTGTATAATATTGTGAATTTCAACTTGAGATCGCTAAAAGAAATATGCTCAATTTTTTACAATGAGAAAAACATGTTGCAAGTGTAAGAGCAATATATAATATAATAAATAAGAAAATAATTTCTTTAAAAAATGAGCATACTTTATTCATAATATATTTAATTTTTCGATCTCTTTTTACCCTTTATAGCAAAAAAAAAAAAAAAGAAAAGAAAACCAGATAAAACTTGAAATATCTTATCTCTTCTACTTTCAGCTCTCTACTTCTCTTTTTCTTTTTGACTGTTAACAAAAACAACATGGTACCACTAAATAAAATATCTTCAATTATATGTACTTCTCGAGAAAATAAAATATATAGAAAAAGAATTAATGTGATACATAACCCTAGACCCTAGTTTTACTGTAGAAGATATGGGGTAGGACACCATACCTGTTTTTCTCAAAACACTTGAAAATTCTTTTATGTAGGTAAGGATAATCACCAAAAAAATAAACACTTTGTAGCTCGTTTTCCCTGGACTCTCTTTATAGGGGTATCTGTTTTTCAAGGGTGTGCTTGAGAAAAAAAGTATAAGAAAGCATGGTTCCCCCCACTGACTTTCTAGGTGTCAAGTGCCAATTCATCCATGGAAGTAGTGGCTGAGATTGGTGTCGTCTTTCCCATAAAAGGCTTTGGTTACAGTATGGAGTCATTATCACTGAAAGGGTGCTTCTTTTAAACCTTTTACCTTTTTTTTTTTTTTTTTTTTTTTACTGTAATCATATAACAGAACTTATGGACAACTCTGAAAATTTTCATTCAATTTATAGATATTTAGTTTAAAACTTCAAATATGGTTGTTAAGTTAATTTTAAAAAAATAAATTTGAGTTGAAATATAATTATCATTTATAAAGTTAGAGATCATGCATATATAATTGCTATTTTGAAGAGGATTAGTCAGATTTACATGATTTTTAAAAATATTTAAAAAATATTATAAAAATATTAAAAAATATTACCTATTAATTTTTTATGATATTTTAATAAATGATGTATTTAAATCATGTTATAAAATATCGTTAGTAATATTTTATATTAAATAAATATTATTAAAGATATAAAAAATATAATAAAAAAAGTTTTGGTAATATTTTTATAATAAATATTAATAAAAGTGATATACATTTATTATAAAAATATTATCAACACTTTTTTAATAATATTTTTTATATTTTTAGTAATATTTATTTAATATAAAATATTTATTAAAATGTTATTAAAATTAGTGGATAAAATTTGTTTATATTTTCATAATTTTTTAAATATTATTAAAATTCATATACGTGGTAGTGATAATAGTGTTAATTTGAAGAATTGCTTTCTCAATTATATATTTTGTGGTAATATGTTGCTAATGGGAAAAAAATGTAAAATTATTGTGTAAAATGAGATAAATTAAGGTTAGGACAAATTGTTTTTAGGGGCGGTAGGAAGGACGAATAATATATTCAAAAAACACATGAAGATATTCTCATTATTCGCTATATATGTTCCACCTGACAGTTGGTGTCTGATCACTAGAAGCTAGCTTAAGAAGATTTGAAATGAGATATAATATTCTATTCTAAAACTCTTTCGACCAAATATTCAGATTATATTTCGACGTTTACGTGTCCAAGTTTTTGATGTTGTAATTAAAGGATTAAAACGCTGCCTACAACTAAGAGACAAACATAGAAGACATCTATTTTAAATAAACAATTTACATCAACTTATAATTACATGCTCGTTTTTCCTAATTGTGATAGCCATTTATCATAATGCATGCAGCTCCTTTTTCTTTGGACGATTTTATTCCTGCAAATAAATATTCACCATTTTATTATACTTTATGGTGAAAATTGCGTTTTGTCACTTTAATTCTACTTGAATTACAATGTTCTCTTATTTTTCAATTTGTGCTTTTAACCTAAATCTAAGGTAACTTAATGGTGGAAATAAAATAAACCTCTCGTTATGGTGTTTCGAGTTAATGCTAAGGTCAATCATTCATACCCTAAACATTAACTATAAATTTAATTACCATATTTTTTAAATACAAATTAAAAATGAAATTTAATTTTGCGATTCAATTTAGTTTGTTTCATTCAATGCTTTTTTTTTTTCTCATTAATGGCTTATTGTTGTGAAAGTTTTAGTTTGGTTTAATATAATAGTAGTTTGCTGAACTATTTAAATTTTTTTAATTAGATATTTGAACTAAAACAATTTGTAATTGAATTTTTTTATCTTTTACAATTTTTCTAATTAGGTTTTTGGAATTAGTTTATAACCATTTGAAACTGTAAAAAAAAAAATTGTGGTAATTTTATTAATTCTAAAGATCCAGTTACAAAAATTATAAAAGATCAGAAAATTAATTCTAATTTTTTTAGTTTATAAGCAGCTGCTAATGTATTAAACCTTTTAGTTTTTGTTTTTCATAAATGAACTTGGTGTAAAG
This sequence comes from Mucuna pruriens, assembly GCA_025330945.1. Taxonomy (NCBI): domain Eukaryota; kingdom Viridiplantae; phylum Streptophyta; class Magnoliopsida; order Fabales; family Fabaceae; genus Mucuna; species Mucuna pruriens. The sequence continues at coordinate 1,640,807 of JAENHJ010000361.1, read as the reverse complement.
CGTCGTTATGGACGAATACAAGTAAAGTATAAGGGAATTAATTCATTTTTCTAGTACCACTTTTTTATTTCTTTTTTCTTTTAATAGTGTATATGACCGTACGCTTAAGTTTTATCTTTTCATTATGATACATAGTATTTATCTACGATCTATCTATATGAAAACGCAATATGACCATGTATCAAAAAAAAAAAAAACACGCAATATTACCGAGGATTTAGAGTCAAAATGTATTCAAACTATCAAATCTCCACTTAAGATTCTCTAACTACAGTACTTTTCTCCTTTAATTTTTTTAAAATTTTAAAATAACATTGAAACGTACGTATATTCATTTTGCCTTTTTCTTCTTTTATTGTAGGGCACACTTTGTTGTGTTATTCCTTTTTATAATAATTAAGCACAAGTGGCTATATGCCAAGTGTTCGAGCATTGATCTAGTGTCGGACGCTTTCAACAATTTCCAACAAGAAAAAGAATCAAAATGACCCTAACTTTAATTGGAAATTGGAACTTTGGTTGACAATTTGACAGGGTTTTGTTTTAAATCTTCAATCTTCATTCTAAAATGCATCTTATTTTTTTATTTGAAATAAAAAGCTAAGGACAAGAGGAAAGGGAAAGCTATTCCGTTTTAAAGGATGACATGGTGCAACTCTTATCATAATTTAGAGTATTTACTAAATCTACTCTTCCATTAACAACTCTATATACAACTCAAACTTCATATTTATTATATTATAAATAAATACATGAATACACAAAACTCTAGTTCAACGTCAAATCTTCAACATCTAATTAGTTCAACCGCTGTCATAATTAACAACCATAGAGAGAACAATCATTGCTGAAGAAATTAGTATAATAATTTTTTTTTCACTCAGATTATTATTTTTTAATAAAATTGAATTATCTCATGTTAAATTTTAACAAAGATAAGATAATTGTGTTTAAATTTTGTATTTATCTTTTTCTTATTTCAACCATTAATGTGATTAACCAACAAGATGCGATAAGTACTACAGATAAAATAAAGAAAATTCTCTATTTAACGTAATGAAATTACAAACTGTTTCAAAGCTCATAAAATCCTAATTTTAATATACTCCAATCATATTTGGCCTCCATCGGCTATACAACATTTGTGGCGTCCATATATAGCAAACACGATATAGCATGTCTTGCTTCCACAACAACCGGAGCTGTCATAACAAGTGTACTAGTCATATATAGTCATTTAAGTAATTAAGAGTAATCTCTATCATCACTATTATGAATATGACTTTCTAGTAATATTTTTAAAATATTATAAAATATAAAAATTATTATTTATTAATTTTAATAATATTTTAATAATATTTTAATAATATTTTAATAAATATTGTATTTAAATTATGTTGTAAAATATCATTAATAATATTTTATATTTATTAAATATTATTAATTAAATATATAAAAAATATTATTAATAAAAGTATTAATAATATTTTTACAAATATAATTAATAAAATTTACTAAAAGTGATATACGTAGGGGATGATAATTGTAATTTAATAACCAATAATACCAATCAATTATGTTTTTGAAAGAAAAAATAATAATAAGGATTAAAGTAACAAAAGATAAATATTTTTTGTTTTATATTTTAATTAAATTAAAAGAAATCAAAAAGAAAAATGGGTAGGCTTGGAATCCCATTAATTATTCCCTAATGTAACTTCATTTAATCATAAATTTCTTTTTACTAAATTAGTGTACCTTGATCAATGCCTTGACAAGCAGCCTTTATTACTAATTATGATATCTAATTCTTTAAGCAAGCATAATTAGAAATAAGCATTAGATTCAAGAAAACATAGAATACACATACATTTAAATCATATTCTTAAACATATGAGATATATGGTCATTAGATTCGAATGATTTAAATCATAATCTCTCCATTGCAAATTCAAATTACAAAACAATCCTAAGGTGATCAATAAAAAGAAAACATTAAGTATATATATAAAGACTGAAATCAAATATAAGGAGACAAAATTCAAAAAAAATATTCAATCACAAAAGGTTCAAAATGAAATTCATCCTAACCTATTCCCAAGAAAATTAGAAGAAAGTAAATCTTCAAGAGAGATAAGGATACAATCATAAATCTTCAATGAGAAAATGATTACTAAGAGTCTCTTTCGCTTTTGTTCATTAGAAAGTTTAAAGAATACCCAAACATTTTTTTCCTTTTTGCATTTAACCTTATTAGGGACGCAATATTGTTCTTAAGTGTTGAGTAGAGGTTTTTTCTCGCTAAGCTCGTAAATTAGGTTGAAGCTCACATCAACTAGACTCCATTTTGTGTTAGGTGCACAACTTGCAGTAGGACTAGTGTCATACACTCTCTAGTCTACCGGCAAACAATGAGTTGAATTTACTTTATATATCTTTTTGAAAGTTATAGATAAATTTGATTTTTGAACTTTGACACTAATTAATCTCTTGTCATTACAACTCAAAATTTTCCCAAAAAACTACACTTATGTTAGCTTATCTAAATAGAACTTCAACTTCAACCATAATTTCATTTATAATCCACATTGAATCTAATAAGAACCTCTGAATGGAAAGTGAAGATCTTTATTGAAATTCTTTTTCATAAACATTAAAATGACCTTAATCACATTACTAAAAGTCAAGTTATGACTTAATCATCTATGTCTCTTTCTAATCTTCTTCCTTCTTGCTCCTTTTTCATATATTAAAACCCTAAAAAAATTAGTATAATTTTTTCATTTAACAATCTCAAAACATGAATCACATACAAATATATATGCAATTGAGTTATATTTTCCCAATAATCCATTAAGTTAATATATTTAAACATGTAAGAAATTTCTATAGGCAATTACAAAACTTTTTTGGATGGGTCTTAAATATTTTTTAGCATCATTTTCATTCTAATATTTTTGAATTGACTTTATTCATGTTTCTCCTCACTTTTTCCATTGTAATTGACATAACAACAATTATAATTGAGAGATTATTATATATCATGTCATTTCTTGTCAAATAAGAGAAAGAAATATAACGATGTGGATATTTGAGGATGTTAGTACGACAATAATTATGATAAAGATGATGGTAATAATAATAGTCATATTCTTAGTGTCCTTATCTTTTTTTTATAAAGTTATGCTAGAATAAGAAGTGAACGAATATATCTAATATGACAACATAAAAGAATCCAATCACCATGTAAGAGAAAGAGACATTGGTGTGAGACATCGCTCCACTACTAATTTTTTGTTTTTATATTTTGTACATTTATTTTGTTTTAATACTTATTAATTTCATATAAATTTCTATAAATAATTTTACTCTTTATGTAATTTTTTTTTAATTTGTTTAATTTTTGCGTTCTATATTGTGTTAGTACCACTACTAGAAAATTTAAAATTTGTTATAAAATAATTTTGTAGCTAATTTTAAAATCAATAGCTATTTTGTAGCTAATTTCTAGTAAAAATAATTAGCTACAAAATTACTATAATATTGATGGTAGTATGAAATAAGTAGCAAATTAGTTAAGAAAATAATCTTGGTTAATTTATAATAAATTTTTAAAATTTGTAGTTATTTTCTAGCTAATTTGTAGTAATAAGAAATATAAATAAATATAATTTAAATTTAGTTAGAAAAAATAATATTCTGGTTAGTTAATAGTTAATTAGTTAAGATTTAACTACTAATTTAAATAGTAGTTAAAATTAGTAGTAAAATAAAAAAATCTTGTTGTTATATAACTTTAAATACATATAAAAATTGTGTTTTCTATCCACTGGCGAATCATACGTCCAAAAAAAAAAAGTCAACAATGTGCAAGTTGTTTTTTGTATAAACGATTCATAAGATTTTTTAAGAAAAAAACAAAAATGCAAATCATTTCTGAGATAGACAACTTGTATATTTATTTATCAAAAAGAATTATATTAACTATGTGCAAATCGTAGTTTATATAAAAGACTTATAAGATTTTAAAAAAATAAAAATACAAGCCATGTCTGAGATCAATAACTTACACATTTTTTAATTTTTTGGATTAAACAGATATATCGTAAATGTGAAACATGAGTTGTCAATGATATTAATTTCGTTAATAATTAACATCTACGACTTACATCAATCCAATAATTTTTTATAAACTGCACTAAACCAATAATTTGAAAAGGAATTGCACCAATCCGGTACGTAAAAAAGTCTATATACGCGTTCACATTCTCATTATGCTATCGTTTTATCTTCTTTTTTTTTTTTTGTGACTTTTCATCATTCATTCATTACAACATCAACAAACACCACATGGGAAATAAAATTATTGGAAGTTTTGAAAAAGAAAGGGACAGAAAATAGAAAGAAAAGAATTGCCTCTGCACATATATACCATATATCACAATAATGGAGCTTGACTCATCCATGAAAGGTAAAAGCTACATCTAGCCCATTAACGCACGCACGCAGAACACAATTACATAAATGAGTTCGGGATATAACATTTTGCCGTCAACGTTGTCATATACAAAAATAGAATTCAAAGAGAGATATCTATGTATATTGTAATATAAACGATCTAAGAATTCAAATTAATTAAAAGCAAAGAGGAATATCATCTATACAATTAGAAATCACTTTTCATCATGTTCGATTTTTTTTCATATTTATCAGAGAGAGGTGCAACGCAATAAGCTTTGACAGACGTGTACGAAATTGTAAACCATTCAGCAATACATGTGGTGCCCCACGGAATGCCAACTGGATGCATTATGAGGGACTTTAACAAACCTGCATGCATTAGTTTTGCTCCTTTTTCTCAACCTAGCTTCGAATTATTGATCATTGTTACACTAAAATTTAACTTATGGAATGGTCAAACATGTAATAATTATTATAGGGTAAATTTTCATCCTATAATCATCAATCATTTGGGGACAAAAACGCTAAATAATTAATTAATTGTATGATCAAAGATTACTCTTGTCACCTCTCAACAAAATCTCATGCACGTGTTTATCTGATTTCATTTAATTTTCAGTACTTTATTAAGAAAGTTCCATATTTGGTCATCTAAACTGGTGTATCTTGAAGAACAATTATTAGTTCACACTGAGAAAACCTGCACAAAAAATTTAGGGTACCAATATGATTCAATATATAAATTTATTCTCAATAATAAATATTTTCAGCAGAATTTAACTTAAAGAATGAATTTTAAGTTTTTACTAACAAATTTCCACTCAATAAAATATTTTTACTCGAATATATCATATATCTAATACTTGAAATAAATTATTAATTAACTTTTAAAACCATGTTTCACTAGAGAATTTAAAATTTGCTACAAAATAATTTTGTGGCCAATTTTAAAATAAATAGTTATTTTGTAACTAATTTCTAGTAAAAATAATTAGCTACAAAATTATTATAATATTAATGATAGCATAGAATAAGTAATAAATTAGCTAAGAAAATAATCTTAGTTAATTTGTAATAAATTTTTAAAATTTGTAGTAATAAAAATTATAAATGAATTTAACTTAAATTTAGTTAAAAAAATAATATTTTAATTAATTAATAGTTAAAATTTAATTACTAATTTAAATAGTATCAAAATAAAAAATTCTGATAGTGTTTTTCTTTCCGTAACAATAAATAAACTCATCTTAATAAGAGCAAATAATCAAACTGCGCATAAATTATTACTTTAATTAACTAGAATAAAATCAACGCTTACAGCCAGAATGTATAAAGGAAAATTAAAAGAAATAGAGGTCCTTACAACTTTTATACATTATATTTAATGATTATGTATCATTTCACGTCTAATATACCTTTAGTTAATTATTTTCCAAATATTTTAGGGAATCATTGTTGTTCATGTTATTATGATGGGACATCAACAAGAGTATCAGGTTACAAATATTTTTTTTTTCAAATTAATAAGAATCAAGTATCATTTTCAAAAATAAAGGTCAATTCACAATTTACAAAGATAATTTTAGTAAGAACCACATAAAGGATTTTTTTTATTTGATTTGATTAAAATAAATAATAATTTAAAATTTAAAAGAAGCTAGAAAGTATAAAAATATAAGAAAACAATTGGAAATCATAAATCAAATTTAGAAAACAAAATAGATAATATCTTTTATTCTAATATTATTTAAGAATAGAATGGCGTAAATTTTGAAATAATAGTAACTTAAAAAATCTCCTAAACTTAATAAAAAAAAAAGATAATTCAAGACATTATCACAGCATATATCAAACTCTCACTTGCGTTAGTGGTATAATTAGATCATCTTTTTCACTTTCTCGTTTTTATTTTTTATATGCATCAAGAAAACAAACGTGTTCACTATTATATAATTATGTCTCTACAAAGTGATTTGAGGATATATGTTTCAAGTGTATCTTGAACAATTTAATCTTTAGAAATGTTTTTTTTTAGAATGTGATTTTTTCATTAACACAAATTATAGTGTACGTAGATATTGAGCTCGAGGTATAAACGGTCAAATGCACGTCTTTTATTATCACAATTCGTTCTTCTGAATTCACATTTTCTATTTATTATTTGAGCATTATAACTAAGATGACGCGCATGCATCATCATTCTCGATCTCTATATAGAAACTAATCGACCTTGGAAGCTCATATATATGCCATCTCCATCACTCTTGTACGTCTATATACGATGACCACAAAACGATCCACTTTTCATTGTAAAGCACTGTTGTCATCAAACCTAGCCTACCATGTTATGCAAAGTGAAGTCACGTGCGGGAACCCTTAATATGAGTGACAGAGTTAGAATTGGGACCTAGCTCGGTTTAAGTGTTGCATTAATTTGATAAGTAGGACAAAATGCAGTACTTGGTGCCAGGGCAAGCTTAGGTGTAAAACGAGTGATACTTCAAGGCAACGACCAAGAATGTTTATCTAATAATTCAAAGGTTTTTCATCACTCATGAGTAATGGACCAGAATATCCAGTAAAGGGAACCACATTTGCATCTACCTGATTAAACTTTTTGGGTCTTTTACCCTAATAAGTCGCAAGCACAAAAGGAGATGTGATAAGGGCACAAGGACCCGGATAGAGTGTAAACGAAGGCCCCAATAGTTGAGGGACACATAAAAAAAGACTGCAGAAAACTTGTCCACCCTCTTCTTTTTCCATCAAAATCCTTGTTCCACTGGAAACCTCATTAAATGGTGCAAATCTAAATGCTAAAACTTTGCGACTTATTACTTGTTGTTATATTAAAGTGAAGCATCCACTAAATCTGTCATGTTCAGTGTTCACCTTGTTTTGGCTTTTGTGTCTGCAATATTTTAGTGTAGATTGGCCTATGTATCAATTGTTCTAGTGAGCTTCACCCAATACGTCACTCTCACAATTCAAGTGGCAATGCATGCTAGAGGATAAAAAATTTTAAGTGAATTGGATGTCTAAATTTATCAAGTTAAAAACAATTTTTCAGGCTTAACAAATATTTTTAAAAATACTTCAATTTTTTTTTAAAATTCCACATTATACGTGAAGTCATATTCTTATTATATGATATGATGTTTACTTACCCGAACCATCTTTATTTATAATATCCTGTCAATTTTCCTATCTCGTTTATTGCACCATAAGGCCAATTAAAATCCATCATGGCCTTCGTTTAATATTGCTAGCAAATTGTCATTTCTCTTGGCTAACTATATCTGATTGACCAAAGAGGCTGCAGAAAATATCAGAATTTCAGTGCACAAAGAAAAGCAATTGCACTAAATGCACAAACCACTAAAAAAATATATAGAATAAATTAAATTCTTGTCTCTTGATATATGAGTATTATATTTTTTATGTTATATATATATATATATATATAATTTATTATTACAATAAATACGTACCTTCTTACACTTCCTGCTATGGAGAGATTTAAATATTATATTTTTTCTTCTCTTATTTTAACATGTAAAATTTTTCTTTTAATAGATGAAAATACATTATATTTTTTCACCATTTTTATATTTTATATGAAGATTCTAATCACTTATATTAAAGAATAATTTATTCATATGTTGTAATATAAATTTGGAAACTAAAGTACGATAGATGTCACGTAATACCTAACCAAATTCGTTGGTAGTAGTATATAAAATAGTTAGAAACGATGTTCAATGGAAGAAAGAATTTTTGACCAAAAATATATATATAAATAAAATAATTTAGTAACATATTTATTTTATAAAAATACACAAATATATTAACAAATGGTTTTTTTATTAAAAATGTATTATTTAATAGAAATTATTAGAATTTTTGTAGAAAATATAAAAATAGTGAAAATTGTTTCATTTATTAAAGAAAAAATATTAGATTTTAAAATAAGAAAATGAGAATATTGTAAAATTTAAATCTCTTGAAATAGGGGAGTGTAAATGGTACTTTAGTCAAAAAAATTATATTTAAAGAAAAATTTAAAAATAGAGAAAGTGTAATATATTTACATTTATTAAAAAAATTCGAAAAATATAAATTTTAACACAAGAAATAAGAAATAAGAGTCATGTAATATAGTTACATCTCTTAGAGGATATACATACAAACAAATGATATTTTAGTTAAGACTTTTAAATTGTGATAGTCTGTTTTTTTTTTTCTTTCTCACTTATAAAAAATGATATTTTGGTGAAATTGTTTGTTTTTTTTCACTCATAAAAAATGATATTTTTGTGAAATGAGAGGAAAGTGTTATAATACTCAAATATATTGAGAGAAAAAAATTCATATTTTAATAAAAAATGGAAGGATAATATAATATCTACACATATAAAGAGAAAGGAATTAATTTACTCATATATATATATATATATATCACTACTAGAAAATTTAAAATTTGCTACAAAATAATTTTGTGGTTAATTTTAAAATTAATAGTTATTTTGTAGTTAATTTCTAGTAAAAATAATTAGCTACAAAATTACTACAATATTGAATGGTAGCATGAAATAAGTAGCAAATTAGCTAGGAAAATAATCTTAGTTAATTTGTAGTAAATTTTTTAAAATTTGTAGTTATTTCCTAGCTAATTTGTAGTAATAAGAAGTATAAATGAATATAACTTCAATTTAGCTAGAAAAAATAATTTTCTAGTTAATTAATAATTAATTAGCTAGGATTTAACTACTAATTTAAATGGTAGCTAAAATTAGTAGAAAAATCAAAAAATTTCTTGTAGTGTATAAAAGTATAACAATTTTATTTAATACTGATAATATCTTTTAGCCATAGAGGACAAGAACAATATCCTTATCTTTATAATGTAACTAATAATTCTTATCTTTATCCCCACAATTAACATCCTAAAAATTTGAAACATAATTAACAAATATTAATTTCTAAAATTAAATTATCTATTTTCAAACTTGACATATTTTTTACATCAATCAATGTACACTGACAATATGTCCATAATGCACTTATTTTGATACCAATGATCACTGTTTGTTAATATGATTGCAACATATTATTCATGTAGAGTCGCATAATATATATACTTATAAAAAATTGATATTTGTTAAATAAAAGTTATATTATTGGAGACTGCATAATATCTAACTGCTGGTATATAACATTCTTTTGTAATGAATTTTAAGACTCTTAATTTGTATTTAAGTTATTCGTAGCACTGGTCAAGTGTTGAGACAACAAGATTATATATATAGTTGGATCCACTAATTGAGTTCAGAAAAACTCATGTGAATATTATATAAAATAGTAATAAAAATGAAAAATATCCAAACAGTGGAATCCACAAAAAGATGGTCAAAGCAAAGCAGATAGTTATGAATTAAAACTATCATTTGACGAATATTTTAAAAGTAAACCAAAGTATGGTACGCAAGGTTCATCTCCTCTTCATTAAGTAACCAGCAATCCAGAAAGAGGAAAAGAGAACAAAACATTATGCTTCACTCGTCATTTCAACATTAATAGTTTATTCCCTTATTCGGTCGGTATCTTCTTTGAGGGTCGAAACCCCTCCACTTGGAGACACATTGTCCGTTCCTCTTAAGTAGTGAGGTGCGAATTTTAATGTTCATTCCCTTTTTAAATAAAAATGGATACGGATTGCTTTTAATCTTGATAATTTAACATTCATATGTTTATATAATAATATTGTTTGTTTTTTAAAATGTAACAAAATGATGAGAAAGGAATTTATATAAATAGATGCTTAATTGAGAATCTACCAACACTAGGTAATGGAACAAAAACACAACGAGTATTAACTGTTTGCAAGAATAAAGCTCCTCTTTCAAGTTAGAGTTCAAATTTAAGGCATCCTAGCAACCTATTCCCTTAATATAAAACTATACACGCGGGGAGCATGGACAACGTCCCTTTAAACCTTTTTAGTTTGTCAGAAATATTATATCTTATATACCAAATGAATTCTTTGTACAAACGGACCATATTAATTAATTAGTTACCTCCAGTTTTTTCCTACCCTGATTTAGGTTTCAATTTTTTTTTTTATTATTGCCTATTTTGTATGGTTGATGGACTTGGTAAGTGTATTGTATCTTTACAAATAATAATAAAACAAGCTAAGTTCAAGTATACTTGTAGGAATCATATATATATATATATATGGTGACTAATAGCTCATATAACTAATTCTAATATAAACTACAGGGAAATTTTGAATTTGATTTGTTGTTAGAAAATAGTAGTTAAAATTAAAAGAAGCAAAAGAGGTTTATTTTAGATTTTTCTTTTTCATAAACAAGAATATGCAAGAATGTAAACAAATTAAGTTTATTTCGAATGAGCAAAATTGAGATTATGTTTAATTCAATTTTCATATATCAAGTTTAATGAGCAAAATGCTAAGCTTACTTTGTTTATTAATTTGTTAATTTATTTAAATTTTAATTCTTTAGATAAATTTTTAGCATAAAAATTAATACCTTAAGATAGAGAAATTGTTCAACAAAAAAGGGTTTTAGCTAGATGTCGCGAAAATAGAAACAAAGATAAAAAAAATTAATAAAGGAAAAATTTATAAACATGAATTTCTACTTCTTTTTTATCGTATTGGTAGAACTCTTTGGGAGAGATAATGGTTACCCCCAAAAGTTAGTGAAAAGATGTTAAATAAGATTCTTAATTTTTTCTCTAATCCTATTTATATGTATGCTGGATGTCCAATATGTAGAGAGATGCCCAATGTTTTTGTTTCCTTTATTCTATTTTCTTATCCATTAAAGCTCAATTTCTCTTATTTCTTTTTTAAAATAAAAAATAAAGAAAAATAAGAAACTAAATACAAATTCTAATTAAATTTAACAGGAAATAAATAGATAATTAATATATTCTATTATAATATTCTAATTTTATTTTCTTGAATGAAAATTGAGTTAAAATTAAACAGGCTCAAAATTCTTTAAAAATAAAAAATAGATAATTTAATAAATTATCAATGATTGCATGGTTTTTGTGAAATAATTTTTATACTAAATTATTCTACTACTCTTGGATCAAGATTAAAAATAATATACCACTAAGATTAAAACTCAATAATATATAAATACCTCTTCTAATTCCTTATTTATATATATATTACAAATTATTTTAAAAATAATTTTAAAAAAATTAATATTTATCTTATTTTTTATTTTCTTTTAATCTAACGATTATATGAGAAATATTCATTAGAATCGTTAATTACTATTTGATATTTCCTATTAAATAAAATAATACCATTTTTAATGCAATAACTAAAAAGTAATAAAATTTAAGTGTTAGAAGTTAATTAGACTAATAGTATAGTTGTATTGAAATATATTTGAAATTGTCTAACCATCAAATTTTAAAAATAATTATTAATACACAAACGCACATAATTAAAAATAAATATTTTTTTTATAATTTGTTATTTTTCAAATCCATGAAAATGAAAGAATTAATGAATGCCTTAATTCTAATTTTTAATTTTTGTTATATGAAATTGAAATTATACAAAGTTTTATTAAATATTACTACGTATAAGATTAGAGCACATATTATGAATCAACATTTAGCGTAACTAAATATAATTTATTTCATTAAGAAATCGTTTTCTATACATATTGAGTAATTACCATTTATGAAAATTAAATATAATATTTACAAAGAAGTTTTATAAATTAGAATTTATTGCTTTAAGTCTTTAACATTTTTATGACTAAACTATTAATTAATTCATTCAAAGATTTATTTAACACTAATTTAATCTTCTAAATATTTATGATATAAATAATTAGCAATAGTGTTTGAATTGAACATAAATCTATATCTATCTTTTGTAGGATGACAAAACAGATCGACCTATCTTATTTTGACCTGTCCTGCCAAAGGCTCGTTGAAAACGAATTAGAGTGGGTTGGAGGTTTTATCCTGCCTCGTTTATGGGTGGCTTAACAACTTAACTTGCCAAAAATTAAAAAAATAAAGAAAAAAAATAAAAATTAAAGCCACTTATTTCACAATATTAACCTGAATTTAATTAGAGGACCTAAAATAATAACTTTAATCTAAATTTGAGTATAAATTTTTTTATTAGAAAAACTAATTTTATAAAATAAATTACCAATAATAACAATTAATAAATGTGTACATATAAGAACATTAAAAACTTTAATAAATAAATTAATATCAAAATATTGACTAAAAAATTAAACATTAATATAACATAAATAAAAATATAAATAATAATATATATTTTAAAAAAATAGCTTGATAAACCAACTCGTCTTACTAGTAATTTTCCATAATGATAGGTTGAACAAAATGGGTTGAGGTTAGTTGAACAACTTAGTCCACCTTACCTTTTTAACAAGTTAGGTATAATGAATACATGTGCATTAAATATTAAAAAAATAGTAGTGAATTCTTAGAGAAGGCTCAAATAGATTTGGATCGCTAATGTTTATTGATATTTTGAAATATGATTTGTGATATATTGATTGAGTTATGGGTGGCTATACTTAATGGAAACAATAAGGAAACTTTTGCAGCAGACAAATGATGGTTGTAAACTAACAATGCTGCATATATACATTGCGCATGCTAGATTGCTAGTCAAAATCAAATTCTTTAATTTGTTAGTTCCCATGTTCAGCTTCGTTCGTGTTTGAAGAATTTTACACGTGGAGGAGTTGCGTACGAATACGTCTAATTCAAATAATAACTTTGATGATATTTTGATATAGACCACCCAACTTCGCACCTCACATACTGTTAGTACGAATTCACAAATAGTAGAACATTTGTTTTTCAACCATAGAGTAATTTAATCTATACACTACATGTTGTGGGTTGACCAATTTTTAAGAGCTTCATTATTATAGTTGTAAAATTAACGGGTCGGCCATAACCCACCAAGCTAGCTAGATACCAAGTCAAAATGATAACTACATTGGACCCCCGTGGTGATCCCTTCTACAATGCTTTCATCTAAAATTCTCAATCAAATTCATATAATATAGTGCACCCAAATTTTCTATTCAATTATATATCCCATAAACCAATACTATGGAAAGCGTCCTAGTTGACCAAGTTAAAAGCATAATTATTAACTTTTTTGTTGACTTCTTTTAGTTAATCGAGAATTATGGGGGTAGATAATCATGATTTTGTTTCCAAGATGAACGAGATAAAGCCCAAAAGCAGCATATAATCATTGGCAATAAAAAATAATGTACTCTTGAAATAAGTGCTTTAGCCAGGTGTATGGACGAAAAAGAGGTTGATCATGAATTGCTTGTGCACTTGTCCTGTTTTTGCTGTTGTTTTTCCGGTCCCCACAATGCATCACTCGTGCGATATAATTATAATTAGGATTATGATGCTTGTGCTTGTGCTCCATCTTAATTACTTAAGCGCAATTTCATAAATATTTTAACAAATATAATTAAACATATAATACTTTGCCTGTAAAATTCCTTGAATTTCTTTCACTGCAATGAGTTTTCTTTTCAGGGCAGGTAAACATTGATGATTCTGTGTACCATAGAAATAAGATTAAATATGAGTTCAACTTAAAAGTTAATTAATAATGTAAAATTTATTTTCTATTTATATATATTATTTTGATAATATTATTAAGTGATATGAGATGTATAATATCATTTTTTTTATTAAACAAGTTGCAATTTGTGCATGGTATTTCCTGGCTTACGCTGCTTCTTTGATTTTATAGCTCCACCTTTTCAATGATAAATTCAACTTGACATTTTTTTTTTCATCAAATTTTAGTAGCATAAGGAGATAGTGATATTTTGTTGATCAATTTAGAATTGTGCTAAATTACTAAAAATAACGAAAGATAAAGTAGAATATCGGCTTGTAAGGATTTGGGGTTCCTAAATATCACCTCATTAATTTGATTACCATCTAGACAGTGAATTAATTCAAATAAGAATTTTAAAGAAAACAAGTAAAGCAAACCAAATATGAATCGGAGCGAAAGTAGTCCTTGACAAATGTCACGATGGAATTATCGTTAGAGAAGTGTTTGCATTTAGGATTGTGTTTCAAACATAATTATTTCTAAAAAGAATTTGCTAAAATTATAAAAATATAACTTAGAAAATAGTAAAAATTATTGTACCAGTTTCGATCTCTAAATTCGTATATACAAAACATCTTCTACTCATTAAAATCGGCTTAATAACACAAAATATTTTGATTTCAATTTTATTGTCATCATTCTATAAAAAAAAGTAAAGACAGTATAAATACACAAAAAAATTAATTACACTTGATTTTCAAACTATAATCTCAACCAAATTAAAATGCAATCAACCAAGAAATGGAAAGATTTTAACTAATATTCAATTCTTTAGCGTACAATCTTATTTAATTCTTAATTAGTTTTTTTTTTAAATTAACCATTTTTGGAGTGCCACAATAAATTCCCATACAACCACAAACTTTATTTTAAACAATTAATGATTTGTGATAATTATCACATAATCTTAGGTCATGCATAAAATTTGCAGTTTTTTAAATAACCTGTAAAATCAATTGATGGGGGGTCAATTCATAAAATTATCAAGAATAATGATAAAAATTCAATTGAACAGTCAACAGGAATCCAAATACATCATCATCATCGAAAAGGTAATAAGTAACGTAATCTTCATAAAAAAAAAAAAAAACATTAGAATTCAAGTCAAGTCAGGTATAAAATGCGTGAATTTTATACACACGAGAACTTCTGATGAGTATGCACAAAAGTATCTTCTTGAAGGTCCAGTAGTTAAAAATTGTGAAAAGCTCCGATACTATAGCTTTAAAAGATAGTTCCGTCAAAAACTGAAACGTGAATTTCACGTACTATACATTAAAAAAGTAAGAACAATAATAATAACAGAAACACAAACTGATAAATTGTTACTAGTTACTTAATCATGTGAATACTATATATTTTTCCTTTTCTAACCTTATGCTGAATTATCCTATACAGCTATATTTATATGATTTACTGTTTATCAAATCAACACAGTAGGCAAATAGTTTCTTATTTGGGTATCTTTTAGTCGTGTGACTTACTTTATTTATAAAATTGTTAATATTTTTTATGAAGGAAAAAGAAAGGGAGAGCATAGGACAAAGGACTGGACTTAAAATATCATCATAATGTCACTGAAGTGATATCTTTCTTTTATTAGTTTTTGGACAAACTCTGAACCCATGTCACAATAGAAATGTTTGTCCAAATGTCCCATTAAAGTTAATGGAAATCTTTCAAACCTTGAAAGTGGACAGAGACAAAATACGCTTGTCTAGATGCGTCATTATTGTCATCTAATTTTCAGCAACTTGCATTGCGATAGTACTTCAAAATCAATTTAGCATGATCCTCTTGTGTCGTGAACCTGAAGAATAAAGGATTCTTCTTACCACAAAGCAATATTATGAAACTCCGTAAACCATACTCTCTTGTAGGAGAAATCCAGGTCCAAAAACTTCATTGGTCAAGGCTTCAGTGGCTAGAATAATTGTAATTCGAGAAGCACCTAAAGTTTCTCTCTCTCAAGTGTTGAGTAGGGTGTTTAAATTGAACACTTGTAGTGGGTTTGGTCATGTCATGATGAGATTGTATTAGTCATTTGCACCAATTTTATGCAATGAGGAGACAAATTTTCATTCAAACTCCACTTGTTACCCCCATTTTTGGACTCTTCTATTCTATTCACACTCTCCTCCGTTCTTACACTGGCACTTCCAAGTGGTGATGGAAAGCAGACAAATAAGCCTTTCCATAAAGTTGAACTCTCAAACACTCTAAGCAAGTTTGTCCATTTTGAATTGCATTATTAAGAGTGTGAAAGAATGGAAACTGTGGTACTCAAAACTGAGTCACTGTAGTATTGCATCAAAGTGTGGGTATGCCAAAGTGGACCCATAGCAGTCCTGTCATGTGTCTTAGACTGGTAGTTTGATGTTTCTTTAGTTTGTTTAACAATATTGATACTTGTGCATATCTTATCTTCACAAACTCTTTAAAAACTTCCATTTAAATCATAATGGATAATAATAGTTAGTTCCATTTTTGTAACATTTTTCTTAATGGTGTAAATGAGTCTAAGTTAGAGCATGTGAGGATTTTGTGGTGATAAAATCTGTATAATATCATTAGTTCATTGCTGTTTGTTTAAAAGAAACTAGGTGTCAACTCATTCCTTGTTGAAGGCCTTGACAGCAGAGGCTCACAATGCAGGGTTTTCTTGATTATGCCATTGAGTGGACGATGTTGCCTTAAATTTTATGGTATCCTGTATAAGAAATTATTCCAAACTGTTAATGAACAGATTCAATATATTCTATTCCATTTTTGAAAAAGACTTCAAAGTTTTGTAGATTATGTTCCATCTGAGCAATGTGCTACCTAGCTTTTATATATTTGTGTTAGGCCGTTTGGCACCTGAAAATAAACTATAATTCCAAACATTGCATTTCATCCAAATTCTTTAAAAGGATAATGGAAGTCAGAATCCCAACAACAACAAAAAAAAGAAAAAACTAATTAAAAAAATGAAGTGACTTTATTAGAAAAAAAAAGGTCTCAGTACAATGCTGGTTAGTCACTGTTAAAATGGCACTAGAGGTAGTACTGAAGATTCAAAATAGGTTGGACACCACTATGACAAAATCTTGTGCTTGCTTGGGGCAAGTTTCAATTATAGGATTTGCTTGCAGTCACCTTGATTGAACCTCACTGCCTTGAATGCTGGCATGGTGTCTCCTTTAAACAACATATGGCATCTTCTGGTTTTTGTGAAAGGAAGATACTGAAACGAAAAAAGTTGTAGATACTAGATAGGCATGTAAAATTGATGATCAGATTCCATTTCTGTGGGGGACATTAATTTCTTATTCAATAAGAATTAATGAAGTGAAGGAAAGAAAAGAAAAGTGAAAGCAGTAAGTTGTAGCCAACAAGGCTACCCCATGCTTTCTTATTATTACCATATTTATAAAGTAGAATTTTGAACCATAAAAGTTACAAAGCTGGTTGTGAAGGCAGTTGTGAATTGAGACTTCAAAATGGAAGAGCAGCTTTTGTTTTTTATCTCACATCTTGAACCATGTAGTGGAGACAATGGGCCACAATCTGTTTTTAGTGTGGATGAGCTAAGAACTGAAAGCCTAAGATCATAGATTGTCATCATTTTGAGATGACAGGACCCATCACCATCTAGTTTGTGATGATGATATTGCACTAACAAATGAAGTACAGCTATTGGAGCTGGGTGAGTATCCATTGGGCCTAGTTGAGTCTCCAACTTTTACTGAATCCAATGGAAGCCACATACCCATAGGATATGTAGGACTTGAGGACTCACAATCAGTTTCCATCTTCAAAAGTCCAAATCGCTTACTTTCTGTGGCCCAGTTAACTCTTATGCATGATTTAATAAGGGATGTAATATCAACGATCAACTTTATGCAGTTGGATCCCAAACTTTCCAGTCTTTTTGAACAACTCTTTGAAAACGTGATAACACAAGAAAAAGAAAGTGCACGATTTTGACGTTTGAGTAAACAGTTTTTTGAGTAATCAATTGTTAATAAGTGAGACACAAGAAATTTTTCGTATAATTTTATACATTTTTCAAAGATATTCCTCTATACAAACTTAACTAAATTCAATTTTTTGAAATCAATCTAGTTGAACACTTGGAAATAGAAAGTTTTGCCCCCCACTAAGTGACTTTATATCTTATTCGATTCGAATTAGTTGAGATCCAAAATGATTTCCATCTACTAAAGTTGGACCTCAAAAATTTATTCATGATCCAAATAATCTCAACTATAAAAAAAAGACTCAACTTGTATTTGGCCAATCCAGGAATAAATTTTTGGCCTCTAGAGTGTGTCCAAAGAAATTGTCGCGAGTTTGATGTCACTAGGCATCGAAACAGAAAAAAGGATCCAAATCCACACAATTCTTATAGTCGCTCTATCTAAATTCAAGTGCCCCCACCTAACTTTCAATGCTAAATTATAATAGAGTCACCTGTATAATTGTATAAATTGCGTACAGTTAAAGTGTTAAGCCAAAGTAAATAGAAAGAAACTAAATAACCTTCCTACTGCTACTGGCCAATTAACATATCAATGACGGTGAATAAAATGCGCAGAGACCCCAATTAGAGAGAGGGAGGGAGGGAGGGGAAAACCGATTAGTTCAGAATATTTGACCATGGGAAAACACATTAAATGTGGCAATTTTCCTTTTTAAGTTTGGAGGACTGGATTACCTCTCTAGAGAAGAATTTATTAGATGAAACTATTATTTCAAGTAGTTGAATTATCAGTGTTAACAAAGAGATGACAATCTGGAAAATTTGGAATCCAACCATCACAAAAAGTAAATTAGAAATAATCACTTGAGAGTTCCTTAATGATAGAACCGGTATCATAAGAAACAACTGATTTTTGTTGAATGAAACTGTGGAGAAGTCCCTAGGAACCACAATACACTGCTCCAGATATTTTGGAGAGGTATGGATCCACTCCTTACACTGCTTTCTCAATCACCAAAAGTCTACTGTTTATAGTTAGTTATTCACTTATTCCTATCTTTGGGCAGCTATTCGCATGCTAATATAAACCCAACCTTAATGGGCCTAATCAATTCCAGGCCCATTCCCCTTCTGACATAAACACTTGTATTGCTTTCACTACTAAATTAACATAACTAACTAACTAACTAACTAATGGGTATTTTATCTATACTCCTCTCCTAAAGTTCTGCCTTGTCCTCAAGGTGGCAGCCGAAATAAAGACCCATTGGTGTTCCAACTAATTGAAGGATGGTGACCAAGCCAGCCAACCAGACCACTGCAGCCCAAATCGAACACAAATATATGAATGTCTCCATTCTTCCTCAATGCTCTTATACATATAAACTGGATTCAAAATTGCAAAAAGTGTCTAACTTGCAGAACTTGGAACGTCTGCACCTCCCAATGCCCAATGGCCTCAATCCTCTCACAAATGCCAAGATCTTCTCTCTCTTGCTTCCCCTCTTCAACGATATTTCTTCAACTAACTAACTAATGGGTATCTATCATTAGTTACTAAATGGTGTTGACACACTTTCCATTTGATTGTCCACACAAATTCTCATTTGTCCACCCAAATTAAGCAAGAAGTTCATAAATTTTATTATTAGGAAGTAGGAACCAAAATGCAGGAAAAACTTAATTTTACATCACATTCTTATATTACAATATATCTTGGGAGTACAAAAGAGAGCATTCACCATTATGGCTATGTTATTTTCCTTAGTAAACCTATTATAAAACAAGGGTGAACATATGTGAATTGCAGCAAGCTTGTCCTTGAGAAGCAAGGTCAACCTGTATTCTTCATCCCTGCAGCAATCCCATTTATGGTGATAAGCAAAGCATCTCTGATTTTACGGTTGTCATCATCACGTCTTAACCTCTTGAGTATCTCCACCTGCAACATGTTCAAGGGATTGAGAAAGGGAAGTCTATTCTCAATAAGCCTCCTCAAGCTCCTATTATTCTGCTGAAGTTTCTCATGCCCAGTAATCACCAGGACAGTCTTTTCAGCTGTCAAGAGCTCATTTCTTAGTTCATGACCAAGTTCTTGCCTCTCCTTTGACACAAGGACTTCATCATAGTGCTTGGCTATAGGAATGTCTGCTTTACCCAAAACCATCTCAATAAGGTCTATGGTACTCTGAAAGAAAGGCCATTCTTTGTACATGGCTTTTAAATCTTCAGTATGACCTTTCTCACAAGCTCCCTTTAAACCTGCTCCAACTCCAAGCCAAGCTGGAAGAACGAATCTTGTTTGTGTCCATGCAAATAACCAGGGAATTGCACGAAGGTGTCCAATTCCTATTGAGCTCTTCCTTCTTGTAGGGCGGCTACCTATGTTAAGGAAGCCAAGTTCTGCCTCTGGTGTGGCTTCATGGAAGTAAGACAGGAATTCTGGATTTTCATACACTACACTGCGGTAACACTGGCAACTGATGTTTGAGATCTCTTCCATCAGATTACGCCATTTTTCTTCTCGGGGCGGGATAGGTGGACGAAGGGTTGCAAGTAGCACTGCTGTTGTGTATATCTCAAGTTGTCTAACAGCTATTTGTGGTAACCCAAACTTGGCCTCTACCATCTCTCCCTGCTCAGTAGACCTAAGCGTTCCCTGCAATGCACCATGGGAAATTAAATTTGTGCTTTCAAACATGCACTTATTCCTTAATAGCTAATACTAGTAGTAACATATCTAAAATCCAATTCATATGATCACTGAATCCTTCAACACCCTAAAACATGTTAAGAATACCGAATGTTCTCCACAATTCAACATAAACAATTTAAAGCTAAATAACATCAACTAAAGAACCAAGCATGCATGATGAGTTTCTACGTTAACCATAACTCCAACTGCTGTCCTATAGTCTAGAAGTTACATCACTTATGATAATGAGGAATTAACTCCGTAAATCAATTAACACCCCAACCCCTCAACCGTGTTGAAAAAAATTTACAACAACTATTGTTTCATACTACTAGTTTCTAACAGAAAATTTTTAAAAACTAATAATAATGCAGAAAAAAAACAACTACTCAATTTTTTGAAAAGAATAATGGGACTGAAATTCAGGCTTTCAAAGATATTATGCAATTATTCATAACCTACCATCACAGACCCAGGGGGTTGGGACTGAATAGCGAGATATGTTGGGCCACCACCACGACCGATACTGCCACCACGGCCGTGGAATAGTGTAACCTTTATACCATAATCATTGCAAGCAGCTACAACATCCTCCTGAGCTTTGTAAAGTTCCCATGCAGCAGTAAAGCGGCCAGCATCTTTACCAGAATCAGAATATCCAACCATAACCTGCATATACAAATTTATAATACTATGAGATGAATTTCATGTAATAGCCATGACAAAAAATGAATGAATCTCTGATTAAAAAGGTACCTCTTGATGTCCATTATGGTTCTTAATGATGTGTTCACGGTACCAGTCAATTGATAGAAGTTTTCGGATAACTGAACCAGCTCCTCTCAGGTCTTTCACAGTTTCAAACAGAGGGACCACCCGCAACCTATTGTAATCATGTCAGTAAAATTCAAACATTCTAACTAGGAAGGAGATTTTTATACAAATTACCACAAACTCATCATAAAGTTTCTTTTTACCCAGTACCCTTAAATTTTGCCCAGGAAGAAAATACTCAAAATAGTGTATAAATACAGTATTCTTCATGTTCTATTTCATGTATATGATCAAGCTAGTCCTGCAATTTAATCCCCACTGCTCAATTTCCAATCGTTTTGACCAGAAAATTAATCTTAAGCTACTTGGATATATGGCAAGTGCATAAGCATAAACCAAATTCCATGTATGTGTGTATAGCTATCATGTAATTACACGATAAAACATTTATTTCAAGTTTTTATTTAGGAAATAATATTCTCATAAAGATATAATGGACAAATAATTTTTTTTATCTAAGGCACCATTTTGACCAGACCAGTATAAAGATATAAAAGTTCCACTTAAGGTTCCATACTTACGTTCCACCGGGACATGCTTTTCCCAACTCCCCAATAGCAGCAAGTCGTGCATCCTTCTGTAAAAGCTCTACTGCAAGGACATCACTTGCCTGACAATCAAGTATAAAACCCATTATTATCTGTGTGAATTACCAATTCAATTCTTTTAACTATGTCCTTCCCAGCTATAGAGTTGAAATGTCAAAAAACATAGATAAAATAAATAAATAAATTATCAATAGAAGCTTTACAGAATATAGGGAAATAATATTTTCATGCCAAATCAAATGCCAAGAATAAAAATAAAAAAAGAATGACTTGATGATTGTTAAAGCATGTATTTGAGTACCAAACAGGCCAGGTGAGACTCAAATCTACGATTGATATTGTGCAAACTGTATGCATATTTAGTAAGAGTAGTAG
Source organism: Mucuna pruriens (assembly GCA_025330945.1). Classification (NCBI taxonomy): domain Eukaryota; kingdom Viridiplantae; phylum Streptophyta; class Magnoliopsida; order Fabales; family Fabaceae; genus Mucuna; species Mucuna pruriens. The sequence goes on along the minus strand of JAENHJ010000361.1, from coordinate 1,618,230 downwards.
CAAATAATCATACATTTGAGGCCATAGAGATCACATAAGCTCCAAGTGAATCACTCCCCAGTTCAGCGGCAATTCGAAATGTATCCAAGACTTCTTTAACATCAGAAGGAACCTAAAAGAAGAAATCGAGATACCAATCAGAAATAGCTAGGAACATGGAACAGAGATAGAATTAATGATTACATGCCAATTATATCATCATATATCATGAGGTCACTGATCATAAATCATGAATGAGAATTGAGAAGGAAATGAAAGAAACAAGAAACATTAGAAAAATTAAAATAATAAAGCAAAAGAAATTTTATCTTTGGAGTTGAGTCATGCTCAAGCTAAAAAATTAATTCTTGTATCTTGGTTCCATTTTCAGAAATAACCTTAGATTTTGGCTTTGGATTATAAATGGGGCATAGAAATTAGATATATGTGCCATAATTAGAATATGAAAAGTATACATTTATTTAATGCCTAAATTAAAAAGGGATTGGAATGAGCATGTAGCAGATCAAGGTATTTTATTTTTCTATTGAATCAACATTTTGGCCATCCAAAGATACAAGTGCCATTGATTTGGTTCTTTTGATAGTAAACACATCAAAATGGTCTTCCAATGTCAATTTTATATCAAATAGGGTTGACGTCAAAAGTTGACATTGATGAACTATTTTGGTGTATTTGTCATCGGAGGACAAAAATTGAAGACACTTGTATTGTGTCAATGTCCAATGCTGGTGTTTACTCTCTCTTTTTTCATTAGTGCAATAGGAAATTCAATACTGAATTTATCAAAGTGTGTCAGTAACTGTAATTTGCTTAAGAAACTAAATTCAGAGTCTTGAGGTGAGAACTGATAATAATACCAAAGCTCCTATTTCACTTTTCACCTAAAAGGATCACAATGGTGGTTTTGGAACTAGCCAACCTTCAGTTAATCCTATAGAAAAGTGAAAAGAGAATAGCTTCAATTTTTTACACTTCAACTACGATATCAACTATTTTCCTTTTCTAAAATACAAAAAGAAGCTTTCCTGTCCCACAAGACACACACAGCTTGTCCAACAGGTGCTTAGTATACTAAAACTCTAACCATCTCACTAACCTCTATACTAACAGGAACTAGAGGCCTCTTCCCTTTCAGTTCTCTTGTTAAGAAGTCCAACTTCTTTTCTTCATCCCATTCACTGTAAGTACCCATATCTAAATACTGAGTTATTGCATCAAGTGCTTCTGAATGTCTCCCAGATTCCTGTCATAATGATAGTTTCAGGTCACAGTTGATTATCTAAGCAATAATAAACATATAATTTAAATCAGACCTGACGCAAGTCAAGCTTCATTAACACCATTCCAAAGGTAGCAACTCTACGAATCAGATCAGCAAGTCGACCATCAGCTAGCACCCCAGATCCACATGATTGCTGAAGAAATGGAGAGTTACATACCAATTGTGGACAACCCTTCAGATGAAAGAAGGAAGGAGAAAGAGTACCAGAGATTCATAACAGAGAAGCAGAGGTTCCAATAGCTGATCAGATGTTTCATAGTAATCCAAAGGGTCATAGTCACATGCAACATCCTCAAGAAGAAGTTCTAACCGTCTACGACTTTTCTCAAGCTGAATAGCACATCAAAAAGAAGATGTATGCATTTATTAGATTGTCAATTTAAAATTACTAAAAAAAATTGTCAATGGAATTTGCTTAGAAACTCTCAATACGTCCTCACGTTCAGCTCAATCAGGAAATAATGTAATCTGTTATTTCACTTTTAAACTAGTGACTACTGGCAATCATTTGAAGCCTTTACAGAAGATGCACAAATTGCAGGAACTCATCAAGCATGTGCCAGGGTATAAAGCCAATAATGTCAAAGAGACCAGCAGCATGAATGTATAATTTCTTTTACAAACAATAGATATTAAATACAGCATTGATAAAGCCATTTTTTCAAGTACTTATCACTGGAATAAATTTGAAGCAATACCTTATCCTTAACATTCCCAAGGACAATTCTATAAGGAGCAATTCCAGGAAGTTGAGGAAGCATTGGCTCCAAAAGCTTCTGAAAAGTGGACTTTCCTGTCTGGGATTCTGCATACAATTTCTTTTGACCAAGTGGCTGACTAGAGTTGAAAGGAGAGGATGAAATTGCAGCTGAAGAAGCACTGGAATTTGCTGAACTTGTTTCCGATTTTTGAATATTACTGGCATTTTTTGATGTAGTTGAGCTTAAAGAAACCCCACCATCCTATCAATTAGAAAAAATATATTATCTAATATGCTATGGCAACTTCAAAAATATCAGAATCACAGAATTGATCTACCTTGTGATTGGATTGCATGTCAGGTCCTGGAATGTCTAGTCTGGGATACCGAGATTCACCATTTTCTACGTGAAAGAATATGTCCAAACAGGACATGAATTAAAATATTAAATATGCCCTTATTCCTCATGTATGACAAAAAGAAGTTATTTTAGGATTGGAGGGATTCCTAACATTTATTTTTCATGCAATCATAAAGGAGCATTCCTCAAATAATCATTAGAGGCAGGATGGACAAAATAAAATGACAATATCTGTGGTTCTAGGAAACAAAAATATGGATTATGGACTTACGGGCATATCAATATGATATGCTCAAAGAACCACAAAAATTATTAACACCATTATGTGTACCAGCAAAAGAAGGTAAATGAGCTCTAGCTGGAAGTTGCGTTGGAAGTGCATGACTTCTATTGACAGATTGATTCCAATTCTCACGGCGAATCTCGTCTTTAGCTTCTGTAGAGGAAGAAGTGACCATCAACTCTTAGATGCAGATTATAATAGTATCAAACTGGAAGTTGAAGTTAATCTTATATCATTAAAGCTAAAAAGCAGATTCAGAAAACACTCCCAGGAAATCACACACAAAGCTCTCAAGTCTCACGTTGGACTCAATCTTCAATTAGATGAGATTTAACAATGGATTAGATGTAAATATGACCCATCCATTCTTAAGTCCAAGTTTTTATGCTAATATTTTAGAAGACATGAGCTAAAAAAGTTAGTCTTTAAAGAGAATAATTAAGGTTGCTTCTCATATATCTAACAAATCAAAGTAAAAAAATTGAATTGGAATGATTTTAAAGCATTCATATCTGCATGTGCACAAGGAATTTGTGTTACTTTTGACAATCAGTGTTTGGTGGTCTTATAGTATAAAACAATGATGAATGTCCATTGGCATTTGGAAGGATGTCCCCAAATATAAAATTCAACTGACATACCACCTAGAATTTCATGTGCCAGTCTTGACAACCTATCACTGCACTGGTTCATGGATAGTTCAAATCTGAGGCTATCAACCTCCCGAATATAGAGGTCAATCACCATCCATCTAGATAGAAGTGAAACATCTTTTGTGACCTGAGGAACAAAAGGAGAAACACTTAAAGAGGAACTATTATATTTATCAAGATTTACAGGATTAAAGCAAAATCAATAAGATAAATGTTCTCTGCCAAGAAAATCCAACCCAAGATTGGACAAAACATTCTAATGATTTGACAATATTGTTTAAATTGCAGACAACAGATTTCTATGATTGAACCAGTAAAGAACATCCAGCCACCACCCCAAGAAAATTATAAAAGAATGATGTAAACAAGTATTTAACATAATGATAGGCAGCTTACCTTCCCCCCTCAACATTTCTCAATGTTCAACATGCATTAAAATTTTCTTTACAAAAGCACACATGACATGTTTAAACATTAAATTAACAAAATTTTATTACAAAAATACATTGCACTACTGGAAAGTTCTCACCCATTAAAAAGACTCTTCCACTTATTTAAAAAGGAAAAATCACTTTGTAAAGTATGGGCAGCATGAACTTGAATAGATGTTAAAAATGTTCACCTTTGCTGTCACATTTGGGTTTCCATCTCTATCACCTCCCATCCAAGATCCAAATTTTATGGGAGTGCAAGTCAATGGAAGTGGCTTTCCCGTATGCTGCAAGGGAGGATAGATTGTATTGCAAATCTTAAAAAGAATTTAAAGCCAATTGACCATAAATGAAAGATGACAGACCTTCTTTAAAGCATTGCTGACACGACGTAAATAATGAGGGACAGCTTTCCAGAGTGACTGCTCCACAATATTGAAACCTGGGGGAATTTATAGAACAAGCAGTTCTTATATGCCAATCATAGTTATTTTCTTTTACTGTGAACCGAAGCATGCAAGAGCTGACATATAGAATAATGGAGTAGCTTACCAGCTCTAGCTTCATCAACTGGAGTGGGTTTTTGGCGCCTTAGCTCATCTGTTTGCCATATTGAAGTTATCTCTCTCACCTACCAATTGATTTTTATCTTTGAGAACAGAAGAAATATATCCAGAAAAAGTAATTACGACAAGCCATATCACAGTTAAAGGAGACTATCTCCCATTTTAGCACAGTACAGTGGCTTTCTAGAGTGAAAATATAGTTCAGCAAAAGTACCAGATCTTCAATCACCATTTCTCGATCTTCTGTGCTAAGATCTGGTCGATCATTGTAATCCAAAAGATGCTACATGGAGGAGGGGAAAAGTAATTAAGAGACAAATGCTTATATGACATTCTAGGATGAAAATTTCAAGCTTTTGGAAATTTTTTCTGTGGCCAAATATGCTAAAAAAACTCACAGCAATTCTAATGTGTTTAAATTGTAAGGTTCGGCGGTTAATCTGTGTGGGATGAGCAGTGAGAACAATTTCAACCTCCTGTAGCAAAAGAAATCAAATTGAATTTGAATAAGGAAAGGAAACTGGAACTAGATCACTGATTGAAACACCAGCAATATAAACATTACATTCCAAATTAATAAAAAGACTTATCTAGAAAGAAAATAATTAAAAGTTCAAAGTTTCTAATCTTAGCCCGTGGTGTGCATTCCACAATTTCCAAAAAAATCCAAGAAAGCATAACAAAAGTTAGGCTAAAAGTTTTTGCAGTGCTCACGGAAGGTCGCTTTCACTTTCATCTATGCTTCTCAATCTATGCAAATGACATGCAAAGAACAAAATAAACCTGCTTGCAGACTGTGTTATAAAGTTCATCCGGGGAAACTCCACCCTGCACCAGCTGGTTAAATATATCATCGCATGATTTTGCAATTTGTGCCACATTCCCTCCTTTACGAACCCTGCAAGAACACAATTTCTGTAAAAGATTACCCTACCTAGTACCTAGTACTCTGGTATTGCAATAAAATGTTATAATTTTCACAATTATATGGTATTATTATGAATAAAAGCAAGACAGAGAGTAATAGCCAGTGATTGAAATACCTATGATGGGTCTCAGCAATACCCATCAAAGTAAGATAATGGCTGAAGGCACGAGCAAGGGTGAGAGCTTCTTCGAGTGTCATCTTTGACAACTCTGAAGCCAACTGCTTCTCAAGCAGCTCAGCCATGTTCACAATACCCGCCTGCCTCATATTGCAACCACTCTGCCAAAAAGACAAACCTCAGTGTCACCCAATTATCACGTCACATGCATCATCACAAAATTCATAAAAACAAAAGCTCGCACATCACTCCTTATCATATGATGAAGCTCCCATGCATACAAATGCATAATATCCCAGAAGACCGATCAAAGTAAAAAGACGAAGAATCAGATGGGGACAATGAATAATGAAAGAAGAAGCAAAAGAAGAAGAGCCCATTAAGAAAAGAAAAGTGGGGTATGAAGCAAAAGAGAGAAAGGTTGGTATTTTGACCTGAGCAAGGACTCGAATCCTTTCGAGTTTGTCGACCAAGTTGGTGCCAACCTCGCGCTGGAGAATGTCGTTAAGGAGATTACCGAGCAACTTGCAGTCATCGTCGAAGCTCTGGAAGGAGATTTCCTCAGCGATATCGTCAGTGATGTCAGTCATGGAGAGGAATGAAGATAGGAAATGGAGGAAGGAGAAGGAGTGAGAGTGTTGGGTGAGTTAAGACATAATTAAGAGTAGAGAGTGTAGTGTGTGGGGTCGGCATAAAAGTGGAAGGAAGTAAGGAACATGTGGCAGACAGACACATCAGGAACCAAGCGGTTGTGTGTGAACTCTCATTGGAACAACTCTTAACTATTGGAACCTTGTACGTATGTAACTGTCTTTCATGTGATTCTACCCTCTTAGTGTCCCCTCTTTTGCTTTTTTTTTTTTTTTTCTCCGCTAAACCGTCCATTTAATCACCACCGTCATACCATCTGTGCTTTCAAATCAATTGTTTTTATGTGCTTTTTTTCCTCTAAAGGAGACAAAAATATATACGTAATACATATTAAAACTGTTTCATTAACTTTATATCAGTTAATTCATGTGATGAGTATAAAAGGTAACTTATTTTTAAAATTTACTTTACTTATCTTTTTTCAAAAAAAATGTTTTTCTTCTCTTTCTTTTATAAAAAAAATTATTAATATTTTTAATAATTTATCTGAGTGTATTTGACTTTTTATTTAGAGAAGAAAAAGTAAAAAAAAAAAAAACTTGATTTATGTACCAAAAACTTTTAAAGTATTACATTTTTCATAAATATTTTTAACAAGAGGTAATTCTATTTAAAATACACTCAAGCACCATTCCTCTGGGTAGAATATTAACCATGGCCATTATTATTAAATTTAATTTTTATAAAAGTTATATTTTTTTAACTTTATTATCATTTATTTATTAATGATGTGATATATGTATTTAAACATATTGTTTTAAAATAGTTATTATAGTTAAATATATTATGACATTATTGAATAAAATAGTGAATATTTTTAAAAATTATGAAATTAGACTTAATAAAAAATGAAAATGAAAATGAATAGTATTTATAAAAGTAAAAAAGGTATTTAAATATTTATAATTAAAAGAATGGTTGTTGAAAATTGAAAGTGATGTCCCATGGAATTGGAAGATGATTTTACAGTCAAGTCAGTGGGTTCAAATCCTCCTTTATAAAAGGTTCACGCTTTCACTCACAGAGTCACAGATATCTGTCTATGACATGCCTTTTTACTTGCCAACTCGCTTCTCATTCAACTGTTAGTACTTGCGAAAAATTCCAACCACCATTTATTCGAGTCACGTACTACCTAGTTACATTACGCATCTTCATGGATTGGTTCCATATGGGAAAAACAATGGACACTTGGACACAATATTTGTTTTCTATTTTTTATCATTTTTATTATAAAGATAATTATATATTTATTTTTACAAATATCTTATTTATTTATAAGATATTATTTATAACCTATTATTACTATTTTAAAAGTTATAAATAATTTCTTGGTATCTTTGTAATAAAAAACAATTCTGTTTGTAATCAAATAATATTATTATTTTTTATATTAATTTAAAAATTAAAATTTAAAATTTATTTATTAATCTTTATTTATAAATATTATATAAGGGATTGTTAACTTGAATTTTGAGATATATTAAAAAAAAAAATTTTATCTATCACTATTCTTGATTTTTTTTCGTCTTGTCTTTATTTTTATTGTTATTATTTATGAAATTTTAACATATTTTTTACCATAAGTGTATGATTCCAACGTACCACTATGTAAACTTTGAAAAATAAACTAGATATTAAAAAGCAAATTTTGATAGGGTGGAATAACATTTATAATCTTATTGGACATTAAAAAATATATAACTTATATTTTATATAAATATATTTTTATTATACATAATTATAAATATTTTTTATGAAATTGATATTTATATATTTATTAAATGAAGCTTAATTTTAATAATTGAGTCTCGTATTATGTAAACTTGGCTTCCTCCCTGCACTTATTAGATATTTGTTATGAAATGTATGAAGTCTAGGCATCTTCCAGTGATTATCAAAAGAAACAAGCAATTGCTAAGCCTCCATGTAATTTCAGTGATAACATGGGTGATCGGATTAGCTTTGATCATCCACATTACGACAAGATGCTTTAGATTAGAAGCTAAAGCTAGTCACGGCCCATCTGAGTCCAAGTCCATCCAAAGCCTCTTTTGGCAGCCCATTAACCAACCATTTCAAGATTTCATTTACTAATTGTTGAGATATATGTACCGTGTTGGCAAGGAAAATAGTTAGAATACTTCTTCTATGACTTGGAGAATCTTTCTTTAGTTAACTTTTAAGAGTGAATTAGACTCTGTTCATTTTTATTATAATCATTTGTAAATATTTAATCTTTTAAGTTAATTCTTTTTAGAGTTAGTTCTAATTTATTTTTAATAGTAGTAACTCCCATTTTGGTTGAGCTTGAAAAGCACCTACTTTGATTAACAAAATCTACAAAAACACTTTGAAATTGAAAATTTTCAATACTTAAATCTTGAATCTATTTCTACAGCCTTTTCTTTCAACTCGACGATACCTTATTATATGATAATGGCGTTACTAGTGAAGCTCAATAATTGAGGTCGCAAGATTTCAATGAACTTGTCGCAGCAAACAAATGTGGTGAAGTTGTTCAGATTTACGTCAACTCTTATTGATTATAAAAAAAAACACACGAAACATACCCCACGCTAAGAGATGTGACTTCACGTCCATGTAAACATATTAAATCAATTAAGGATTTTTTACATTATAGTACAACTTAACTTCAAGTTTTACATACAAAATTTAAGGATGCAAGTTAAAAAACGAGGTTGGCGTTAGGTGAAAATTGAGGATCGCACAATAGAATAATACCACAAGATGCATGATGTAGGTACTTTTGAATTCATGGTGATGGAGACATTAATTAACAGGAAAGTAACAAATGAAATTCAAGTGGGATGAAATACAGCAAAGATTTAGATAATTTTCTTACTTACATAGCGCCGATCGAAATAAGAGAAAAACCTTACATAGAAAAACTATAAGACTAGCTATAGTGCAATATATGCTTTGTGATAATAGTTGGTGGTGATGGATGAGATATTAAGAATTATCATATTTTATAGGAATTGGATCAGGAACTATATTGAAGAGGTCGAATATTAGTTGAGACTTGTGACATGTTCTAATTTTTCAAATTTTTAATTTTTTACCAAGAAAAAAAAATTGACAGAAACTCTTCTATGATTAATTGTTTGATTGTGTTAAGAGAATATATTAGAGATTTAACTATTGCAAAAGATACATCAAATAAAAATTTTGTCCGATTAAAAATGGTAAAAAAAAGTATAAAAATTTATTAAGAGAAAAAATTTAAAAACCTTATTTTTAAATAATTCAGAAATTTTTTATTTTTTGCTGAGCCCAAGTACTTCACCTCACCAAATCGATAAAGTGTCTAACTTTATTCATAACAAGCAAGTGATGGAAGTTGTGACCGATTCTTATGATAAAAAAAAAATTAGCACATTATTTTAATTATAAAATTAAAAATTTATACAATAATTATTATAAACCATTTATATTTTTTATTGATATCATCTCAGTGCATGTGTTCTACCAACACTGACGTTCTTGAGATTTGGATTCCGTGAAAACTGAAAATTGTACATCATTCTACAGAACAGAAAATATGTTCATTGGCACTTGCCAACAGAAAAAAAATACTTTATTACTTTTTTTTTATTATACACAGAAAGTTAGGCAAGAAAGCCTAATCTCTCAAGTTAGATTACACTTAAGAAAAGTCTTCCCAAAATAATGGCTTTAGTAGAATTAGAATACAATACATACATGCTTCTAAGAGTTGTAAGCTACGAATACTACTTGCCGGATTATCTTGATTCAAAATTTGTTTTATTGATGAGAATGTTGGGTTTCCTTTTCTTGAATTAAAAATTTCATTAATCTAGATTCGTATCAATTAAATACTTTTATTTTGACTCGGTATATAACTGAAAGGAAAATATATATTTTTCTAACTCAATTTAACGTTACTTTCAACTTGGAGTATGATTGAAAGTTATTGTTTCGTGTATCTCTCAACTAAGAGTAGTAATTTATAAAGTTAAAACACTTCATAGTCATTGAAAATATACAATTAGCTTGATACAAGTTCAATGTCTTTAATTGAATACATTTACTGTCATTTCATATCCAACTAAAAAAGTGTTTTTAAAAGAGAGCATTCAATTAAGCAAGTCAAGATGAAGTGAAAAAAATTGAGATAATGTCTCTTGCTATATAATAGTATATCAATACCAATACATCAAACTCTAATTAGGTATTTTGCATGTTCTCTGTCCATTAATATATATATCCACGCGATTCATTGGCAATTGACCAAGCCACAAGCATGCCAATACCCCTTCCTTGTTCATGATTGAGGTGAGAATTTTGTTATTCGGTTAACCTATCCTAAGATGTCATGATATATCAATATTACATTTGTTCGAATGATATTAAATTTAGATTATTCAAAATTTTAGTTTGAATTTTGAAAATGAAAAAATGTAATAAATAAAAAAAGACTTCACTAAATATAATAAGTTAGATTTAACCTTGAGGTTATAGGTAAAGACCCAATCTTCAGTACAAACAACGTAAACAAGTAATACAATTATATAAATACCATCACAAAGAGAAATTGTGGTGAACATAATCTTGTTTTCCTGTATTTAGAACTCTGTAAATCAATACAATGTACCTAAATCAAACATAGTTAAAAAGAAGAAAATAATTAGAACGGATACATAACAAAAAAAATTAATTAAAAGTCACATACCTGATTATTTTTAAATAGTTGACATTGTCAAAATCATTAAAGTTATAATATATCAAAATTAAACTCCGAAAAGAATTAAGTATTTAGAAAAGTTTAAAAATAAAATAGCCTTATTTTCCCTGGGACCCACGTTCAGCCATTTGATCCTTTTGAAAGATTGTCTTATTTACCCAACTTGATAAAAACATTCAGTGATAAGATCTCATTTACCCTGGCCTAATAGTTGGCGATTATGAGATATGGTACTAGAGCATTTTCAACCAAATGAACAATTTGATCTTTACCACGCTCTCATTCTTCTTAGGTACTTTGAATTTCGCATTTCATAGACCTGAAATTCGCACTAAAATGGGTGTAAAAGTAAACCTATTTCCGGAATTCTAGCCATATGGCATGTTGGTATGAACCAAGATGACCGTACATATAGGTCTTGAAAGTATCCAGTGTTGAAAACGTGCAACCTTTATTATATTGTCAAGTATTGACGGGTGATTCATCTTTTGCAATGTGCATGCTGCATATGCACTTAAAGTAACCATAAACTTTGCAAACATATCTTCAAACTAAAGATTTGTTATACCACCGTGCTACATCTAATTAATTCAGGGCACAGTTCCTTGACAACAAATACAAATATGTGCCCTCCCTTTTAGTTTTTAGTTTTTAGTTTCATCTTAAGGACTCGTTTGGCAAATTATGAAAATAGTGAAAACGAAGAAGTGCCCCCAACATTTTATTGGGTTAAGGAGAATTTTTCTTATGTAAGATAGTCTAAATAATTTTGTCATAATTATGGAACATACTGGTTTGGAATAATTCCAGGGACTATTTAATTAAATTATTCTTGTTTAATAAATGCAGCTAAGGGTCCTAAATTCCCCTTAGCATATGGTCAAGGTGACAAGCATCACATTTAAAGACAAAATTGAAATTCAATTGGTTTTAAGGAAAAACTGTTGCACGCATTAATTTATCTCTGGCTTTTGTGCAGCCGTCAAAAAATGAACTTTATTCTAAGAATTCCCTTGCTTGGAGGGATTTAGAGTCATTGAAATTCATACACAATTCCAACCATAGTTGGCTATAATGAATGAATACGCAAGATGCAGCCCTTGAAGAAAGTGGACTTTTACCTAATACGGACCCAACATCAAGATCTCAGGCATAGCCATAGCTTGTCTCATTGGACTAATTCTATGGGTGCCAATAGGTACTACGTGCCAAATTTCTTCAATAACACAGCAAAAAGGTGTAGGTCATTTAAAGCAAGAAACAGAGTTTGGTAGAAAACGAAGTTTCACAAGTGAGTGGGCCAAATCACACTCCTTAAGCCTGAGTTTTCCAAACAGCAACTTGGAAGACTATGTAATTGAGCGTTCTATTATTGCCTTAAGAGAAAATATCCAAAACCTGGCTTTTTTATTTATGAACATTCACCTCAAGTCAATGTTACACGTAGACAGAGAGAACAAGTGGGTGAGGGGCATGTACTTTGTTCTACTTGAATGAAAATCAACTGCTGATGTTTCTGAATATGCTAGTTGCAAATAAAACATGAAAATAAACAACAACCAAGATTCAATTCAAGAGAAACCATTTGGTTTCATTATTCGTCATATCACAAAGCAAAGATCAATAGGAGGACAAAATGAATATATAATAAATAACAAAAATACTCTTTCATACTGAAAATGAGTAAATATATTATTACATATTACTATATGCCACATCTCTTATATATATACAGTAAAATTTAGAATCAAAGAGCCAAAAAAATTCAGACCCTCTAAGGATCTATCTGATTGCAAACCTTGAATCTCTCCTATGAATTCAAAACCCAAAAAATTAAAGAAGAAGAAAAAAATGGAGAAACTATTACTAATGCAAAAAGGGCATGCATCTTATTGAAGTCAATTCTGAGGTGTGGAATCCACCACTGAGTTATGCCTCTTGGAAGGGCCTGAAGGTGGTATTGGCACCCCTTTGGGGAAGAAGTTGAAAACAAGGCCTTTGTATGGAAAACGTGGTTGTTGCTTTGGCCGGAGAAGTTCTGAGCCTTCATTCAGCCTCATAGTTGACCCTGTCCTTATTGCAGTGCAAGAACCAACAAGAAGCAAGTAAACAAGGAGAATAGCCAAAGAAAAGGCTTTGCATGACTTGGAATAATGAGAATTGGCCATGGAAGGAATAAGCCAATAAGGGTGAGGATATTGGTTTGTTATGCAGAAAGAGGTTTAAGGAATATGTTGAATTTATTGTGGAGAATTTTTCACTGTGAAGGAACCAAGGAAGTGGTTTTATATGTGGTGGTTTGCATGGGGAACAATAAAGGGTAGGAAATATGAACAAGAAAAGTGAGATGCACGCAATAGAGACTATTGAATTTGGATGTCAACGTTTGTTAAAAAATATTGAATATTTTGGTACAAGTATTTGGCGCCGGCTATGCTTGGACTTGGGGCACCAAATTTATTACTTTAAAGTGTATGAAAATCAAAATTGTCTTATTTCTTGGTCAATAAGAACGATTTCCCAAGAAAACATATCAAAGCGTGTGATTCTGAAATTTTGAAAACTTGAGCACATGTTTGAAATCCCAATATTTCAACAAGGATAGTCACCGTCATTATATACAACTGGAAAGGTTGTTTTCATTTTACCCTCAATTTTATGAAGCTTGGGTAAATTAATTGTGCCTAAAATCGGAATTAGAATTAGAACTATACATGGCATGTAAGTGCAGACATAACCGCTTATTTTCTTTCCTCTATCTTTCTATTTTCAATATTGTACCAAAAAAAATATTTCTAATTTCAATAAGGAATCTTAGATCTTGTTTCACGCGCACGAAGTTTCTGATTTAAGCGCGTATGGCAAGGATGGCATTGTAGAAAATGGGATGGGGTTAGATGGAGTTTATGATTTAATTCATTGGCATGGCACAATTGAAATGGGTATAATTTTATAGAGAAACCAAATTGTTGAAGCGCGTCTACCTCAACACAATATATGGATTCCATTTTTGGCAAACAAGGAAGAGAGGGAATAGCATTAATTATTGGCATTTTTGTTGAGAAGCCACTTCATAATTCTTGATCGAGTGCTAGCTGTCCATTAATTGCTACTTTTTTATATAGTATTTATGACATCATTATTGGGGTGTTTATTTGGAAAATTAAAATATGCTGTGGTGGGTATCTTTTGCGTGCAATGATTTTGTAAGAAAACAAGCATTCCTTGGGGTCCACTTATCCTTGTTGTACATTCAACTTATGACACTAATACTATACTTAATTCCCTTTTTTTTTACTTATCTCATAGATCGATACTAATTCAAGCCATATCTAAAATATTCAATGATTCTTAATAGCAAACAACCTCAACATCTAACCATACTTTAAACTGCTTAATTTTTCGAATTTTTTTACTGATATAGCTATTACTAATACTCACATAACATAACGTTTTGATTTAGAGGTAATTGCATTTTCACAAGCCATTTATTAAATCAAATATAATAAATTTTATTATATTTTTTTAATACGAAACTGCTTTTGTCTTTAATATCAGCCTAGTCAAAGGCTGATGTTAACAAAACTATATATTAAATTGTCAATTTAATTATCAATATTAATACAGCATATATAACAAACAATACGATTTGAAACTAAATTAAATGTTTTGCAATAAAACATCAAAACAAGGACAGTAGAAGAAAGCGTCAACGTCTAAAAAAACAGATTTTAAAATGCGTGTAGCAGTAGTTTAGTGAGTTGGTACGTAATTTATAGAGAAAAATGAGATATAGTTGAGTGTGAAATGTCAACGTGGCATGCATGACATGATGTCCTGAATTGAGTGAAAGTGGGAAAGGGTTAAAGAAATGAAATGAATTAAGAAGGAAAAAAAAAAACAAAATTTACAGCACATAGTGTGACCGACAAGAAGAGCGATGACGAAAACAAAACCGCGGGATTGTGGAAAGGTGTTTGGTTGAATATTGAAAATGAGGTCTTAGAAAAGCTAGCTGATATTGTGTTTTGATGTCTGAATATGGCAAGTGAAGGTAAAGGAGCAGTATTTGGAGTAACTATGTGCAATGCTTATACCACCAAGCTCCACTTTGAAGTGGTCAACGCCAGACTAATTCTTCTCCGGACAATACTTAAAACAACTTTGTTATTATTGTCGTTAAGTTTTTAAATTAAATGATCATGTATTATTTTATTTTCTGGTTTTACAAAATACGAATTCTTAAGAGTTTATTTAGTATTAAAAAAATATACTCATATACTATTCACTGAATTAACAACTTGGCAATGGTGATATAAGGAACTTAAGGGTGCTTTTTCTTTATTATATTTAAGGGTGCATTTCACGCATATAAACAAAATAATATAGCACAAATACTACACAACTTTTTATTCCATCTATTCTCTAGTGGTGAATGAACAACGCGAGTAATTTTGTGTTGAATATACAAATTGATATGCATATATAGGTATTACATAGAGCATGCAAAATTTATTATAAAACCTTTTGGAAAATGCGGGAACATATACCTCATTTTTAGATGTATGAGTGGAATGAAAAGAGGGATAAAAAGAAAAAATAAAAGAAGAGAGAGAAAGTAACAAAAATAATAATATTGTGATGGAAAAATAAAAGAGATATAAAAAATTAAATAAAAATTATAAAAGAAAAAGTAAATATATATTAATAGTAACCCGTACCCTTGTATTCATTTATTTTTATATTTTGTGTCTTAGGTGCATAACCAAGTTGGGCTTAAAGGAAAATAGATTCAAACGGAATGAAACAACTTGATTTGGGTTAGTTTTTATTTAATATTTTTTTAAACAACTTAAATTGAATCAATTTGATCAAATCCTAATGTTGTAAAAATAATTAATTCAATCTAATTTAATTTAATCTCGACACGTCAAAAATGGATTATGTTGGGATAAAATCATTTTAAAATTATGTTAAAATTTTCATCCTAACTAAATTTTGGTGGGTTATAAATTGTATTAGCCCTGTCAATTTTTTTTTAAAATATATATAAAACATAAGTAATTCATAGGTTGACTTACTATATAAATAATATAAATTATCTAAACATAAATAGAATGTCACGTTACAAAATATCATCCTATTAAAATGTCTTAGTACAAATGTTATCAAAAAAATATTATCACGAGTTAAATAAATATAATATAAAATAATAAAATAAAATAAAATTTATAATAATTCATAAATATTATATTTAACAAAATAATATTTAATCAAACAATCTATTAAAATATTAAAAAAAATTAAATCAAGTTCACTTAACTCAACTCACACTTAATTTATTGGGTTAACAAATTATACAACATGAGTGTTATTTGAGTTAAAAAATTAAATCATATCGATCAATTTGTTTTATTTTAATGGATTAAATAAGTTGATAAACTAAATTTAAGCCATTTTAATATTGCTAATGTGGTTTTAATTTAATAAGTTGAGAAATATTTAAATTTTAAAATAAATCTATTTTTAAAGAATAATACTAATTTAAAAAATGAAAAATATATGTTAGGTAGTGTTAAAAATTTTCCTACCTGAACCTTGGTCCAAACATAAACAGACGCAATCCAAATCCAAATTGATTTTTTTACCTCTTGATAACAAGATTTGCACGCAAGTCGAAGTATACTCACTCAATTACACACCTTATGTGGGTCAATGCAAGTTTGCCTGAATCCCATGTGAAAGTATAATTTCAATTAGAAATTTGACCCATTTGAGTTTTCATCCCCATGTAAACGTATTCTTGCATGTCGAGCCAACTAGATTTGCAAGTCAAATTGTATCCTCCTTCAACCTTAATAAAAAGGAAGAAACAAATATTTTGACTTTTAAATAACTTGGTACATAAGATAAAGAGTTATGCTGTGGTTTATTGAATAAAACATATACTTTTATCTCTCAACACTATTTTTTAAATTAAACATTAGACAAAGCTTTCTCTTGGACACCAAATGGATGACAGTCTCTATCCATCTATTTATTTCAATCATTCATTCACTACGTTGTGTTGTAAAATTTATAGTGCTAAATAGAGATTATTCCAAAAGTTCTATTTAGAGAAAAAAAAAACAGAAATCATTATCGTTTCTTTTTCTTAGTTAATATCTATCAATTTTCTGTTTTTTTATTTGATTAACTGAATTTTGATTGGATTGTATAGTGAATATGTTGAACCTAATCGATTACTTAATAATAGTTGGTTGTAGTCGAAAGGAACTATGGTCCTAACAAACATAGTAAGATAATAAAATTGAATCATAGAGTTACTATCTAAGTATTTACATAAACATATTCTTGAAAATTTTACAATTATATATATGAAAAAAATTTGTGTCATTTGAGATAATTGTTCCAAGAGAAAAGGAAAAAACTAGGCCATTATACGTTTGTAATTTTCATACTTTATATTTTAAAATAAATAAAGATTTTATTTTATACATGCCCTACTATTTAAATCATCTGTATCCAAACATTCAATAAGAATCACACACCCATAAAATGTTCAATAAAATGCTAGACTTAACTTTTAAAATAATTATGGTAAGAGTTTAATACTTTAACGAGTATACATAACCAAATGTAATAGTTTTTACAACATCAGCAAATTAAATATTATATTTTCTACGTAAAATTCTCAAAAAAAAAAAAAGAGATAAAGTTCTATACTTAATATATAATATATGTACTTACAAATTATATATCAATAAAATAAATACACATTCTTTTAATATATAATCTCAATTCTTATGGTTTGAACTAATTTTTTTAGAAGTTGACCGAGAAGTGAAAGAAAGTGAAATGTTTGCTATTACGGTGTTGCGTAGACTAAGGCAACCCAAAACCAATATATTGTGGTTGTGGAAAATAGTAGGGGCAGCCCAATTGTTGCCCATTCATATATGCAACTATCCAATACCTCCACTCATTTATAATCAAATGTGTAGTTCACTTGGTAGCCATCTAATAACTAATATTTTACCACGTGTAATTTATAAAATAAAAAAATTATTTTAAATAATTAAAAATTATAAAATATTGTTATATAATATTAATAAATATAAAATATTATTTATTTATATATTAATAAATATATAATATATTATAATATATAAAAATTTAATGACTATGTCTAGTTAATGTAAAAGTTCTTGACACGATTAAAAATATTATTGATATAATTTTAAGATAATTTTTATATATAAAATTAAAATGGTTGTCTTAAATGAGAGAACATTTAGAGACTGTTATTTAATGAGAGAATATTTAGAAAAAAAAAATTCAATCTCTTGTCTCTTTTGATGTATCTTTTTTATATTTATTTTTAAATTAAATTTTAATATTCTTGAAAAAATTATTAATAGTTAAAAACAACATTTATTATAATATAAATTTTTCTTTATTTGTTATAAATTTTAATTATAATATAATTTTTATATTTAAAAATATTTAATTATTATAAAAAATAAAAATAAAAGTCGTCGATAAACTTAAAATTTCTATTCATAAATGGCATTCCTTACAATTTATCCTTGTTTAAATAATTTTTAAAAATATACCCTATTTCATTAATTAATTACAAAAAATAATTACCCCTGATGAGTAAAATAGCTCATTTCCTTCGAGCATGTGGTGCTTTCTTTCGATTTAAGTCCTAGTTCTTATTTGATTTAACTTTCTTTAAGTTTCTTTTTTCGTTAAAAGAAAATAGGTTAAACATATTTTCTGAAAACTCTTAAAATATTAAATAATTTAATTTTTATAAAAGAAAAATAACAAAAGTAGTTTTTAATTTTTTTAATAAAGGAGAATTTAAAAAAAAAAAAACTGATTTTTCTTCTCTCCGTCTTGAAGCATCTATTTTAAGTTTATATATAGAGGGAGAGGGGTTTTTTACTACTTATTTGTTTTTTTTTCTTAAAAAAACTAGATCAAACATGTCTTTAAAATGTTAGAAAATAGTTAACATGGTTAATCAATGATGACACCCAATTTCTCACAGGTAACATAAAATAATTTTTTTTATAAAATAAGAAAATTTAAAAGAAAAATAAAGTAAAAAAAAAAAAACTTGTTTTTATCATAAAACGGTACCATCACATCTTAATATATAGTTGCTGTTTAAGATATTATTGACACAGTTTGATAGTTTGTTAAAAAATTTAACAATGTATACACCTTTATTGGTTCTATTTTAGAGACAAATGAATTATGTTAGAAATTCTAATTTTAATAAATAAATAATAAAATTAAAAAATATCAATACAAATATTTTATATAAAGACAACTATGTAACTTTGATTTTCTATTGGATCTGGATATAGTAAGAGCAATTGACCACCTTGATGAAGAAGAAAAAAAAAAATTAAAAGAAAGATGATTTAGCAAGTGGTTTGGTTGTGTAAAAAATGAAAAAAAAAATAAAAAAAAATGGTTCAACAGGTGGTTTGGTTGTGTAATATATATATATATATATATATATATATATATATATAATTATAAAAAATAATATAAAATAATTTTATATTATCTTTTAATTATAAATTAGTATTAGTATAATTTTCAAATATTTATTAAAAGAAAGATGATTCAGCAAGTGATGTAGAAGATGAAGAAGAAAGATGATCCAGCAGGTGATTTGGAAGAAGAAAAAGAAAAAGAAAAGTTGTAGTTTGATTGGGTAAGAAATAAAATATATAGTGAGAGTAATAATTATGGTAAATAATATAAATAGTTTTATATTATTATTTAATCATAAATTACTATTAGTATAGTTTAAAATAATTATTAAAATAAAAATGATGTAATAGGTAGTTTGATTGTGTAAAAAATAATATATATATATATATATATATATATATATATATATATATATATATATATATATAATTTTATATTATCATTTAATTATAAATTATTATTAGTATAATTTCAAAATAATTATTATAAAAATTAACAAACTTATAAATTTAATAGAAATGTATTAGAAAGAGGGGTCAAACATGAAGGTAGATGCTTTATATATGCGCGAAGGTAAGAAGATTAGTGGATTGTGTGACAAGCCGTCTTAGGTCTTGTAATCGGCGCAAGATGATCTAAAATAATTGGTTATGATAATGGAAAACTATTTTACTATGTCAATAATATATTTTTTCTATAAAATATCACAAATATCTCAATTAAAAAAGGAAGATATATAATAAATAATAATAAATTTGTATTTATATTTTTTTAAATTTTGTCTCTTTTCTTTTTTTTTTCTTTCTAAAATAAAAAAGGAAACAATATTTTGATGGAATCCACAAATTTTTGTTCTTTCCTTCATGTCATTTCAAATGGAGGAAAAATCATACTTCTTTGCCCTTTTTTTCTTGTGAATCTTTCATCCACCGTTCTTAGGTATCAAGCAAACATTAACGATGCGTTGGACAGAAAAAAAAAAAAGAAATATAATGGTTAAAAAAAGTGAGTGAAAATAAATAAAATAATTAAGTGAACCTAAGAGTATTTGATTTAAAAAAAAAAATAAAAAGATAAAAAATAATCGCACATTTCTAATAACTTTAAACCACTAAGAAATGCAAAAAAATTGCTAGTAAATGCATGATATTTAACTGTTTCTAACCGTTAGAAAATATGCGACGCACACGGCTGTCTTTTCAGTCGAAATTAATATCAACGAAAAAATAAAAAAAATAGCATTTTACATTTTTTTATTCTCTTCTCTTTTATTTAATTTTTCTACTAAATGCATTTCATTTCTTATTTTCCATCTCCCTCCTCCATCCGCGCGAATCAAGTGCTCATGCTTTTAATTTGCTTCTCTAAACTGTCGTCTAATTTGGAGAATATAATATGAAGTTGATACTTGATAGCTGTTAGTTAAAAAATTGATGCTTAATTAATTTTTCAGTCTTAAAATATATGAGAATTTTTCATTTAATTCTTTGTTATATTTTTTTTTAAATGGGCTCTTCATAAAAAAATTATAAAATAATTTTTCATAATTTTGTTTCTCATTTGATCCTTCTAAAATTTATACCTTTTTCTTTTAATTATTCTTAATATCACGTGTTTCACATTTGATCTTTTTAAACATCATAAAATTTCTCATTCATCCTCCCATTCAGAAGAACTAAATGGAAAATGTGGAAAATAAATAAAAGAAATTAATCATGTAAGGATGAAAAATGTTTTATGGAAAAATTATCTAGAAAAAATTGAAAATAAGGAATCAAATAAAAAAAGTACAAATTTTGAACAACTAAACTCAGTGAAAAATTAACACTTTAGATTTAATAACTTCACATTTTATCATGTGTAGATTTATTTGTTAGATGAATTAAACTTCAATTACCATCTTGTAATTTCACACTTTTTCAAAGTATTTTTTATATATTATTTACTACTTAACTCTTCTATACTTTTTTTAGTTACTTTAGCTGCTGTAGCATATAAGTAAAGTAATTGATAAAAAAAATTAATGTACAAGAGACCCTTTAAGAAATATAAAACGACATCATAATGTGTAATTTATCTTTTATTTTATTACAGTTTCAAGGGTTAGTTTTTCAAACAATTATAGTATATTGAAGAATTTAAAATGTCAAAGAAAAGAAAGAAAGGAGGAAATTTTTTTATTTTCAATAATCTTCTCTAGCTAATTTAATATTTTTAAATAAAATCGACAAGATGACAGTTAAACATAAATTTAATGTGTTAATCTTTTATTTATTTTTATAAACATTATATAACACTCTTAACTTCAAATAAAAACTGTATCCCCATCTTTAAAATATCCAACTCACAAACAAGAAAGAAAACTTACCTACCATCATGTGTACGTAGTTGTTTTTGTCATCACCTATATTAGTTTTATAATGTGTTTAATTAGTTTCATGTTTTAGATATGATTTCTAAAAACTAATAATTATTATAGTTTATACATTTCAAATGTGATTTCTTTATTCTCAATTAGTTTCTAAACATGTTAAACTCGAAAGAATTATTTTTCACAGAAGACACGTTGGGTTTAAAAAAAAAAAAACAGAAAGGCATTCATAACCTATTGGAACTAAACTTTGTTGTTGAGCTAAACTGTTTTTCCATTACATGGATAATTGGAGAGGGTGCATGTAACATGTGACTGGGTTTTCTGTTTGGTGTTTTGATGAGAGAAAAAACAGGCGCTGTTGGTTACAGACTGATCTGACTAAGAAGATCAGGAACTCAGAGAATGGTGTGCAATTAATATGGCATGGTGAATTCGTGACCATTCAACTTTTAGCCTATGCACCCTGCACATGCCCTTTGATGCCTATTTACCTAACATTGCTCCATACAAGACAAGAAATTCCCAAGGATTTCAACATGAATACGACCCATTAGTTTTATTGTACTGGAAAAGTCAATCTGCTAGTGCTGTTCCATTGATAAAAGCTCATCATTATTCTTTTGAATTTTATTTTCTTACCCTTCATTATTTCCTATATGCTCATGCGATGACAGTTCATAGCTAGCCACACACCATTATCTAATCCTTTGTATTTTAAAAACCAAATACATATTAGCACTGTGCGATTTGTGTCATATAAGACTAATTAGTTACTCAATTATAAAAAAGAAAGAGTATTTCGATCCTTAAGATACTTTTATTCTTAAAATTTGACACACTTAATCGTATGGCTAAACACATGACCGGTTTTTATGTTTAATAAAAAATTAGTTTTCGATTATGAGATGAAAAATATTCTTGGTATAAAAAAACTAAAATTATTTTAAAATAAGACAAATTAACACAAAAGTTGAATAACCTGCTGCTTAGTCGATCTTCTGAAATGGGAAATTTCAATCTTTAACATTTTGAAAGTGTGTAAAATAAATCATCGGTTAATTTTTCTATTAAAAAATGTCAAAATTTCATCATATGAGAAGCAATTGATTTACATCAACAAGAGTTCAATGTAGTGGATGATGCCAATCTTTACATTATGATAAAACAATGTTTGAATTCTCATAAGATTCTCTATATTTAATATTTGACAGTATATATTAAATAACATTATATAAAAAAGATTTGATTTATTTTATTCCAAAATTACACATATTGCTCACACTCTCATGTGTCTCGCTCACCTTTTTCCGTACGTTCACTCACTGCTCATTCAAAGTCTCTAATTCATAAATAATTCTCTTGCACTAAGAAGAAATAATTTCGCACAAGTTCAAGGGTCTGCCAAATACATATTTTTAAATTTCAAGTACTAGGTTACACACGACTGAAAATTGTAGATGTTAATTTACATTTTTGTTTTTCTAATTTAATCAGATATAAAATCTTATTTGCTTTTAGTGTTATATTTTGATTTGATGGCATGTGATTATAGATCTTCGTTGGAGAGTATGGTGACATTGAAACATAAGTTTCCTTGTAGGGAACAGGATTTGGAGGATTCCAACAAAGGGAGAGGAGGAAGTTGAAATTTGGTCCGTTACTGACAGAGGTACATAGTCTAATGCCCTAAGAACAAAATAGAAAACCAAGTTTGTAGAGCTTTGAAATGGACCCAACCCGTCCATGATAGCCATGAGCAGGTCCATTAAAAGCAGTGTACGTTCACTTCCACCACCCTACTTACCCACGTCAAGTACAATTACATACATTGTTAGACACACATATCCCTATAGCTACAGGCCTATCAACCTAACTAACCTCTATCCCTCCTCACCTCACTTTCAAACTATTAAAGTCATAACTGCCCTGCATTGGAAATCACAAACTAGAAATGCCAAACCCTTTTTCCATATTCTATGTTTGCTAATACCAATCTAATCAATCAATCATCTTTAATTTAGTTCATAAATATATGGAAAATTTACCCTAATGCTAATTTACACACGATAAAAAGATAAATATAGGTAATATAGATCATATAATGTGATATGAAAATAAATAATAAGTATCACAAAATGTTTTATATGAAAAATTATTGTGTATCGTTAAGCTTGGATATTCTTAAAGTCATGCCATACACATACTAGGTACGTATTCATGTTTAATTAAAAAAAAAGTTAATTTGGGTCAATTTTTTTACATGTGAGAATTACGTGGGTACATATTAGACGAGTATTTTAATATTTAAGATAGATTTAATTTTAAGAAAACTGAAGATTTAGTTATTATGCATACAAATTTTGGGCTCTTTTAAAAAAAATAGTAGTTATTATGCATACATATGAGAACAAAATGTAAAATATCATTAGAGATGAATGAGATTTATAGGAAGAAACTAATGTTATTGAAATCATTTTTTTTCTTGATGATTTAAAGGCAAATATTTTCATTGACAATGAATAAGGAGACGAGGAGATTAGAATGGTCAAAATGTGATATTATAATCATGATTAAGTTTTATAATATTAATTGTTGAGCATTTATGCATTATAGTTTTTATTATAAGATATTTTTTTTGTCATATAAAGGAATAAACATTTTTTAATTGGCATGGAATCGAAAGAAAATGACTTTTTAAATTTCTATTGAATTTAAATATTTTTTTGACATAAAATATAAAAAATAGTATTATGTTAAAAATGGAGTAAAAAGTTATATTTTTTAATAATATAAAATTATTTTCATATAATTTATTTATCTCTTACTATTTTTCTTTTGCTCATTAAAATAAAAAGTGAGAAATTCTTCTACTTTTTTTTTTATTTCTTTCCTCTCCAATAAAATCATAAGTAAATAAGTGAAAAGTATTTAAATTTTATTAAGAGGGTGAGGATCAGAGACACAACATCATACAGGTGAGAGAATCGTTTTCCATTTTCTCATCCTTCTTTTAATCGCAAAATAATAACATTGGCAGAAATTGTGTAAAATAGAACTAGTATCCGAAAAAAGGCGTTAAAACCCAGCAAGGGAAAGAATGATTCATCTTGTCTAGGTGCAGTTGAAAGCTACCCCATTTTTGGACCATTATTATTTTGTTATGCAGCTAAATTATTTAGCGTGCACAAGTTGATCGATTCAAATCAGGAATAATATCAAGGACTAGGCAACAAAACACTCCACAGTCCAAGTGATTTCATATTATTGCGTAGTACTTATTCAACTTACAGTCCAGACCCTATTATGTATGAAAATTTATACTGGTACAATTGTACAGAATGGTCTGTGAAAAGTTGTGTAACCATGGCTAAGCCAGTATTTGCCTCCCAAAAATTGAGAAAGAAAAATCTTGTGATCTCAAAACATAAAAAGAAAAAAAAAAAAAAAAACCTTTGCAGCTCGTCTGCTGCAAGGACAAAAGGAAACTAGGAAGTGCAAATAATAAGTAAGGTGATTATGTAAGCTGAGGTAGCCATGTTAAAATAACTAACTTGTTGGCCAAATAAAAAGTTGACAAGACTATCAGATTATGTTAGAGGAAAATACAAAAGACATACAAGTTGCTGTAACACCTAGGTAAAAGGTTAAATAAAGCCCCAGTTAAACTCGTCTTGACTAAAGAGAGCTATATAAGAATTAGAAATAAAGCCATCATGAATATTTCTTCCATAAAAGTCCACCAGAAGCCATTAGTAGCAAAGCTAGAAAATCCCATAGAGGCTATGAAATGGAAAGTGTGGTTCATATCCCCATTGAGCAGCTCAGTTTTTGAATTAGATTCTAACAAATTGACCTCTTTCAGGCATGGTTTTACTCCATATGGAACATGGCTTGTAGATATTACTCCAACTTGGTAGCAAAGGTTGGGGTTGTTCCAGGCCCCAAAACGCCTTCCCATTTTTCCAAAAAACTCTTTAGAGAAGTTAATCTCTCCAATGAGATTGTTTCCACTTAGGTAAAGTGCATTGAGACAAGGAAGAGTTTCCAGCTTTGGTGACAGGGTGCCTGTGAGGTTGTTGTCACTAAGTCCCAAAAATCTCAGCCTCTTTAATTCTGATATAGTCTCAGGAATTTCCCCTGTCAACCCCATGTTAGAGAGTTCCAAAATGGCCAAGTTCTTGAGCTTTTTCCACTTTAGGGCCCTGATGTCTCCACCCAATGGATTGTTAGACAAAACCAATTCCTCTAAGGAGGACATCTCTTGCAAAGACAAGGTCAACCCTCCGGTGAATCTGTTATTCCTAAGGTCCATAAGGGTTAGATTCTTAAGATTACCAAATTCATTTAGAAGATTCCCTTCAAGGTCGTTGTGGCTCACATCAAGCTTCAATACTGAAGTTAAGCTTCCAAGTGTCAAAGGCAAAGAATCGGATAATGAATTTCTACTTAAGTCAAAGATTAATAACTCATTCAGCCCACCAAAAACATCTGGAATCTTTCCAGTAAGATAGTTTCCAGCAAGAACAAGCTTCTTCAACTTGATGAGATTGCCAATGTTTGATGGTATTTCACCTGTTACACCATTTTCTAGTAGTACTAGTGATTGGAGGT
This sequence comes from Mucuna pruriens, assembly GCA_025330945.1. Taxonomy (NCBI): domain Eukaryota; kingdom Viridiplantae; phylum Streptophyta; class Magnoliopsida; order Fabales; family Fabaceae; genus Mucuna; species Mucuna pruriens. The sequence continues at coordinate 1,592,023 of JAENHJ010000361.1, read as the reverse complement.
TCTTGAGGACGCCAAAACTTGAGGGAATGTTTCCAATGAGACCTGGATTTGATCTAAACTCCAGTGATTCTAAGCTGCGAGCCAGTTGCTCCCACTTTCCAGTGGGGATGGTAGCTGGAAACCTGTTTTGTGATTGAAAGCAATTGAAGAAGGATAGAGATTTTAGGTGCTTGAGCTCAAATAACTCTGGTCTAAATTCCAAATCTTGAGCACAACTCAGAGAATTGTCATGGACGGGTCCAATGTTCAAGACAGTAACATACCAAAATCCATTAAACAGGTCACAAGAGACCCCCTGCAGAAGAAAACAACACAGAAATCACAATTAAGCAAATAATTGATCCAATGTTAAAGAAAATTTATAATTTCAGTATTGAATTGCAAAGAGTTCTGATTGCATGGTTGAACATGCAACAAAGCTTCTTGTTAAGAGGGAGGAGGACAACTACTGGCAAACAGTTGATAGACAAAGGATTATACTTTTACCTTTGGCATCCAGCAGAATGTAAAAAGCTTAGGTTCACCTCAGAGTTCATTTATAAAATTGAGTGCAAAGTCTTATTTATATAGAACTATTAACAATTAGCCAAAATCTTCAAGAGTATAAAAGAATAAGGGTGTTTGTGTTCAGAATTTCACTGTTTATTTTGAAAAGGTCTCTGCAATTCATTAACCAAACAGGAACCTTGTAGCTATACTATTCCTTCTGACACTCATCAAGAAATGATGGCCTAACAAAAACAAATTTGCACAGTCCAAACATTGTCTCTAGCACAGTATAAAGTAGTTGCTTAGACAACTTGCAGTATGATGGCACAGCAAGGTATCTGGTAAAAAGTACCTGAATTGGAGTCCAGCCACAAGGATCTGGATAGAGATCTGAGCCGTTCCAGGAATCACCAACAAAGCCTTGAATGGTGGAGTATAGAGCTTCCTGCTCTGCTTTCTCCATTGGAGCTATATCAAGGTCTTCTTGTCCACAGCATCTTGCACTCAGAGAGAGGATGAACATAACAAATATGGCACGACTAATAGCCTTGATGCTCTTCATGATGTTATCGAGTCAAAACAGGATTATCAGGCACAGGAGAAATTCAAGATGGATGAAGCAAAATTGACAAAAACAACCACAAGGAGAAGGTGCTTGGCTTGAATTCAAGTGCATCTTATGCTTGGTGTCTTACATGTGCATTTCTCATTTTAGAAAAGAAAAAAAAAAAAAAAAAAGAGGGAGACAATCTTCAATTTAATTATAACAAAGATGCAAAGAAGGGTGAAAGTTGAAACAGATGATTAGGAATGAAGTGGGTATCAAGACTAATACCCCAACATGGGCCCTTACAGAAAACTACTGTTGTTTTGGAAGAACGCGGATTGTAGTATCAAGAGAGAAAGAACAAGATCCTGAATTTATGCTCACACACACTTAGTAGGATAGTGGAATGGAGGAAACACAAAAGCTGAGCAAGAAATCTGACCTCTTCCTTCCTCGTTGTGTTTATGGAAAAACTAAGGAAGTACATATATATATATAAAAATAAATATATAAAAAAGAACAGAAAATCTTAGCACAGTTCTCGAAGCTCAAAGTCATAATAACAATGGCATTAATATGATCAGAGCAGAAGCAACTGAGAGGTCTATAAAACGGAAGCAAAAAAGTTAAATACAGTGCTTCCTTTTATGCAGCTATGCTATGCAATTTGCACACCCTATGTGATTGTGTAATTGAATAGTATTATGAGAGGAGTAATGAGTATTGTGGAAATTATGTGTGAGTGTTAGTGACAAGTTTGATAGGCTATTAAGAGTGGTATTGGTAGTTGAAGGCAATAAAGGGTTAGAGTAGAGGGATTAGTTGAAGGCTTGAAGGAGCGTTGGGGTTGCAATAGGTGGAGATTGCGTGGTAGGGGACCATTGTCCATGCAAAAGGAAGAGGTGCATGTAAAAGCATGCAAGACAAATAAGGTTTTTATCCGTTATTGCCTCGTTGTATTGTGTTATTTGCCGGTGAGTTTTTGACAGCCACATTGAAACTAAAAGGACAAGAGAGGAGAGGGCACAGTAGCTAGCTTTCAAGAGTGCACTTAATCACATTGCTATACCTCCACAGTTGGACCATACTTGTACCTCCATAACTCGTTCAGTCTATTTTTCTCCTCAAAATTTGTACCCACCTATATATGTGAACTCCAAGTTTATCTTCAAGGTAAATAAGTAAATATATATATATATATATATATATATATATTTAAAAGTGGATCGACTCATTCAAAACTTGAGAGTAAATATATTTATTTGTCTATTTTGCACTTGCTAAAGAAACTTAAGAGTGTGGACACAGTTTTAAATGCTAAAGCGAAAAGGACAATCTCTTTTTTGTAACTTTTTCAATGAATTCATTGCTTGCAATTTGAGAAGAAAATAAAGTTTTAACGTAGATTGGTTTGTGTATATTACCACGGAATCCATAGTTGGCACAATAATTATCATCAACTACTGTGACTCTTTAAAAGATGCTGGATGCTAATAAATTTTTTCTTTTGACAAAAATTGCTTAATATGACAGTTTTTTTTTCAATTGAATTAATTTTGTTGAACATTTATATTACTGTTATGGGAATAAATGTTTCTCCCAAACTTCAATTCCTAATTTGAAAAAAAAAATCACACGAAAAATATACAACGTAACCCTTTATAGTTTACGAGTTTGATAGACCCTCTTTTGTATTTTATGAACTGAATAAACATATATTTAAGAAAACCATAAGTAATACCCGTCTTGATAAAGAAAAGTTGAAATCAAATTAATTATAAGCAAAGAAAAAGTGTGTTCGATCAGTTTAAGAGTTTGATCGAGTAAATTTTACTATAAATACTTATAAAAGAAAAAAATAATAATAAAAAATAAAATAAATTTTTTCATGAGATAAAATTAATTTATACATAAATTACTTTGTAGAAGTTATCTCATATTAGCTTTTCCAAAAAATTGATTCTTAACTTATGTAGAAGTTATTTTTAGCTTATAAAGAAACTTATTTTATTTTGTCTTCATATATTTTCTCTTTTATAAGCGTTTATAGAAAAATTTATCCAAACATATCCTAACTAGTTTTATTAATTAATAGATGTTGGTTTTATTTTTTATAAATTAGTGGCAAGAGTTTTGTCATAATTGAAACTAAAGCTATCAAAACAAGTTGTAGTATTTTACTCGATGGGCCAAAAGTAAAAAATGAGTTGGTTTGGCCTAAAATCTGTATGGGTCATTTTTTTATGGATCGATGGCTCCGTTGAGCTGGATTATTTTAACCCTTCTTTATTTTTTTCTTAAAGATACATGTAAAAATAAAAAAATTACTAATCAAATAAGCTTAGTTGTTTTTGGGTCACTTTTTTACAAGGTTAGTCTAGTTCATTAAATTTGGTCAAATTGGTTCAATTATATTTAGATCATGAATTTTTTTAGCCTTGTCACACTTTATTCATCGGGTCTAGTCATTTTTGCCACCCTCATATTAGAACATATAAAAATAGTTGAGTTGGGTCTAGTTAAGGGTGAGCATGACCTAATTTGGTTTAACTCGAGATTGTTTTGATAAATTCGAATTTTAAAGTTATACTTGATGAATTTTTTAGTATGGGTTCGAGTTACATTTTGGATTATCTCAATTAGATTTTATGTCTAATATTCACTTAAAAAGTATATGTTTTTAAAAAATTATGTATTAATAATGTAAATTTTTTTTATTTAATAATTAATATTTTGTGTAACATGATATTCTATTTAGAATATTATTATCAATTTTAAAATATTTTATTATAAAATATACTTTAATTATGTTTTATATTTATTATTTTATGATTTAACTATATATAATGTTAAAATTAACATATTTTGTTTAAAAGTCGGGTTGACTTAATCTTGTTTTACATATTTTAAGATCAAGTTAGGTTCCAATTTAAATATATAGTTTGATTAAAATTGGTAAAGTGAAAATAAGGATAAACCTGTCCTAACTTGCCCTAATGCTTATCCCTTCGTCTAGAAAAAAAAAAGTTAATATCTTATAAAGTGATTAACAAAAGTGTGAAGTATTCATACGTGAGAAATTAGGCTAGCCATATATAATAGAAATTTCTTCTCTTAATTATACTTTTATTTACAACTGATATTTAAAAAAAAAATTGACCTCAATTTCACTCACAGTAAGTAATGTTGGTATTATTACGTATTATTTGAACTATTTTCCTGTTATAAGATTCATTTAAATAAAAATAAAAAAACATGAATTAGAACAAAAAAGTGGGAAAGGGGATGAGTTCCTCCAACTCCCGATCATTGAAGGATGGAATAACCAAATAAGTTTGAAAAAATGTTAATAAGTAATTTGTTCAATTTTGTACATAAAAATTCTTGAGTTGCGATCCCTTTTGTAAAGTAATGAGGTCCTTAGACATCCTAGCTCCCTTGTGTTTTTTTGGGTTTTCCCATTTAATTGTCATGTAGTAATGTTTGTACGTAAATTGCACACAACCTTGTAATTTGTATGGACAACATTACAAAAAGTACTGAAGGATCATATATACTCAAAAGAACCCTCCGTAACCATGGTTTGAAGAGCAAGTCACCATGATATGCATTGATCCATCAAATTCACCTAATCATCATGTACCCTTCCTTTGTGTAAATGAAATTTGATGAGAATGGAGAAGATCAGGGGAACTGAACCACCTGCAAGTACCACTTATTGAGGAAAAAGAAGAGAAGATCCAAAAGAAAAAGGAGTCTTGAAGATTTAGGTGGAAGGACCACACTAAACTAGGGGAATGGGAAGGATAATGAAATCATAAAAGGTTAAGCATGTGTAGCCAAAGGCAGCACAACTTTGTCACCTTTCATTGAGAGACTAATTATATAGCTTGATAAGTCTTTTTCTGTCCTACTCTCTTCCCTACAATTTATCTGGCTGCCCTTGTATACTAAGTTACCCACCACAAAAATAAGGGGAAAAAAACTAGTTTGGGTGTTTGAATGTAGAATTGCATTGCATCAATGGTAAAGAAAATAGAAGAAGAGGGAGTTACCTTATTTAGCCTCAAGTTACTTCACCTATAAAAGTTGCATATTTAATCGAGTAATTAACGTGTTTCAATTCAGAAAGAGCTTTATTGAAACCACGTTCCCAAGCAACATACATCTTTTCTAGTATGCAAGAACTAGCTAGGCAAGTTTCTTGGTCCAAACCTGCTGTAATCATTAAAATTAAACTTGAATGCTATACGCTCCTCTTTTTTTCAAAGTTAGAAGTATACGTTTCTTATTAACTAACTATGATACATCTTCTTAGCACGCATTTATATTTCTTTATTGTTATAAGAAATTCCTAAATTTTGTATAGAAAAATGAATATAGCATTAAATGCATTTTGGAAAAAGTCGAGTGTTAACTTTTTCGACATTGATAACATGTTTCACATCTTTCTTGAGTGGGTTTTTAAATCTTCTCTATGTTCCTGTCATGATCTGCACCTAGAATGTGAGGTACAGCCAATTTTACTGCAAAATAGATATGGATCTTAATCAGTATTATCAAGAAATTAACAAATGACAATTTTATTAAAAAACCACATTGGGATGTATTAAAATTTGGGTTGAAGAATTTAATAATACTTTTCATAATTATTATTTTTTTTATTTCTTAACAAGTATCTTCAGAGATTTGAATCCTCTCATATTTTAAGTAACATGTAGGGGTCATGCTGAAGAGTAAAAAGACAATTTTTATCGAATAAAGGACCTACCATGATTGATCGTAGGACCCGTTAATTATATTTTTTGTGGTTAATAGTTTTTTTTATTATTATTGTAATTGATTCTTTGTCTCTTCAACGAGAATCCTAAATATCTCACAAACTTCAGTATTTTTGTATGCTAACCTTGTTTCGGCGTATATATTGAATTTTAAATTTAGGTATAATTTAAATGTATAAAATTAACTTACAAAGTGAGAATTATTTTTATTTATATATATTAATTGAGTCATATTATTAATGAATATGAATCTTTAATACACTCATCACATAAATATTTATGAATGGTCGAATAATAAGTAGATAATATATAACTTAATAGATCTAATAACAATATTGTATATACTCTAATATCATATTAAAATTTTTTTTTATTCAATCTCACAAAATTAATTTAAAATGTGGGAATTATCTCTCCCTTGTCAATATGTAATGAGAAATATCCAATAATATAATATTATATTTTCAAGAATCGTCTTTACAAGAATGTTGTGTCTAGAAATATTATTCACACAAACAAGTTTGATTCATGTTTAGTAATTTTAGAAAAAAAAATTTACTTAATAAAAAATAAAAATAATAAAAAAATAAGAGAAGAGAGGTGAAAGATGGAGTGAGAATATAGGAGACAATAACTTTCATTTTTATAAAAATATAAAATACATGTCTTTTATCATAAGAATAAAAAAATAAGAAAAATATGAACATTTTATATCTACAAGAATCAACCATTTTTAAGAATATTTGTTCAAAATTTACACTAAATATAAGAATATAATACTCTCAAATTTATTCTACGAAAAATATTTTTTACCTTGAAACAAACCCCACCAAGATCTAAATTCCGTGTTGAAGATATTGATTAACATTTGTGGGTAAATATTCTGTACTAGACAACTTTTATAACATTTCACTAAAAACACAAGAGTTGCCATTATTAGAGACATGAATACATAATTGAATTTGAAATACAATAATATAAAATGTAATCCGTTAAGAGTATTACTCCCAAAGTTACGCTCAAAACACTCATTTTTTTTTAATTTGCTAAAGAAATTTTTAGCTTTAATTTGGTCTCTTAAAAGAGTTAAAATTAATATTATAGTCCCCAAGAAAAAATTATTGACTCTTACGATGGTGATATTGAAATGAAGAGGCACGAGTCCTTTCCTTGGAAACAAAATATGTATTTGGGTTATTTAGTTGTTGTACAGTTGCACTTATCGAGAGTGGGGGACCATAGGGTACGGGTTCTGTCCTTTTGCTTGGACGTTACCTTCTTTTCTGTTGTTGATGACCACATTCACATTCACATTCACATGCCAAGCTTCACCTTCAATTTTTACAAAAAGCTATTTTATGTCAATCCAGTCTCTTTTCATATTATTTCTTCTTCGTATAATATATAAATTCATATTTTATTGTTGTTATATTTAATGCATGTAAGGTCCGCGTACATGGCACAAATGTGTCAATGGCGGAGATAACTATTTGTTGAAAACAACAGATTAAACAAACTTGACCCCACTCCCATCTAAATGCAGACTCCATCATCTATATGCTTTTGCTACCAAGGACCCTGTGGACAGTGCCTTCCTTCGTGTTAGGTCAAAATTTCTTATAATGTAAGTTTGAATCATTCCCTAGACCCTAAATATTTATGAGTAATTCAATAATAATTATTAAGATAAATTTTATAATTTAGATTTTGAATCTAATTAAATTCAAAAACAAAAAATAAGATTATATTTCATTCATGTACACAAAATTGCTATATTTTTAGTTAACACGAAAACAAAATATAATTTTTTGGGTCATATATACAGCATACACACTCACGTAAAGCATTATGTGCCACAAGACTAGTGCTTTATGCAGCATGAAAGCACAACAATTAGTAAGATATCGCTTTCCAAGAATCATACTCTGCATTAGAAGATGATTACGACAGACAGATTAGGAATATAAGATGGCTACTGTTCAATTATCCTTAATTGAATATAAAAAATAACAGAAAAAAGAAGCTCTAAAAGGAAAATTAATAGTAACATGACCATAAAACATAACAATGTTTAAGTGCAAGAGGAAAGTGAGCCAGAAAGGCAATCAGATGACAAAAGCTGCCAGAGTTAGAAACTAGAGAAAAATAAAATAAAATTAAAACGAAAAATATGATTAACCTTTCAATGCATCCCAAATTAATGAAGATTAATTAATCCTGCATATGTCTGATAACCTTGTTACTCATTTTGAAAGCTATATATTTTGCTTCCTGCATGGCACACAACATGAACTGTGTCGAAATTGGACCCCGGGCCCCTTGAAAGAATTGGCAAAATCAAAGCCCAGATCCAGCCTATGATCACTTCTATCCATAATATTAACCAAAGTTTAATTTGAAGAAAGACATAAATAATCAAATTATTAATGGCAAAAAGAAAAGCAACACATGCAAATACAGACAAATGTAACACAGTGACACAAAATTGAAGATACTTATATGTAACAATGTAGCATACATCAGCACTAGGCTGCTTTTATGCGATCAACTCTGCCCTCAATTTTTCCACTTGCTTTGCAAATTTGGATCGCCTGAATAATATCTCTAAGAACTTGGTTTTTGACCAAATCTAATTGTGTCATATGATGCATATAAACGACTTCACTTAGTATTATAAGAATGTTGTTGTTGTTGTTTGCACTTACTGTTCTCGTTTAATCTCTCATGTTTCAGCTAGCTCTTGCCTCAGCTGATCAAACTTTGAACTCTATTCTTTCTTATCAAAATAGATGGTTCCCAAAGGAAGGTGCATTTACATCAACATTCAATAAAAACACGACTTGGAGAAAATTTGCAACCATGAAATCATTTTATGATGCACAAATAACCAAAAATTTTACTTAATTGGTCACTTTAATTAATTATTCTTTCTTTTGTTCATTTTGTTGCCATTTTACTCTGTAGTAATAATACCTGTTTAGCTTTCATTATGAGAGCATGACATCATGTGCAAAACTAGTGGCTTTTAATGAGTCTGTATAGAAGGAATTAATTGAAATCAAAAGGCTGAATCTGGCATCCAATATAAACCTAATACACATGAACTAATAGTAGCATGCTTCTTAATTATTGCAGAAATTAGATGTTTCTCAACCTTAACACTTAGCACCATTTCATTCCAGCTTCAATCTTCAAGATTAATTAGTTCTGTTTTCAATTTTACTTTCTACCAGGCCAATTGTTCAAAAAGCATTTGAGTGATATTAAGTTTGTTAGTGGAAGAACCAAATTTAAAGAAAATGTTGATCAACCCTCTTCACAGACACGCATCATAGGTGATTAACACGTATACCAGCTTCAGTTTATTCTTTGGAAATTAGCTGACAATGACTTCTTCACACTTCTCTCTCATTGTCCCTTACAAATGATAAGTTCATAAGGTAGTCACAGTTGACAGATACTTGTGTTGCCCATGTTAACTCCGCAAAACTAGACAAGGCTGGGAATATTGCTGAGAATATATGTATATCTCTCTTGTTATGTTCCTCTAAAAGCCGCATAATTTATTTAGATAGCTGCATAATCAATTGCAATGCTTCTTTTCACTATTTTTAATAGTTTTCTTCAACTACACAAGCTCATTTTACTCCCAAAATTCCTGCTTCTTATAAAGAAAATCAACCAAAATGATCCTAAATTATGTTGGCATAATAATATCTAAAATTCAAAACAGTACTACTAACCTATGGATGGCATAACTCAATCCTAAAAAGTTAATTCATTGGATGAAGGATACTCTCAAACATTTTAGTCAGATTGCATTCCACTTCAACCTTCACTTGGAATGATTTATAAGCAATTCTATCGAATTCATTTGTTAAATTTTGAGGTTGAATTCATCTGGGTTCACAGTATTTGACTGTTTTCAACATTTCGGATATAAAATTTTGAAATAAAATTATATTTTTGTGATTATTTATAAAAAAAAAATCTAGAAGCAAGCTTAAGCGTATATGTTTAAGCCAATTCTATATTACGCTTGAAAATGAAGAGATATGAATATTAAATATTTAATTTAAGAGAAAATAGGCTAATTTAGTGAGCTGAGATAATTATGCTTATAAGCCCATTCACGGTTACAACCCCCAGGCCCCTAAAAATCCAATATACACTCTAGTCTTATACTATAATAATTACCCATTGGTTTTCGACAGATTCTTATAAGAGAAATAAAATTCACACATATAATTACTCTCACATATTTCACATATATATGCGAGAATAACCAATTGTGAAACTGATTTAAATAAAAAAAAAAGTGAGCTCTTGTTAGTTCCCGTTAAGATAATCGGCTAAATATATTTGACACAATGTAGTAGAGAATTTTTGGCTTAATTACAACTAGTGAATGGGAAAATTGAAAGAGAGAAAGAAAACCATTTGGTAAAAAAAAATGCATAATTTTGAAAACCAGCCCTAACTGAGAATTAGTATCACTGGTTTGAACAATTCAAAAATCTTGTGGAGCAAAAATACGAGATCGGTCAAATAAAAAAAAAAAACTACTTTCTTGGTTTTTATGGTGTTGTTAACTTTTATATTCTAATATATTGTTTAAATAAACATATTATATTTATATATGCTGTTATTATTTAAGTATTTATTGTGATCGTTTTATGCAAATTTAAAATTTTGCTTAACTTAATTTTTTTATAAATTTATATTAGTTTATTATTTAATATATTAAAAAGTGTTAAAAATATATTTAATATTACTAGTTTAACCTCGATATAATTACGATTAAATTAATGAACTGTGAAATAGTATTTCACCAATTCAATTATAGATCTAGTTTTAAAAATATTAAAAAAAATGTTCTGTGAATGACTCATTTGAAAAAATTAAAAATTGAAAATTAGAAAATATGAAAAATTTATTAAGAACCAAAAACTTAATTAAGTCAGAAAATTCTTCATGTATACCAAACTTAACTTAATAAATACATTATCATATATAATTATTATAGAATATTTGTATGATACGGCTTTTATATATATATAATGTTTATAATTAAAAGGTAAGAGAAAGAAATCTAAACTATAAAATCATGCATCAAAAATTAGAATTAAAAACTATTAAATATTTATATAATCATGTAAAAATATTACATAATTTTTTATTTTATCATAACTTTCTATGTATATAGTTATACAGTATTTACTTCTCTTCTGATTTCATGCAAACAACTTTATGAATTATTTATGTTGAATGGTTTAGTCCAAAATTGTATATATTTTCTGTGGAGGGACGTGGAAGTTTCATTTCTCTTATCGTAAAGCTTAAGTCGACTCAACCATATGACCCATACAAGTAAACCAACACTGTGCGAAATGTGTACCTTAGTAAAAACGTCCTTATATGAACGAGAAAAAAAGTGTGGGCCTTCTTTAGTTGTTCGTTATTTGTTCTGTAGTGATGTAATGTTCTTTCTTTAGCATTACGTGCTCTTGTAAGTGATGTTAGGTGTTTTTAATTAATAATTTTTTGGAAAAAAATAAAATATTTATATTGTTAAGAAGGTTCGTAAAAGCAGTATTATTTTTGTTTTTAAAGTATTTCGTGTCGAGTGTAGGTGGCTTTTGTAGTTTTTTTTTTTACTTTAAATTTTTTTACTTTTCATTTTTTTTCTATTTTACATTTTATCTTTTCTTTTCAAGAAAAAAAAATTATGAACTTACAGTAATAAATAATTTTATAATACTATCCAGTTAAATTCTATTATATATGGTAGATTTATTTTTACATTAACTATTTAAAAGTTGTGCTAACAATGATTTATGATTAAATAATTATATAAATTTATTTTATACAATGAGTACATTACCATTAAACTTTTCTTTTAATTTTTTATTTCATCATTCATTATATTTATTATTTTGTCTCAATTTTTTTAGTAAATTACAACCCTCCCCAAAAATACAAATATTATATTATATATTTTTATATTAAAATGTACATTTCTTTCTCATTATAGTTTCAAATATATAATACATTATTTTTATTTTTAATTTTTTTTAAATTTTGTTAACTTTAGGCTTAATTGTACTTTTATTTCCTTAGTTTAGTACATAGATAATTTTGATCATTATAGCTTTAATTGCTCGATTTTGGTTCACAAGTTTATAAAATAAGCAATTATAGTCCTTATAGTTTTAATTGTTCGATTTTTGTCTCCATATTTTAACAAATAAGTAATTTTAGTCTACCTATTAAATAAAAAAAATTTATATAAAAAATTTAATAATTAATATTATATTAAATATTTATGTGTCATAAATTGTCTAATTTAAAAAAAAAATTTACTCATCATTATATCTATTAACATTTTAATATAGAACTAAAATTACTCTTTTTTTTTTTACTTTTTGGATAAAAAGTGAACAATTAAAACTATAAAGATTAAAATTGTTCATTTTTTTAAATATAAAATTGAATAGTAAAATTTACAAAGATTGAAATTGTCTAAGTACTCTAGGAGACCAAAACTACAATTAAGCCAAAATATTATTATCAAAACATCTTTTACCCTATATATTGAGAGATGCAGGTAATATATTATTATCTACTGATATAAAATATTAAAAGACACGTTATTCTCGCTTAACAAATGCATAAATATTACACCTTATTCTATAATATATATATATACATACTTTTAAAACTCTATTTTTTATTATTGCTTAAAAAATTAGTTCATAAATTAATTTTAAAATAAACATAAGTTAATATATTCAATACTATATATTTAAATAAATTGTTAAAATCTTTATATATTCAAATGTATTTTACTATATATATATATATATATATGATGATAAATATATAAAAAATTATCTCTTATTTTATACCATTAATTATTATTTTAAATAAATGATTAATAATTATGATAAATTTAATTATATATCTAAAATATTTATTTATATTTATTATTTTCATAAAATAATCAAATTAAAAAGTAAAAAATAATATATATAAGTAACATAAAATTAAAAATAAGTATTAAGGTAGTATTTAATTAATTCTATTAATTTAGTATTTATACAAATATATAAATAAAATGATATTTTTATTATATAGTATTAATTATTATATTTATTAAATATAATATATTTATTGAATTTAATAAGAGTTTAATGGTTTCATAAAATAATCAAATTAAAAAGTAAAATAATATATAAGTAAAATAAAATTAAAAATAAGTATTATTAATCAATTTTATTAATTTAGTATTTATATAAATATATAAATAAACTGATGTTTTTATTATATGGTACTGATTATTATATTTAGTAAATATAATATATTTATCGAACTTAATAAAAATTTAATAACTATATAATAATAATAATAATAATAATAATAATAATAATAATAATAATAATAATAATGTAATAATAATAAAAATTTTATTATTGTTTTAAAAACATAATATATATAAGCATACTTTAAAATATACAAATTGAAATGTAATTTTTTTTGGTAATTCTGTTCGTGTCAATAATAAGCATAAAATTTTATTTTGAGTATTTAAGGCAATTGCATTTATAAAATTTAAAATTTTTTATTAAATTAAAATAAAATTACAGAGATATAATAATTTTCATTCTTAATTGTTATTTTAATAATGATTATTTGTTTTAAATTTAACTACATATTTTAATATTATTTATTGAGTTAGTGAAGAATAACTTGATAAATTAAAATTATTTTAATTAAAATATATTTAAGATTTCTTAAAAAATATTTTTTTACTAATACTATTAAACTATATATTTTAACATAAAAAAATATCTCAAGAAATGGAGCGTAACTCACTCATTTCTTTTTTATCTGTTAGAATATACTTAGTTAAAGTGTGAAAAATAATTTTTTTAAATATGGTTACACTTTAAATGTGAAATTGTTATTTAAATATAAAATATGATTGAACCATTTCAGAAGTAAGTAATATTTATAAAACTTGAAAATAAAAAGATTTGACAGAATAATATAAAGTAAGTTAATCGGTAAAAGTTATCATATTAATTTATTCAAACATATGTCAATTTGAATATATAATTGTTTCTATAAGTACTTCCTTACGAAGAAATTTATCTTAATCATATATATCAACTTTGGCATTATTTCATTTTTGTGGCAATCCTGATAGAGCTTACTGTTGAGTAACCCACTCTACCCCACAGATCAGACAAATTGAAAGCCCTTGGTCTTAATATATTGCGGGTCCCCTCCCAAGAAAAAATAAATCATTCAATGTTTCTGTTTTTATATTATTCTGTCAAATACCTTTTATTTTTAATCCCTGGAAGCTTAATAATGCACTTAGAAAAAGGTTCCTTATATTATTTACTTTCAATTATTGAGGTAACTGTATTTGTGATTAAGACAAATTTTATGCTAAAGTCTCAAATAAGAGTTGTATATTTGATAAATAATATTAGTCTCGTAAAGTAAGCTGACACCATAAAGTATGGCCTCTAATATAGACTTTAGAATGTGGATATGTTATCTTTTAATTCATAACTATATTAAATGTATCAAAAGAATGGGAAAGTCTGGTGGTATCAGTCGTAGTTAGGTGTCTTGCTTAGTTGTATTTTTGTTGGTAGTTGAACAATAGTCAAATGAAATCAGATGCAGAAGTTAATATTAAAACATTATAAATATCAAATCTCTAAATATTTTAAAGAATAAAACAAGATAAATTGGAATTCATGAAATAAAAGAAGTATCCTTAGAATCAAGAATTACATTTACTCGACTTTAATAGCAATGTGGCGGAGAAAAGATATAAGAGATAAACTATGTTCTGGTTTTTATCAATATAATCTTATTCGATTTCAGTCTCTTAAATTATTTTTTGTTAATTTTATTTTTCTAATTACTATTATTATTATTCTTATTACCAGCCCTTAATGATAATATAATATCCATCTAATCATGTCAAGTTATAATTTTACTTTAAATGTTATAAACGTTATAAAGCTTAGATGAAAATAATGAAAAGAATGATTCTTTGAAAACAAGATGAAGAAAAAGAAAAAGAAGAACAAGTTTGGTATTTGGTAAAGATTTGTGGATAGATAACCCAAATGTGAAATTAGGATGGGGAAACTAGAATATGGGCAACGGGCAAAAACGGCTACATCAAATGAAAGTGAAGGGGGCAAGAGTCAAACCAATTCCTCATGTTTGCCCTTTTTCATCTCACACATAAACTACCATTCCAACAGGAACAGCATAGGATTAACCTTAAAACGAGGAAGGAACAAAAACCATTGGAGAAACATGTCTTTGTTCTAGTTTTACTGTGACAAGTCCTTGTCAATCAATCTTGTTCATCTAGTTGGGTTTAAGTATAACTTCATAATATTCTTGTGACCAGATCTTGGTGACATATTAGACCCACCCCATTTGTGAATTTTGTCAATAAACTCTTTGGGCCAAGATTGGCCACTGTGTCTCTTAGTGTCATCAAAGTAGTGCAAGGAATTGTTCTTGTTTAGGTTAACTTTAGTGTCTGTGAAAGGTGAAAGTTTGGAAATTTCATGTTTTCAAGTCTGGGTTTTGATTAGCTCGTGTGCCTGGGTTTCTCTCTTCTAAGTATCTTCTGTTCTGCCCCAGTTGTGGATTCTGGGTCATTGGTTTCACTTTCAAAGATCCAATGGGCATAGTTAGGACATTGATGTGGCCTATAGCTTCATGATAGTCAGGTTAGGACTCATAGTAGCTGCTTCCATTGCAGCACTCACAGTTAAGCAGCTGAATGTGAATAACCCTAGATCAGGTACTTGTGCTTATTCAATATTCACCACTTCTTTTTGCACAATTTTTTATCATTTCACTTTTCAACATGCAAAATGTTCTTTACTTGCTTCATGTTGATGGCTATTTCTATAAAATAAGGTTGACCCTTTATGGTGAACTTAATTGTGGCTCAGAACATGGTGAAGCAAGGTTTAGAAAACATCAAGATGAGGGTGCAGAACTGGAGCAGGTCGCTTGTTCTACTACTGGTCACACCGAGAAGGTTGTGAATATATTCAACTCAAGTTATCAAATTTTATTTTTTAATTTTTGGTGTTTTGAGGATTTCTTTTGCATATTTGTTTGTTTGTTTATGTGTCTTCATATGAATGGAAAAAATCGGAATATTTATTTACTTTTGTAATATGATCTGACTCTGTTGCAGAGGGAAGAGGAAGAGCAAGAGGAGGTTAAGTTAATTAACAGCATAATCAATCGAACAGATGATTTTGAAGATGATATTCTACCTGAATTTGAAAGACTTCTATCTGGGGAGATTGATTTTCCATCACTTGCCGAGGCCAAGAAAGATAGAGTTGATGAAACTGAAATGGCTAACAATGCCAGTGAATTAGAACGGTTGCGCAATTTAGTTAAGGAATTGGAGGAGAGGGAAGTGAAACTTGAAAGTGAATTGCTCGAGTATTATGGTTTGAAGGAGCAGCAATCAGACTTTGTGGAGTTACAAAGGCAGTTGAGAATTAAGACTGTAGAAGTAGATATGCTTAATATGACCATTAATTCCTTGCAGGAAGAGAGGAAGAAGCTTCAAGAAGAGCTCGGGGATGGAGCTTCAGCCAAGAGAGAACTTGAGGTGGCCAGAAGCAAGATCAAGGAACTGCAGAGGCAGATACAGCTTGAGGCTAGCCAGGCAAAAACCCAGTTGTTGATGCTTAAACAAAAAGTTTCTGGTCTAGTGGCAAAAGAAGAAGAGGCTGTAAAGAAAGATGCTGAAATTGGAAAGAAATTGAAAGCTTTGAATGACTTGGAGGTTGAAGTTGTGGAACTCAAGAGAAAAAACAAAGAACTTCAACATGAGAAGCGAGAACTGACTGTTAAACTCAATGCTGCTGAATCTAGAATTACAGAACTCTCCAAGGTGACAGAGGTCAGAGTCATAGAGTAGAAATATTTAACTTCAATGAGTTAAACAGTTGCATGAAACCAATATTTAAGAATTCTTAGTTGAATCGGTGTATGCCAAGTTTTCAGCTACCTAAAAATGATCTTTTTTAAACAATGATTTAACATCACTGAATCCTCCTTGTTTACCTCGTCAGTCAACTGAATATTTACGAAATAAGTAAGAAATGATAGTTGAAAGTATCGAACAACCTCAATGTTTATCAATAATGCAATGCCAAATTAAACATTATCTAAATGGTGTTTATATAAATATAAAAAAAACTGACTCTGAAGTTTTTTTCTTTGTTTTTAGTTAACACCCATATTTTCTTTCTGCTGTGCTTTGGACTATGTTGGTCTATGGTATGTTGGTTAATGGAGATATAATTTAGAAGCAAATTCTTTTGAAATCTATATAAATATAAATATCAATTTATTTAATTAATTGGAAAATTATTTGAGAAAAAATGTTGAAAAAGGTTGTATACTTCTTTCATGATAGTGATAAATAAATTATTAGATTTAATATTTTACATGTAATGAGTATAATTTAATTTTGAGATGCTTTGCCTTGAACTGCAGAATGAAATGGTTGCCAAGGCAAAAGAGGAGGTCAGTAGCCTAAGGCATGTGAATGAAGACTTGCTAAAGCAAGTGGAAGGACTCCAGGTGAATAGGTTCAGTGAAGTTGAAGAGCTTGTATATCTTCGTTGGGTCAATGCATGCTTAAGATATGAGCTCAAGAATTACCAGGCACCTCCAGGAAAATTATCAGCCCGTGATCTAAACACAAGTCTCAGCCCAAAATCACAAGAGAAGGCTAAGCAGTTAATGTTAGAATATGCTGGATCAGAGCACGGACAAGGTGACACAGATCTTGATAGCAATTTCTCTCATTCCTCTTCACCAGGGAGTGAAGATTTTGACAATGCTTCTTCCATTGATAGCTCTACTAGTAAATATAGTAGTCTTAGCAAGAAAACTAGCTTAATACAAAAGTTGAAGAAATGGGGCAAAAGCAAAGATGATTCAAGTGCTCTTTCATCACCAGCCAGATATCTTTCAGGTGGTTCTCCTAGCAGGATGAGTACGAGCAATAGACCTAGAGATTCCCTGGAATCCTTGATGCAAAGGAATGCTGGTGATACTGTAGCCATCACTACCTTTGAACAGAAGGATCGGGAACCTACTGATTCTTCTGAAACTCTAGCACTTCCTAACATAAGAGTTTCATCCAACGACTCCTTAAATTCTGTTGCAGCTTCATTCCAATTGATGTCTAAGACAATTATTGGATCTCTGGATGAAAAATATCCTGCATATAAAGATCGCCATAAATTGGCCTTAGCAAGGGAGAAACAAATTAAGGAAAAGGCTGAGAAAGCAAGAGTGCAGAAGTTTGGTGACAATTCAGTTTTGAATATGACCAAGGCTGAAAGAGAGAGGACAATATGTTTGCCACCAAAACTCACTCAATTAAAGGAGAAGAAATATGTTTCTGGTTGTCCAAATGATCATCCTGACAATGCTAAGAATGTTGATAATCATACCATTAGCAAGATGAAGCATGCCCACATTGAGAAAAGGCTACCTAGGGTGCCTCAGCCACCTCCTAAACCATCTGATGATGCTCCTGTTAGTACAAATCCAAATCCTTCAAATGGAGAATCGTGTGCTCCATCTGTGCCTCCTCCTCCACCTCCACCAGCACCACCACCCCCTCCTATGGGAAGCCTATCAAGAGGAGCATTAGCTGGTGATAAAGTTTACCGTGCTCCCGAGCTAGTTGAATTTTATCAAACATTGATGAAACGGGAGGCAAAGAAGGAGACTTCATCATTAACTTCTTTAACAACTAATGCATCTGATGCTAGGAGCAACATGATTGGGGAAATTGAGAATAGATCATCATTCCTCTTAGCTGTACATTAATTTTCCCCCTCAGCTTTGTTGTTATTTCATATTGGCATTTCAATCATTACAAGTTTTAGAATCTTCTTTCTAATGGATCCAGGTGAAAGCTGATGTGGAAACACAAGGTGATTTTGTCATGTCCTTGGCAACTGAAGTTCGAGGTGCCTCCTTCTCTAAGATTGAAGATCTAGTGGCTTTTGTGAACTGGCTGGATGAGGAACTTTCCTTCCTGGTAAGCCTTAGTGTCATTGCTCCTTCATCATAGAAAAACAAGATTCTATACACTAATTCGTGTAAATTATAGGTCTTGTGAGAAAGCATGTGAATTGCATTCCTTTTTATTCAAAATTAGGTCATTCACTTTGACCTCACTTTCTCAGCTTTATGCATATGAAAAAATGGCTCATTTCCTCGTTCACAACTTTATATCCAATGACTTCTGCATTTTATTCACCTCATTTTATTCCTTTATATAAGGTTGATGAACGAGCTGTTCTCAAGCACTTTGATTGGCCTGAAGGGAAAGTAGATGCACTGAGGGAGGCAGCTTTTGAATATCTGGATCTAATGAAATTGGAGAAGCAAGTCTCCACCTTCTCTGATGATCCCAATCTCCCATGTGAAGCTGCTTTGCAGAAAATGTACTCATTGCTTGAAAAGTAAGCATCATTGTTTATGTTATAGTTTTATGTACCATAAATACTAGGTTAGGAAGTCAATCCTTGGTGGATATTTTCTAGAATGGCTCCTTCTTGTAATGGAATATAAACTATTTTCTGATGTCTACTTAAATGCTGTAGATTCAGATTTTGCATGTCAGAAATATAGAATGTGACATACTTGTTTAGTTTGATGTTTCTTGGTGTATTTATTCCTCGCTATTATCTATTGAGATAGTATGAAGCTTATTTATCAATTCATCTATTTCCATCTTGCTCTATTTTTACTTCCAGAGTGGAGCAAAGTGTATATGCACTCTTACGGACAAGAGATATGGCTATTTCACGGTACAAAGAATTTGGAATACCAGTAAGCTGGCTATTAGATACAGGAGTTGTGGGCAAGGTATGCTTCTAAACTTATGTGTTCTAGTTAACACAAAGGACTTGTTCATATTGAAGTAGGTCTTTTCTTTATATACCTGTTGAGCTTGCAAGTTTTTGTATTTGGTTACAATTACCAGTGAAATAATTCAATTAATTGGACCAGTTGATTCCCCTGCCCCCCTTTCCCTTAAAAAGCATAAATAAGCTCTTTCTGTATGAAAATTTTTAATTATATCTGTTTTCTTTCCTTTGTACTTTACCCTTTTCTCTCCCCCTAAAAATTTTGCACTTTTCTTTAGAACAACACCTCAGAAAAACCTTCTTGGAAAATACATTTCTATCAAGTAAACAAAATAAACTTTAAAATAAGATAACAAGTGCATGCCTTTGTTTGCTGTCATGACTTTTCACCAACGCTGGCTTCTGTTAGAAGCTATCAAATGGTCACTTAGTAGTTACTACTGGTAACTCTCCCATTGCAGATCAAGCTTTCTTCTGTGCAACTGGCAAACAAGTATATGAAACGTGTTGCATCTGAACTTGACATATTATCTGAACCCGAGAAGGAACCGACCAGAGAGTTTTTGATTCTGCAAGGAGTACGTTTTGCTTTTCGTGTCCATCAGGTAACTTAAAGGCTCTTGATTATGATATCACTCTTATACATCCCTCATAAACAAAATGATTTTGCATAGATAAACTAGGCTAGCTGAAATGTAACAAAGTTTACTAATCTGGTTCCAACTCTTATTTTGGCTGAAAATGCTATTTCCTTTACTCTTTAAAATCTGAGAAAAGCTCTTGCTCTATACCATTATTGTTTCTTATTTTAATTACATTGTTAATACTATAGCTAAAATGATATAGAGACCAAGAGTATTTGTCTTGACTGAAAAAACTGTAATGTGAATGGTTTGAAACACAAAAATAATGAATTAAATAGAGTGGAACTCTTTTCAGTTTGCAGGAGGCTTTGATACAGAGAGCATGAAGGCTTTTGAAGAACTAAGGAGCCACATCCATGCTCCAGCAGGTGAAGATAATAACCAGAAACATAGGTGATCAACAAAATATTTTTTCTTTTTCTTTCCAATTTTTTTCACACTAGTAGTTGCTTCTCTAATATATGTTACCTTGTCAGCTGTATATGTCATTCTTCTGGTTCAATTTTCATTGAATATACTAAATGCTATACAATGATAAAAGAATCACACTCTAGTTGTAGCTTTGTTAGGTGAAAATGAAAGTAATGATTACTGTATTTGTACGGTTACACCGATGTAATGAGCGACACTCATTACCATTTTCTTCAAAAAAACTATTATGAAATGTGTAAAATAAAGTTACTAACATAATAAATAAAATTATTTTGGATTGACATTTAACTTTTACGAGGGGGAGTATTTTTAATTTTTAGTACTGTAATTATTTGTGACACAACTCCTTTATACTTTTTTTAATTTGCAAAATTTTATATGCAATTTTATAATTTTTTGTTCCAAAGGAAGACCCATAATTTGTTTTGCAAGGGAGGGAATAAGGGAATGAAAAAAGCATAAAGTGCATTGCATAATCGCAATTTATGTTATGTAATTTAGCCATTTAAACTGGGTTTGTCTGACTTATTTCAAGTAAAAAAGAAGTTAAACAATTCATAGAAAATTATTGGTGCAATTAATTATGTACTTTTTTTGGTAAAGGAAAAACTTAGGAAGAAAATGATGATGTCCCAATCTAAAAGTAAGAAAGCTTTAAAGCTCAATTACGTACTTTAAGATAGTTTATACAATTTTTTTTTAATTGCACCAATTTTTTAATTGCACCAATTATCTTTTATTGAATTATTTAACCTCATTTTTTTTTACTTAATTTAAATAAAAGTTTGATGGTCATGGAAGGATATTATTTAATCACGAATTATATATGATTTTAATGAAATTATTTTCATACAAAAATATAATTATTGTAAATATACATTAAAATAGTTTGTTGTCTTTCATGTTGATCATATTAATAAAAGTTTGACAATTAATTTTTTTATACAATTTAAGACTTTGTAGAGTGGATTAAATAGAAGAGTGACTCTAGAGAAAAATTGTTAGATAAAAAATATTTAAATTAATTGGTTTTAACCTTTTTATTCTTATATATTCTTTTTTTTTATTTTTATTAATGTTCAACACGAAACTTGTTTTCCAATCCTCTCTCTTAAGTTTAACTTTATATGTTTAGTTATAATTTGTGTATTATTATCTTTTTGAAGTGTATACTTAAGTCACTTTTTGTGCTTCTTAAATATTAAAGGTCTATTTTTTTATTTTTATTTTTTTTAAAATAGACCTAATAGGAGAATGTGACTCAGGTTAAAGATATAATGTTAACCAAAAAGTTCAAATATACTGAAATTCACCTCTTTATCTTTATATATCTTTTTATTTTTATTTACTCAATGTGAAAGTTGTTTTTTCATCCGTAAAACTCGGAAATTGTCTTGCAAGGGAGTGTGATAAGGAACAATGGAATGAAAAAAAGACAACTCCTTTATACCATTTTTATATTGCACAGTCAAAATTGACTCGGAATACAATTTTATTTTGCATTTAATACTGCAATAAATTGGGCCACAACTCCTTCATACCATTTTTTTAAGTTGCACATATATTACTAGTGAGTCTCGCGAAACAGGTCTATTTATTTTCAGTTTTTTTTTTCTTTGACCAACCGTTTATTAAAATAAAATTTCTTCCCAGAAATGTTAGCTAGAAAGCGTAAATTCATGATCTTGAGAAATACAATATGATGAAACGAGTTGTCACTCCGTTAAAAAAAAAAGTTGAGTTTGATTGAACTTATTTTAAGAGTAAATTAAAAATTTTAACCTAACTCGTCTCATTTAACGAGTTAAATAGGTTCTTTGAAATGGATTGAACACATTTTATTATTCTACATCATATAAGTCAGTTACAATCAATAAAAGAAAAATTAAAAAATTAAAAAAGTTAACATACTTACAAATAATTTTAAGTGGAAATTGAAAATTTCCACCTAAACCTCGTTTAACGAGTTAAACATATAATCCAATGGTTGAACCCATTTGGCTATACTACCTGGAAGTGTATAATTGATCCCATATGACAATTAACTTTGAGATTAGACATAAAACAACACTTTTATTTTATTTATACAGAAGACAAAAATTATAGTGAATTTGTGCTTGACAATTTTAGTTAAACACTCAGGTACATTTCAATTTCACCTCTTTTTGGGGAAAAATTAAATCTTGGTGACTGTGGTGGCTCAGATAGCTGATTCCCCTCACTATCATAAAAAATTGCACCTGGGAATTGCAGTGGTTGGCATTTTTCACCCATCAATATGGTCTTCTTCCACAAGCATTGGTCATCTTCTTGCTGCTTTATTTTATTCCACATGCATTGCATTAACTTGTTGATTTTCTTCATGATCTTGTTTGAGATGGGTGATGACTCCTCTTGGCACTTTGTTTTGAGGCACATATTTAGGTTGGTTGCTTTGAGGATTTTCTTTAATATCTTCTTTGCTATATGGATTGATAAATTGGGGAAACATGATTTTTGGTATCGTTTTGATACTCTCTTACTATCCTTTGCACAAAAAGGTACAACACAGGTGATATGGATGGAAAATAATTTTGGTGTGCTCAAATGGTTATTGAAACAATTCACACTGTTCATCTTTGTCAAGATGGTTGCACAAAAATGGGAGACTGATAATGTGAAGTGAACTAACATTTACACATATACAACATGGATTTATATATCCCTGGTTGGTGGAAAAAAAAGAATTTTTCTTTTTCTTTTTTTTTCATTTTACAAGTCTTTATTTTAGAAAAGTCAAATTTAAGTACATAATAAAATTATTTTAAATATTAATAAATAATTTCACCTATTTAATGTCATCAATAAAAATATCAAAACACGATGTTTGAATATGACCTATCATAATAGTCATTAATTATCTATCAAAAAATAATAGTCATTAATTAAGTTCTTTTAAGGCGCACACTAAAAATTCATTAATATATAGAATTTGCTTGAAAATAATTAATGATATTATTAAATTCATGGTAATTTTTTACTTAAAGGAAGAATGAAACGGTGAACATTAAAAATTAAATGTATTATGTTCATTCTTGGAAGAAAAATAATTAATGAAATTGGTAGAACTAAAAATGACGACAATGTAATTCTTGACAAGAAAAAAAAATCAAAGAATAACAATAATATATGATAAAATTAATTTGAAATTTTTATTTAGAAAAGGTCTTAAAGTAAAATAACTTTTTTAGAAAAAATTAATGTAGAATAAACATATGTGAGATTATATTTATGAAGAAGATTGTAAGAACTGGTTAAAATAAATTTTAACCATATACTGATAGTTATATATAAATATATAATACTCTTTTTTATTTTTTTTATAAGATACAATTAACTAATTCACTAGGGTAAAAAAAATTATTTATTTAAGTAGTATATTAAATTTGTCCTAAATTTATATATTT
The DNA here is from genome assembly GCA_025330945.1 of Mucuna pruriens. Taxonomy (NCBI): domain Eukaryota; kingdom Viridiplantae; phylum Streptophyta; class Magnoliopsida; order Fabales; family Fabaceae; genus Mucuna; species Mucuna pruriens. Next base: position 1,567,711 of record JAENHJ010000361.1, on the reverse strand, counting down.
TTTAAAATTATTTCTAACATTAATGAAATATACTCTTATTTTTATAAATTTTTTATTAGTTTTAATTATTTTAATACACCTCATTATTAATATATTTATTATTTTAATTTTTATTAGTTATACCTGAGAAAAATAAAAATAAAATTCTAAAAAATACTTTTAATACAAGACAAAGTCAAATGCTTAAAAAAAAACCTAATACATTAATATATTTTATTTATTATTTATTGACCTAAAAAATAACTCATAATTAAGGATATTTTTGTGAAAAAATAATTAATGCATGAGAACTTCTAAATTGTTCTTATGAAAAAGATTAAGATAAAATTTAAATTTGAATCTTATAAGAAAGACGAGAGAATATTAATTAAAGACTTCTTGAATATTACATGAGCACTACAAATTTTAAGAAAATACAAGATTTTTTATTTTATCCTTTATTATTTATATAAAATTTAATAATTTAATAACTTAAATATATTTTAAGTTTTTGTAAATATGACTTTGTTTGATTTCATTCTTTCCAAGATTGTTTGTTAATTATAAATCTTGACATTTTCTAATTAGTTTATTGCTGACATTATTAACAAAATATAGAATGTTGGTAAAATAATGAAAAAATTTTAAATTAGGATACGTAATTCAATTAAATAATATATATTTTTTATATAAATAAGATAAATATATATAATTTATTTTTAATATATCATGAGTGGTGGTTATTAATTATTATTTTTAATATTTCTTTATTTTCAATTAACTAATTTAATTTTTTACAAAAATATATAATTTAATTATGTGCTTATAATTTAATTTTAATATATTACTTTTGATGTTATTTTTATACTTAAATTCACTAATTTTGAGGTATTGTAATATAATTTATTTTATTTAAATATCTTAAACAATGATTTTTCTCTGAAAACAAAAAAAAAAATTGACATATAATATATTAAAGAGTAAATTATACTCCTTTCCCTTGAAGAGATACGAATATTACATTGTCATTCTCTCTTAAGTTAAAATTTACAATTTTATCTCCTAATAGATTAGATATACATAACATTTTGCTCATTTTTAAAAATTTTCATATAAGTTCTGATAGTTTCCGTTAAAAAATATGTATTGCCAAAACACCTATATTACCATCTTTAAAAAATGTAAATATTATACTTATTCATTTTATTATATAATATATATAATATTTATTTATAAACATTAGTTTATAAAATTTATTCTAAATATTTTATTATATATATATATAATAACTTATCTCAATTTAATCTTTTAATTATTATTTAAAAATTATATGAATTATGCTAAATTTAATTATATTTTTTTAAAAAAATATTTATTTTAATTATTATTATTATTTTACACAAAATATATTTTTAAATAATTATATATATATATACTTAAGTAAAAAAAATTAAATATGAGATAGTATTTGATTGATGTTGTTAATATAGTATGTTTTATAAATATTTGAATAAATTATTATTATATACATATATTATATATTACATTTAATATATAATTAATTTAAAGAATATTATTAAATATTGTATTTAATAAATTTAATCCCATATATGTATATTAAACATACAAATTTTAAATAATCTATTTATACTAAAAATTTATTATTAAATAAAATATAGTTATTAAAAAAATACTTAAATATATATTTAAAATATAATAATATTTTTATTATTTTATTACTTTTATAAAAAAATGTATAACATATATTTTTAAATCTAAAATTGAAATGTATATTAATATGATATATAAAAATTTATATATATATATATATATATATATATATATATATATATATATATATTTATAATTTATCTTGTAAATTTTGTTTTAATTATTATTTTAATAAAATAAATCATTATTTTAATTAAATCATATATTTTAAAAAGTAATCGAATGAATGATAATTTAATAAATTAAAATATTCTAGAAATATTTTTATTAAAAACATATATTTTTTAATAAATTTTTTATTTATAATTAATTAAATAGATTAAATTATATATTTTAAAATAAAGAAAAGTGACCCTGTAATATTTGTATTAAATATCACATTTTTAATTCATTCCTGATAATCCAGAGCTCAAACAATATAAATAAGGAAAATTCGAAAGAATGGAGTAACAAATAAATACATCTCGTGCCATTTTATGAAGTTTGCTTTATGGGAGATAAACTTTTCATTCTAGCTATAACATAGAAACTATAGTAGAAAGCAACAACAAAAATTTCAGAATTAGCTCATTTCAAATTAAAATTCCTAAAAAAGTAGAACAAAAAAATAAATTTGTTTAAAAAAAAAATATTTTTCAAGTGCGTGGAAAGTTAATAGGTTATGATAAGATTAAAGTTAACAAAAAAAAATTAATGTTTAAAGCATCGAGCTAATCAACCCAACTTTTCATGTGTGCAAACTAATATTTCTAAAATAAAAACGAGTGGAGTACCATAGGTTTACCAGGAGAGTACCCTACGAAGGAGAACACTTTTGGATTTGTTTGTCATTTTGTTTCCCATTGATTTTGGTATTAATAACTTGATTTTGATATCACACTCATACCATTTCATTCCTGGTTTTTCCGATTAACAAGTTTCCTAAATTTGAAGGTTTTTATTATATTCAGAGGACTCAGGTAGGTTGGGTGTTTTACATAAAGATGGCTAATCTAAAAGCTTGCTAACAACCCAAACAACTATTAACAGTGTTAGTTCACCCATTTTGAGGCAATTTTCTAAAAAATTGATCACATCACAATGTGTCAAAGAACCTTAATTTGTTAGGATACAAAAATTCAAGATAATGGGAAGACCACATAAGCTCTCACAATTGGAAATCAAAGCTTCTAAATCACACCATCAATCACATATTTTCATATCTTGTCATGCATATTTAAGTTAATTTGTTATGTTACCAACTATGTTAGTTTTATTGGTTTACTTCACCTTTCTATTAACATAGTTTATTACTGACTTTGATGGTTGACATACTATTAATTATTGACTTTTATCTTTTACTAATATTATCGTTGATCAATATCTCTTTATTAAATATATCTATCTTTAATTCTGAGCGTAATAATTATAACCTTGTTTTGTAAATTGGAGGCTCCTACAAGGGTTTTTGGACTATTCTACATTCCTTAAGCCTTGAATCTTTATATTTGGTGCATTTTCTTTATGTTGAGTTTTTCCTTTTTTTTTTTGTTACTTAATACTTTAAGTATTTTATAGTAGACCTTTTCACCTTTTCAACACATGGCCCCTTAATCTTTAGAAAATAAAGTCCAAAATATATAAATAAAATGATCCTTTTATGGTTAGCTCTAATGCGTTGATTGTTTTTCCTTTAATTTAACCTTATTTTTTCCTTTAATTTGGTCATAGTTCACATTATTCATAAGTTTGCAATACATTTAGGATAGTTTATTATTATATATGCATAGTTTAAAATTGGCATTTGTTACTTCTTTATTTCACTTAAAATATGAAAACAATTAAAAAATATATATTCTGTCCTAAAGACCTAATTCATTATTAAAAACATTATTAATAAGTTGTTGAGTTATTTGATTATTAATTTTAGAAAAGTGAATTAGTTGATAAGTTCTTCTCAAACCACAATTACAATATGAATAGTTATGAAGAAACCAAATAGATGACTCAAGAGTTAAATGTAATGAAACTTAGGATATGTGTGATATAATTGTTGAAGGGTTAGCAATTTCAGATTAAGAATCATCACCATCATAGTGAGTTGATTAAATTAAATATTATGACTTTTGATTTTCACTTAAATGTGATCATTTTTACACATTCATACGAGAGACATTTTAGATCTATATATGTTATTTATACTGTCGCAACCAAGGTTGTGACCGTGTCGGCAAAAGATAGATGTTTGGAACCCAGATTCCTTTTAAGGAAAGGAATATGGAGATTGAAGTAGCCATCAATATTTTTAAGGTAAATACCGGGAAACCTAAGGTTGGATAAGGCTGGTCTAGGAATTAAAGTTTGGGTTCGGGAGTCGGTTACGTGCAGGGATCACACTAGTATCCCATCACATCTATTTAAAGATAGTTACCCTCACTAAATGCATGAAATAGAACATGACTCTTACACTACAACTTTCACCTTTTGTGGAATGGTGGATATTTACAGGGAAGGAATGAGGGATATTTTTGGGTTTGGGGAACTTGACAAGAGTTGTCTTTTGCTCCTACGTATCTCCTATTGCAACGGAGAAGTCAAAGTTTATGTAGTTTTGATCGAGACTTAAAGGGTTAGATGTTTGTCGAGAAATATGGATAAACAGTGAGGAATCGGTTTTTTAGACCCGACCAACGAGTGCTGGCTCTTGGTCGGTCCCAGCTTCTGGATATGGCTTAAGACATGACTAATTCAGGATTAGTCCATAAATTGGGGTACAGGTCCTTAAACTACTTGACTTGAAAAAGGTGTTTACCTAAGGGTTGAACACTACCAAATAGACATATACAGTTAGAAGTTCTAAGAAATTTTCACCTAGTATTCAGGTGTTTCCCCTTTATTGTAATTTGGAGAAAGGATAAAGTCTTACTCTCCTCTTCTCGACACTTCCTTTTCTTCAGAAAGCTTTCTCTTCTCAACCTCTACTTCTCTCTGGATTTCGACCTTCTTCAACATTGTCTTCTTTCCAATTCTTTTCAAGATATTCTGTAATCTCAACCCATTTTCCTTTGAGCTCGGGGCCTTTTATAAGCTAGCTCCCCCTCCATGATCTTCCAAGGAGATCTTCTACCATTAATGTGGTGGCTTTCCCCAAGGTCTAATTAATGTCGCAATGCCCTCCAAAGGGTCCTTCTCCATTAATCCAATGACCTTGCCTTAAATGCGGTGGTAACCGCTTCTCTCCTTTCTCTCACCATCATGGTGGGATGCACCCCAACGCTTCTTGCTTTCCCGTGGGATTGCAGGTCTGAGATGACCCTACTTGATGAGCACGACTCCCCATCTCGATGATACCTACCCGAGGCGCATTAGGGAGTGCAAGGCTGCCAAGTCTGTTTCCCTAGGCTGCTTTCTTGACACCTTTTGTCCTTTCCTCTTTTTAGGAGATGTAGCTTATTTGTACCTTCTTTCTCCCTTTTGTCCCCTTCCCTTTTCTGTCACCAAATAGAAAAGGGTGTCCACATATATCATGAGTGTTTTTGAGTTAGAACTATTAAATGAACCTTGCCTTAACATTTTTTAAGTGACTTGGATAGATAATGCATTAATTTTCCCTGAACATATATAAGTTGCTATTTGAAGAATATTTATTATGATGAAATTGCTTATATTTTTTAGTTCACCCTTATTGTATGATCACAACTTCCTTTATTACGAGATAAGAGATAGGAAATACATATCCTCTTTGTCAACAAAACAAAACCATTATTTTCATCCTATTTGCCTAAAGATCAAGCTAGTCAATCTCTTGCAAAGATACAACAACATTAGGGTAAAATTGAAAAAAAAAATTTTAAAGATAATTATAAAGTTAGTTCTATTGTGTTACCATTTAAGCTAGAATTCTTTTATTTTTACGTTTTAGAATCTATCTATATTTTAGATAACTTAATGAAATTATGTCTACTGCGTTTTTTTTTGAAGATTTATCCACTGTAAAGGATAATCATGATGACAAATGTGATAACAAATGTGGTTGATTAATATAGTCTACTAATAATTAACATAATTAATTATGTTAATATTTAATATATTGACGATTTATACTAATAGTTTATACTTAAAAATTTATTTTTAAGTATTATATATCACACTACTTTAATCTCATTATGTTTATACTAATATTTTATTTTTTGTTAGAGAAAAGTTATATTAATACTCTAACTTTTGTCAGAGAAAAGTTATATAAATGAAGACTAATTTAACGTTAAAGGTTAGTATAATGATACATTTCTTTTTGGTAGTGATGTAATTAAGATTGAGACTCCTTGCAATTAGCTTGTTGCTTCAAGTGACCGACCAGATTATTCCACCGTAACCAAAGTGCTTTATTCTTAATGTTGGAGGTTAAGTAGATGGTAATTAATTATGAGATGTGTGCCGAACTTACAATATACTCATGGATAGGAAAGAAAAAGATGTGCCAATCACCTTATGTTGATTACAATAATAAGCAGAAATTAATTGTTAACATTTCGTTGTATGAGATACATAATTCGTACAAGCAAGCTTTAATTAATCGAACTCCACTGTCAATATCTTTTTTTTTTTCCTTCTGGTTCTAAAGTTAGTTTCAAAGTAAGCATTGAATCCATTTTATAATCATTAACAAATTAAAATAATCTGATTTTATATGATTGATTTTTTAATTTTGTCTTTACACTGTCAGTATCCAAAATCATGTTGATTAAAACCGTGATTTGAACCATTGATAGGATCGAATCAAGCGAAACACCAGAGTCTCTTCAAGATTTGAACTTAAGATTACCTTAAAAAAACTAAATTTTATAATTTAGTTTATAAATTAAGAATACGTTAAAAGATGACTTTTTCTGTTGTTATTAAACTAGTGTTAATTGATAAAGTGTTTAATTTGATTTATTAATTAGTAGAAAAATGATGTTATCATTTAACTTTTCAAACGATAATTTCTATTATAGTTAAATATTTAATAATACAAAGACTTAATATTGTGTAATAAAAATGAATCGAAGTTAAACTTGTTAAAAAAAATAGCATGCATTAAAGAATTGATTTCGTAATATATGAGAATCCCGCACTTGGGGCATAGTTTTCATTAGGTGACCTTCCACATTGTCTTAGTGTGTCTGTGTGGGTAGTTATTGTGTACGAATTGCAATGACACATTGCCACCATCAATTGCAACAGCTATATACAAATGTGGTTGACAATGGCAGTGGATCCACTACAAGTGTTAATGTCTAAACTTAAAAATGCAGCATTGACAAGACGTGACTGATTAAATAAGTAAATGAACCCATTATTCTCTATGCGAATTCGGAAGTCGGCAAACCCTTTTTATTTGTAAAATTTAAAATACTTGAACAAAACACACCACCACTTTTCTTTTCCTTAAAGCCTTTGAGAAGTAACTATGTTCGCCATAGAGGGAATTGAAAGAGAGGAGGGAGGTATCAAGTTATTTTATAAATAAATTTTTAGTAAAGTTTGTCTTTTTACTAATTTCTTTTATATATATATATATAATAAATTTATTAATTTAACTGTTAAATTTTTTATATTAACTCAATTATTATAAACATTAAATTTTAGATAAATTAAACATTCCTAGTTATGTAGTTTTATAGTTAATATTTACTTATAATTTTAAATAATATATTATATGTTAAATTGAATTTATTTAATAAAATATCAAATAATTTTAATATTTTATCAAAACTGTACGTAAATTTGATCTGCTCAACTTTTTATTTAATGATTTAATTAATAAATTTTAGTATATGTAAAAAGTTGTTGAAAAAAATAAGAAAGATTACTTCTAAAATATATTCTAAATGTGGATATCATACACTATTATTTTTGGAATGATATATATATATATATATAAAAGATGAGGCTGGTCACATTCACATGTGAGAAAAACAGCTTTAGTCATTATAGAGGAAATGTAGTTATCAGCCAGAATAAAGCTTTGTCTTTATGTATACATTTATTGTTATTTTTCTTGTCAACGAATAAACAATTCAGAATTGGCAACATGAATATCTTGCCATGATTTTACACATGGTTTATGAAAACCAGCATCATGATCATTTTTTTTTATAACTTATGGTATTGAAATATTTGGCCTTCGCACTCCATCTTTTCGCTAAAGAGTGCTCTCAAAATATTAACTCTGTATGAGCACAATTTTGATTAACACGATGAGTTTTTATTTTAATTTCATATTTTTAATTTTTATAAAATAGATAAAATTTGATTTTAATTTTTATAAAAAAATAATTTTTATCTCTCAATAAACTAAAAATATTATTTTGTATCTTTATTATTATATAACATTACTTATACTATTATATAATACTCATTAATTACTAATATATTTAATAAAATATTAAATGATTATCTCAATTATTAAGTAAAAAATACTAGTATTTATGGTATTATATGTTTATATTTTAAGAAAAATATAGATTCATAAAATTAAAAAAATATTATTTTCTATCTTAAAATTAACTTTAAAGATCAAATAGTAATTTTTAGATTTTGAAGTATTAAAAATTAAAGAAAAAAAGAATTAAAATTAATATTTATTTATTTTATAAGAATAAAAATAATAATTTTAAATTTTAGAAAAATTATAATAATCAAAATCAAAATTTATTTATTCTATAAAGACCAGAAATATATTAAAGTAATTTATTTATGATAAAATTTGGAGTGTTTATGAGTTTAAAAATATAATTGTAGTTATTTTAAATTAATGAAAGAATTAATATTAAAAAAAAGATAAATCTCATTTATAGACACCCGAAGGTAGTTAGATTAGTCTAGGAGGTCATTAAAAGAGGAGAAAATTTAAATAATGACATACTCCGTGCTATTAGTTTTTTATTCTATAAAAATGAAGGGAATATATGAATTATATTTGCATGCTTATGATTTAACTAACAAAATAGGATGATTTTCTTTACAAATGGGGAGTTGGAATAGAATAAATATTTTTGAACAGCGAGTGTGATGTGATATCCATGAATTAAGAGCGTGTGGTTGGGAAAGTATTGGAATTGGAGGCCGAGTTTCAACCTCCAATTTCCATGTGTGTCTCTGGAATGGCAGCCAAAAATAGATTATTCTCATATTCATGTTGTAATCTATTGATATATTTTTTTTTTTAATATATAAGAACACAAGATACTCACGATCAGTTTAGTTTACAACTCATACGGTTAATCAATTGTTTGTTGAAAATAATTTTTATATAATTAATTTTATTTAGAAATAATAATAATAATATAATAATTACTTTTTATATAATAAATTACAAAATCAATATATATGATGCTGAAAGGAAAACAAATAGTTTGGAAATTTTGAGGATAAGTTAAGAATAACGTTTTTTAGGAGTGCGAAAACTTCTGTGGTATGGATACATGAAAAACATTTTTTATTTTTTTTTAATAGATTTCAAATGTCTCAAATATGATGAATATTTTTTAAGCAGCTTTTTTCTTCTAAAAAACAGTTGAAATAGACAATTTTCAGTTGTCCTAGACACACTTTAATATACAAAAATTACTAGATTAATTTACTTGATATATATATATATATTGTTATTAAATAAATAATGTAATATCAAAGAAATAATAACTTATATTTTTAATATTATATATTTTAATTATAACTTAATTATTTTAATTTCATTTTTTTATAAAATTATGTTGCTTTAATTTTTAATTTTTCTTTAGATATATACTTTAATAATTAGAATAAGATATTATTATCGATACAATAGTTTTTTTTTTCTGTATTTCACTAAAAAAAAATTATATTTATATCACATATTTCTAATTAATCTTCTTCATATATATATATATATATATATATATATATATATATATATATATATACTTTCAATATAAAAATATGTATATGTTTATTAAATATATAAATTATAATTTATACTATTAATAAAGCAATATACTTCTACTTAATATAAATTAATCTACATTAATATACTTCTATAGAAATCTAAATATTTTGCATATGGTATAAATATACTATAACAAATAATTTTAGAATATATGATATAAATAAATATACATATTATATATATATATATATAACAAGTAAGCAAATTAGTCGCAAACTTTGTATTTATCTAAGAATATATGGATGAAGTTCAAACTCCATCCCAACACTTGGAAGAAACTTAATTGAAAATACGATATCTTGTAAGTCTTCTTTTTAAATTATTGTTTTTATAATGAAATTCCATATTGTGATATAGTCCTCGATTCTTTCCTTTCTCCTATACTTAATTAATGGGTCTGATTTTCTATGTAGGAAAGTAAGAGAACAAGTGTCAAACAAAAAACATGAACTGTATATATAATTTTTTTTATTTAATATATATAATTTATATATATATAAAAAAAAAAACGTGACCCATACGTTTAGAGTTTACTGCATTATGGACATCAAGTATCAGTGCCTTTTTCTTGTCCGTCATCATATCAATGAATTACGCACATCAACATCGGAAAGCACCACTTTTAAAAGATCATGATAAGGAAATATTCTCATCCTTCTAAATCTAATTCAAATAATGCTTATATATATATATATATACATATATAAAAGCTAATGTAATAAAAAAAATATAGTTCCCATATTATTACTAAATAAAATGTCACATTAATATATAAACAGTTTAAAACAATTTTTGTATCGTATATAAACTGTACGCCTAAAGTTGTTGATTTATTGATAATATAATAACTTTATTTATAATAAATGATAAATAAATGCTTTATTGACTCTTTCGTTTGCTAACTTTTTAACTTTCTGAAAATTAATCAAGAGTGCATAGAATAAAATTGTTTTGAGAGAAGGAAAAATATTTAACTTTTCTATCACAAAAGTTGATTCTTGAGTATATGATTCATAAAATATATATTTATACTTAAAAAGTGATACTACTTTCATCTTTTTTGGATTAAAATTTCTTTGCCATGATTACATGTTTAAAAGAAGAGTAATGTTATATATTCTCACAAATTTTCTTACAAATCTTCTTATCATTTTATAAAAAAAATATTAAATAAAAAATAAATATATTTAATATTTGAGAAATGAAAATTATATTCAATATTAATAAAAATGTATTGTAGAAAAATTTAGAAATATTGTTAAAAAATGAAAAAAAAAGTTTTTGTAAATCGTCCCTTGGGAAGACAAATTGAATGGTTAAAAGTATTAAACAAATAACAAAATTATCATGCAAAAATAATCTTCTTACTTATTCTTGAAATATCATTTACAAATAAAAATTAATATTTTGACTCCAATTCTACTAAAGTTAATTTGTAATATTATTATTTAAAATTTAATTTTATCAAAATCTAAAAGTATTTATTGTGAGTGGATTTTTTTTCATTGTCAAAACATTACAATACATTTTGACCGTTGAAGTACATGTGTTTAACCGAAATATCACCTCTAGGCTTTGAGTTCTTATGAGAGTTGCCAGTGAGTTGCAGGACACACTTATCAACCAAAAGTTCATGTTCAGTTTCACATACTTTGAAAGAATGTATTATCACATTTTATTTTTTATTTTTTTTCTTTTTTGAGACATTTTTAAAAGAAACGTTTCTACTTTTTAAACAAGTGTTTTTAATTTTGGTAAGCATCGTATACGTAATCCATATTCTTGTGAAAGAGATCATGATGGTGAACATATAATTATATATTGATATCATTATCCTCTAATCCCGAGGATACTTTTTTTTTTGGCCCACAATATCTTCGTTCATCCCACTTCACGTCTTCATTTAAAGAAACCAAAGAAGTTACTTGTCTCATTAACAAAAACACACATAAAGTAGTGTTAAATGTTAAGTGAGGAACCCTGAATCACTGACCCATCATTGGTTATGTACATGCTCCTTTTTTCTTTTCTTTTTTTTTTGCTTTTGCAATTTAAATTTGGATATTGTAATATTCTTTACATGTATAGTAGTAGCTAGTTTGTGGTTCACGACCATAATTATATCAATAACAAAATTAATGAATCCCACAAATTCATTATAAATTATTTGGGCTTTTATATTATATGAACACAACTTTCCATAATTATTTATCCACTCTACTGTTTATATTTACTTCAAATTATTATTATTATTATTATTATTCAAAGGGAAACCAAACACAAATATTTATTAATGGAGTTATTCCTTGAATCCCAAGACACATAGAGGTGGTTACTTTAAATTAACACCTATTGGTCGTTTAAGTGATAAGGTGTATAGTTTATTTTAAATAAAGTTTCATATTCAAATTTTATAAATAAAAAAATAGACACCGGTTATGAGAATTTTATTCCCTCAAATAAATCTCCTCTACTCGAACCAGATATTTAATTGGTTCAATATAACTTTTAAACATAGAAGGTTTAAGATTAAAAAAAAGCTCCAGTAAAAATAAGATAAAAAAAGGTAGTTACTTAATAGTTGAATAAAAAATGAAAATTAAAATATGTAGTCACTTACCAAAATAAATATCTATATAATTAGATATTAAATATAGATATTTCTTTTATAGAAATTCAAGTTGTCACTTTGGTGCTAGACTGGTTTCTTTTGTTATCCAATCCCTGTTGGTTGATTTATTGATTTTTTATCCAAATTTGTTTTATAAATCAATAAATTCAAATTAAAATAAGGATAGAAAATGCATGTCACTTATAGATTCTTGGCAATAAGAAATCCATAATTAAAGTAAGCGAATATGAAAATACAAAAATGAAAATGAAAATGTAGAATTTTTTCGGTATTCTATGTGTGGGTTTTAGAAATTTATAATTTGAATTAAAATAAAAACTCTATGAACAAAGACAGACCAAAAACAAGGGCAAAACATGACTATGGTTGGTTTTTATTTTCGGGCATCTTCATAATGGACTTAATTAATTAATTCATATAAGGGGGAAAGATGAAAAATGAAAGGGAAAAACAAAGTCTAGGAATTTAACTATAACTAATTATTAGAATTTGAAAGAATAAATTCTGGGTTGAGTACCTAAATGATGAAAACTGTGGGAAGAAAAAACAAAAGTGAAACAATTGCAAAAGCATACGGTGGCTTCGATATACCATATAATATGCAAAAGGCACTCACTAATAACTTAACAAAAAAAAACAATTGAATATCTTTTCTTTTAATTGACAATTTTTTATTTTGAAATGTTTGTTAGAACGAGAGAGAGACATGCATCGAGAAAAATGTTTAGAAGATTTGAATCATTTGTTGGATCGATAAACCCTTTCACTCTCCATTAATATTGAACCACCAGGACTAAATATGATCACGTGCAGTAACAAAGTGTATTTATTAATCTTCACTCTCGAGAGAGAAATCATGCTTTGACGCTAACCAAACGCGTCATATCATATATCATTATTACGCTTCAACTAAAATATTTTCACTATGTGCTGTGCCGTCCCAGCTACTCATGTTTAAATTTAGTTTCCTTTTTTTTTTCTTAACTTTCACGAATCTTTACGTTGACGAAATCAGCAAATCATGGTAATTAATCACAAAAAATAAAATGCACCGAAAACTCGAAAATCGATAGTATTCACTTCCGGTAACTCAAACAAATGAACTTAATATACAAGTACAATCTCAAGCTGGCAATATGATGATCATACATATAGTATACACAATAAGTTGGTCAATTCTGAATTCCGGTTCCAATATAGACCACAAAAGGAAAATTGAGAGAAAAAGAAAGTTAATTGATAAACAAAACAAAAAATAGTATTGAGTAGTATCAAATATCAATCAGGTTATATCATTATCAAGCTTCCACTACTAACCATTTTTCTTTTGTCTCTTTGCAAAACCATCAATGGTGTAATGGGTTTGGACCAGTTGGCACACGACGCTTCTCAACGCCATAACGTGGATCAATCTCTGTGTCTGAAGGATCATGCTGCACTCCAACACCGTGATGGTGGTGTTCATGATGATGCTTAGAGAAAGGAGTGAAGTCAAATTTGCTTGCTAGAAACTTTCTGCTCATAAAAGGGTGGTGAGAGGGTAATGAGTGGCTAGCTTGTGTGATCTGCTTCTTGTTGATCTTGGACTTGAGATTGTAATACTCATGAAAGAGTAGCAATAGAAGGGACAACCACAGAAGAATATGAAGTGCTTGAGAAATTTTGAAGGCCATGATGGAATAGAAGAAGGAGATGGCAAAGGGTGAGAAGGGGAAGCATGGGAAGATATGGAAGAAAGTGTTAAGATAGAGAGGAATTTAGCAGATGAAGTTTTGACAAGTTGGATTTGGTGGATCAGGGTTTAAGATGGCAGAGGTAGAGCTGAAATGTGTGTGAATTGGCCTTCTCATGAAACCTGAGAGTTTTGAGTATTTTTTCAATGAGAGGAGTTTGGAGGTAGACACTTTCCCCAATGAAAGTTCCTTAGAAATAAAGAAAAAAAAAAGTTTTAGGATCATAATGTCAATTGTCAAACCTGGAATTATGAATGATTACACTTATTATTATTCTCTTGCATATCATAGATGCATTGGGAAAATGAGTATAATTAAGATTACTATCTATTTATTTCTTGTTAAGTATGGGGGAAAAAAGGGAATAAAATAAAATAATAGAGATGATTGGGTGCAAGGAAAGATCCGTGCTGGTTTTGAGTGTATTGCAACTTAATAAAAGGGTGGGGAATGTGCAATCCATATTTTCTATCGGCAAAGCAATCTAAAAACTATTTGATAAAGGCAGGGGACAATACGATTTTAACTGTTGCATAAAAGTGAAGGACGAAGTAATAGATGAAAGTATCTGAAAAAGTGAATTTTGAGAGAGAGACTATAATTATTTTTTGCCTTTTTTCTTCTTTTTTTTTCTTCTATTTATTATATTTTTTTCTATACTTCTCTCTTCATTTTTTTTCTACATTCTGACTAATGGCCGGGAGGTCTTTCTTGGTAAGGTTTTTTCTTGAACTTATTTGAATTTATAGAAGTGATTCGATTAATTAACGGTTTTAGAATTTTTTTAATTTATTTTAATAAGCTTCATAATAAATGAAAAATATTTTAATTTCCTCATGTACCCAAAAAAACCTCTAATTGTAATACAAAAATGGGGAGAAGCTAGAAGAATTTAATTTTAGCGGTACTTTTATAGTTAGTTTAGGAAATATTAAGGATACCATGTTCCATATATTTGAAGCGAAGAAACTCCACTACGAGATAGTTTTGCATTCAGACAAACCGTATATTCGTCATTTCAACTGAGAATAAAGTGCTTTTTGAGTAATCTTAAAGATTTACTTCTATATTAGTTTGGTGTATTTACAGGAGAATTGATTTCCGTAAGGTAACCTGAATTCACACAAGTTACTTTATAAACCAGATATACCTTCATTTCGAAGGGTTACACTTACATATGAGATTTGAATCCAAATATAGAATGGCTTCTTAGATTAAAGAAAATATTATTATAATAATTAATTGCATTTGTAATTAATTAGCATTTTAGCATAGGTAAACCATATGATTATTTTATATAATTAAAATTTATAATAAATAAATATTTTAAATATATAAATTATTTTATAATTAAAATTTATAATAAATAAATATTTTTTAGTATATAAATTATATTATAAAATGATGATAAATAATTTATATTTTAATAAAAAATTATTTTTAATTATGAATAATTTTTTAAAAATATATATTAAAATTTAATTTAAAAATAAAGATGAAAAGAAAGAATAAAAGAGATAAGAGATTAAGAACTATCATTGGTTTACATAAATAATAACTGATTGCCTCTTAATAAGATGTCATGGGTTGAAATTCTAATTTTAGGTATAAAAAATTATGTTCCTACGGAGGTTTTGTTGAATAAAAACTTCTAAATTAAAAATTTGTGTATGAGTGTTAAAAAAATAAATATTTTATGCTTAAAAAAATTCTCTCAAGTCTAATCATATCTGATCAAGTAGTAGATAATAAGACAAATAATTAATTATTTTAAAAATATTAATAACATATTGATTTAAAAATATTTTTAATTATTGTGAAATAAGCGAATTTTAATTTTGATCCTGTAAATTTTTTTAATTATTTTTTATCTTTCTAAAATTTAATTTTTTTTATAATATTATGTAATACTTATTAATTATTTATGTGTTTAATAAAAAGTAAATTATCATACGTCCCTTCCACTAAAGTTTGTGATATCATATTAGCATATAATATCTTAAAAAAATTTCTAGATATCTAAAATAAATACTATTATCTATCTTAAAATAATATTAAAAATTAAAAATAATAATTTCAAATTTTGAAAGGATGAAAATAAAATAAAATATTTTATAAAAATCAAAGTTAAAAAATTTTAATTTTATAATAATCAAAATCAATTATTTTAAATTTTAGAAAGATAAAAATCTAACAAATTTTTTTTTACAAAGATCAAAATTAAAATTTATTCATTTTATAAGAACTGAAAATATATTTAAATATTTTATTTTTAACAAATTTTTTGTGATTGAGTTTTTTTTAAAGGATATACACTTTCTTTAAATGGTCAATTTAAGAGGCAAATATGTTATTTTTTTAATAAATAAATTAATCACAATAGTGTATCGAAGAGTGTATAAAAAGGTTGTATAAAAAGGTTGTTTGTTAACATTTATCTTTTAAGTAATAATTCTCTTTCGTTTGATAAAAGGAAAAGAAAATTGGTATAAAATATTTTGAAGACTATTAATTTATGAATAAGTGAAAATAAAATGTTCTCACTTTTTATAAATAGAAAGAAAACTTTAAGTATTTGACTGCTTAAAATTTCAAAACTTTCCTTATGATAATTGAGTATTATACTTTAGAGAAGTTGAGTAATAATGACGATATCTTATAAAATGATTTAAAAAATATATTTCTAAGAATGAGATTCTCACGAAAAATATATATTTCCTGTTTAAATAAATATTTATAAAAAAATAAAAAAATGAATTAAACATTTCTCACGAATTAAAACTAGCTTATACATAGATTAATATATAAATTTTTTTATTTAACTTCTCCAAAAATTAATTTTAATTTAAAATATATATAATTTATTTTATATTTTTATTTTATTTTCCTATAAATATTTATTAAAAAATTATCCAAATAATATCTTAATAAAAAACAAAAAGTTCTTTACTTATAAAGGAGAAAATAATCTTAGTAAACATTTAGATATTTTCTTAAATGAGATATTGTTTATTAGAGCACCAAATGTATTAGTATGCAAAACCTTCTCCAGGATCTTAAAAAGAGAAGCTCTTAGTCTCTCTTCTTCATAAGTCGATTAATAACTAGGAAGACATCGTTGCAACCTTTACATGGTGTTTCATTAGTAAGAGAAAAGCCTTAGGAATTAGCCAAGTTCATCCAGCAACATGAAGAAACATTATGAATCTTCTTGACTATTTTTTTTAACTTAAATATAAGTAAAATTAACTAACTTACATATTAATTAAAAAATTAATTAATATTATTTAATTTTTAAAAATATCCATGATTCGAACTAGATATCAGTAATAAAAAGTCATTATTAATAGAGTCTTTATTTGAAAAATATTTTAGAAATAATAATATTAAATAGAATAAAATTAGTTAAAATTTATTTATATTTTAGTTTACCATTCATAATATTTTTTTTTATATTTAAGGGATGAGAAAATATATTTTATACAGAAATAGCATTGATGTTGAGTCTCATGTTATTAAAAGCACACTTTATTTAAAGTAATCCAAAGTTTTGATCGAAATAAACAGTCCCGAAGACAATGAAACTACCATTCCCTAATTCGGGATAACATAAGTTTACCAATTAAGCTAACATTCATTGGCTATTGATGAAAATTTACCTCTAAGAAATAATTATATCTTTACTGAGCAATGTATTTATGACTAGTCAAAGACTTCATTATAATGCATGCAACTCGTAATGCATTTTATCTTAACAAATACTCCGTTATCATACGAAGTCAACAATATTTACGTTTTAATTAAATAATAATCCTTTTTAATTAGGATGCCAAATCTTTATATAATAATTATGAAAACATTATTTAGAAACTTTTTTAAAAGTTTACCGATGACATATAACTTAATTAACCATTTTTTACATACTAATCGTCATACTATAATTAAACTGTCAACTCTTTATACAATAATTAATTATGTGATTTAAAATTAATTTATATAAATGATTTAAATATTCATAATTATATATGTTAATTTTATTTAGTTATTTGTCTCAATACCGATGTTTACTTATGCATAATTTAATACTTATGGGGCAATTTTTTTATTATATAATTCATTATCCTGCCGAAAAGATATATAATGTCATTAGTAAAGTCATAAATATAAAAATATATACTTATTAGTTAAATCTTCTACTTCTAAATACGCCGTGTCTAAACATTTAGAGATCTGTAATTTTATACTTGAGTGATGAGTACTACTTTAATATAATTTATTAATTTTTATTTTATTTTTCTAATATTTTGAACAACAAATTTGTTACTTAAAGTTTAATAATCAAGCAATTTTACAACTCATTCAATCACTATCTTGTAATGAAGTTGATCATAAAAAAAACATTTAATTTTTAAAAACTTCTATTAACAATAGCAATAATTGCATATATATGAATAATAATCTATAAATATTACGTGCATTATTTTTTTTAAAATAGTCTAATACTTCTAATAGGACTTTTTTTTCCTAGTATTTCTTTCACTAACTTCAATTTAGGGAAAACTTCAAGACCACTAACATTGAATTAATGCTCACTAAAATTTTTAGATTAACACAGCTTTTCTTTTAATTCATTCTCTTTCAAAATTTTTAACTATTGAGTTTCAAATAAAAAATCTAAATTAGTAATTTCATATTTTAAATTTTGTATAAATAAGTTGTAAATAAAAGAAAATAAATTAATTTGATATGTAAACAAAATAATTAAAATTATATTAAATTCTTTTATAAGAACCAAAAGAATTAATCTTTTAACTGTACGTGTTATCTCATCAATTTTTTTTCTTACCAAATGTTTTTTTATGAATTTCAATATTGTGTTTTTTATAACTTTTTAATGAGTAATAAAGCTTTTCAAATATTTTTGTTTTGTTTTGTAAATACCATGTGTCCATGAAAGACAATGCTGCTTGAGCAGATAAGAATCACTAAGAGCAGAAAAATTTCTCTCTTCGAGTACTGTAAACTTGAGATCTGGAATAACTATATATCACTTGATCTACGTGTGAGTAGTTCTCAAATAATCTATAATAATATATATATGTATTTAAATTGTATAATCTTACTAATAAGTTAATTACAGATAATATAATAAAATTTATTATCAAATAATTTAAATTTAAATTATTTTTTCAAAAATATATAAAATTATAAGCTTGAACGAGGCTTAAGACGACTGCGTTATTGAAATTATGGTGGCCACCACCCTGCTTCTAAAAGAGTTTTTTTTTAAAATAAAAAATAAAGTCATAAATGTGATATACAGTTTTGTATTGTATTATTTAAAAATAAAAATATAAAAATGAAATCATTGATTCTATGCATAATTTCATATATTTTATTATTTCCTTCCTCTTTATATTTTAAAAAATAAGTCGTGACTCAAACTTACGACTTAACTTTTGAAATGTTCATCCATATTCACGACTTACCCCGTTTTGATAATTTAATCAAACTATACACTAATCTAATATTTTTGAAAATAAATGACCCTAAATCGATAAAAAAAAATAATATCCATTTTGAACACATTGCTTGAAAAAATACAGGGCCATTTAGGTTTTGCAAAACCCAGCTTTTAGTTAAATAGGGCTGAGTGGCTGCCCGTATTTGTCTTGCGACCAAGGTCGACGAGATTGTCTAATGTTACAAGGCTTTATGAATGAGGATCATAAATTATGGGTTGTTATGATGAATGGATGGGCCTTGGCCCATAACAACTACCAGACTCTGGGCCTTAAAACCGACTAGCCCGATCCGCAAGAAAGATCCAGCTTAACCCCTCAATCACTATTCTCTCTTTTCATTCCCATCAAACCAAATTCACGAACCAGAGAGAGCGCTTCGTCGAACAACCTCACATTCACGAACTGGGTGTGAAAGAAAAAAAACTATCAAATTTCGAAGAACGATAAACTAAAATGGTCCGAATCCTATCTTTTTCTTTGATCGTATGGTATAGCTGGTTGTATTGTAATATGATTAAATTTCTGTGATCGTACAACACTCGTGTAAGGTCTTAAAACACTCCCTTTCGTTTCTAAAGAAAAGAAAATGTGTTGAAACTTGTATTTTATCTGATATATGTTAAATTGATTTTGCAATGCACTGAACTTGCATTGTTTGCATTTGTACAGTCTTCCCTTGCAGCTGCTAGAGCAGCAACTTTATATCCTTTATTCTAGGACTTCTATAATATGGAAAATGGAACAATGTGGATGATGAACTTTTATAAGTTATTAATGTCTATTTGGTTCGTTGAATACTCACAAACTAGTTCATGCATGTAATATCTAAAAGGAAAATATGTTTATCCATATTATTATGATTGATGACTATATTCTAATGATTGAATGGGATCATAATTTATTTGATGTATACTGGGATGTGGTCTTACCTGCAGGTGTGAAATTGCTTTGTTTATTTGAGTGTATACTTTGAATTAGTTTGTGTATGTATACTTGTAAAATTAGTCTTCAATTAGCCCCCTTTCCCCAATGTGGCTTAAATTGCGTAGCTTTGGATGCAATGTTGATTTTTATTTTAACTTCTGATTCCATGTTATCTGATGACCCTATTTTCTGAGATGCCTTTTAATGTATGGTGTCGAGAATGCAATTCTGTGATTGCAAACGGTGTCTGATTCAATACTGAGAAAAAAACAAGTTGGGTATGTTGTCGACTGCAAAAGCATCTAATGTTTATGATGGCTACAGTGGCAAGATTGTTGTATTAATTTGTTAATTATTTTTTGGAGAAAAAAGCAGGTTTAGAGAAGCACCTGCTCACTCTTACAAACTCTTTTATCATTACGCTATCAAATCAATAACCTTATGGTACCACATTTTTTTTTTGTAAATTTGATACGGTATCTTATTTTCTGACAGTACAAATGGTGTGTATATGTCTTCTACCAATACCATATTACTTTTAAGTGTTTATGCACACTACAATTTGTTTGGACTAATCTAAACAATACTGCTCAATCTATTTTCATTTGTTTATTACTAGTGTGGGTTCCTTCAGATTTGGAGCTTTACCATGAAGTCTGCATGCTGTAAGCATGAGATCGTCATCCAGACTGATCCAAAGAATTGTGAGTACGTGGTGATCATCAGTGGTGCTCAGGGAAAAATAGAGGATTTTGATGTTGAGGATGCAGACACTTTTGAACTACCGGCTGACAAAGATATATGTTAGTCTGTTGCAGAAGAAATCTTTGCTGTTAGTTTTTCCTTCTTTTCTAATTAGCTGCGCATATATTCCAGATAGCTTGGTACATGATATTGCATCTTTCAGTTTTGTTGTTGAAGCAGGCAGAGCATGCCATTAAATCATTGGGTCCAGTGGCTGTTTTGCATGGACTTAGGTTGTGTTTGTTATAAGGTTTGTAAAATTATTCCTGAGAAAGTGAAATTGGGAAAGTGGAATTCTCATGTTTGGTAGTACAAGCTTTAAAAAATATTCCTCGAAAACATTGATTCCCTGGGACTTCCCATGTTTTCCCACATTCCTATGGGTGAGGAGTAGGTATGTTACTTTCCCATGTAACCAATAAGTAACTCATTTCCCTCTCCTACCTTTTCCTCCTATCATTTAAAATTTGAAAAATATTCCTTGGAATATTGAATTCTAACCGAACATGTTTATGAATTTACCCAATAATAAAATTCCTAGTTATAGTATCCCTAGGAATGTCATTTGTTGGAATGTAATAATATACCTTGAAAGAAAAGCCCCCCTAGCTGAGCTCATTGTCCTTTTAACAAGTTTAGTGCTGTTACTTTTCTCAGCATTACATTTGTGATTAAAGTGTAGCAACTGATCCTCTAATACGAATGTTAGCTAAGTTGCTTTATTTTAAAATTTCTGCATTAGAGAGAGGGAAGCTTGCTGATCCATTTTACTGCCTCGAACACCAGGAGGAAGATTTGATAAAAAGAAGGATCTTCCGAACCAAACTGTTGAATAATCTTCCGACTCAATAAAAAATTGACACCTTGCTTACATTAGGTTCTCGTCATCGCACAAGATACAATTTATTGCATACAACTCTCTCAATGTCCCTGAATGTTCAAGTGTCAACTATTGAGTGGATCGAAGGATAATTCAACCCCTATGTTTCAAAAGAAAAAACATTATGAGATAACTAGGCCCTAAATAAGAATCTGCGATCCCAACTTAGAGTATGTCATATAGCTCATGAAATTTGTTCTTTTGTTCTCTCCCATTTTTGCCCGTTTAATAATTTTTTCTTCATTTTTTATATGATATTTTCATTTTGGTTTAAGAAAGATTATTTTTTCTATTTCCATTTTCTCAGAGTCAAAAGGAAAGAATTGCTGAAGAAGAAACTGCTTCCAGCTTCAGCAGAAGATTCCACCACTTCAGCAAAAGTGAAAATTTCAAGTTTGACAAGCGGGTATTGTTCAATGCTGGCTCCATCTTCCCAGGATTATCTGTCTCTTCCATGTCTGATAAGAGAAGGCTGGAGCAGTGTTTTAGCGAATTGGCATTGGAGCTTGTACATAGAAATTGCTTGATAAGGTTCTTTGTTCTTGCAGTTTTGTGATAAAGTGTAAGCCATTTAGGATGTGTGATGAAAGTAGTTCATTTTCCGCATCCTTAAAGTTGAATTTTTTGGATATTCATTGTTTGTAAGAACAGGTGTAAAAATTAAAGACAAGTAGACAACGGCAAATACTCTTTTTTTTCTGTCACCAGACAAGGTGTCATCAAGTATTATTACTCGAATAATCCTATTTTTTCATACTTTATTTTTCATCTCACTTCCTTTATACAAATAATCCTTTCTCTATTTTTCGTTACTCATCTTTTCTCTCACTTTATTTACTTTATCCATCGCATCTTTCCTTTTCTCACACTTTTTTTTCCATCTCTCCTTCCATAGAATGTATACACTTATATGAGTGTAAAAACATTATTTTCCATGCACAGCTCTTCATAATTCTTCTCAAATTCAAGTGTCACTCAGTAAACAATAACACCGGAATCCGAAGGAGATTTAGTCTTTGTTGGGCAATGAAAACTTATATTGCCCATTGATGCTCCGAGTGAAGCATGACAATAATGATAACAACATTATTAGGTTGAGAATGTTGAATTTTTTTTCAGGAAAATTTGAACCAACTACCCACAGCATAGAGTTGTATGGTTTGAACCGTAATGGTAAGAAAAGTGCAAGCCCAAGCTTCATCTTGATGGTCTGTGTACTTTACAAAGCCCAATCATGATCCCACCTAGCTTTTCTTTACATAATATTTGGTTGAAAAGAAATAAAGAAAAGGTAAAGAGAGAGGAGGGATTTTTTTAAAGTTAACTTATTTAATTCAAATATTTAAAGAGGAAAGGATATCAGAAGCTTTCCCTTTCCATTTTTTTATGACTCTCCTCTACTACCATTGGAGGGATCAAGAGAGAAGGAAAAAAATATTTAATTACTTATTTGATTCTTATATTTGTATATTTTTATGTTTTGGTTTTTATATCTAGGAATTAGATGTTTTAGTCATTGTATATATACTTTTAATTTCATTTTGATATTTTCTATTAAGTGTGTCTTAACATTAGGTAAAACTCTTACATATTTTCTAACGATAGTTAAATTATTATAAGTTGTGATTTTATCAACAAATTTGTAACGATATAGTAAATGTTAAAAATTTGTTATAGTTTTACACTACTAATTTTTATTTTAGAATGGTTTTACTTAACGGAGTTAACACATACTCAATAGTAGAAATTAAAATAGAATTAAAAATACATGTATAAAAACTAAAATGTGTAATTTTCAAGTATAGGAACAAAAATATAAAGATGACACAAGAGGCAAAATGAATAATTAATAAAAAGAATTTAATGATTTTAGACTATTCTTACTAAACTATTCTTAAACATTTGAATGTAATGATTTTATTTATTTATTATAAAGACTTAATACTAAACAACCAATTAAGGAGATTAAGTGTACATATAAAAATAAAATAAGAGTGATTTAAAATGGTCAAGAAATTGATTCGCTGAACTAGTTATTAAATCAAAATAAATTTGAAATTGAAAATAAGAAGTATATTTAAAAAATAAAAAATAAAAAACAAAATAATTTGTTAAATACATGAGATTAGGGTAAAACACATTGCTTATTGAAGATGGTAATAATTCCTTCAAACTAAACGATGTTCAATAATTCTTAAAAATATTCTCATTTAATATGAGAATTTAAATTTATAATATAAAAATAGATTAATTTATTTTTTCATTTCCTTCCAACTAAACCATGTTTCCTGTCCTCTCATCCCTCTTTTAAAATATTAATTGAAGTGAGAGATTCTAAAGGATTTAATTTACTATTATTGTCATAATTATTACGAGGGTTGACTTGTAGAAAATAATCATAATCAAACTCTTCCTATTATATCCTAAATATGATTACCACGGTGTAAAACTACTTTTTTAACCTAACATTAGAACATAATTTAATTTTTTTAAGTCATGGGACATGAGGTCAGCACATAAATTAACGAATGAAGATATATTTTTTAATTCTTATATTTTCAATTAAACAGAACCAATATTCCAGTATTTTTATATTAATAAATTTGGTCTTCATATTTTAAAAAAAAAATTGTAAGTTTATTAGTTTCTCCTAACTTTTAAAAGATATGATAAATTTTTAGAAAAGAAAAACTAAATGAACATGATTTTTAAAGTTTGAGAACTATAAATTTATTGATATACCGAAAGTTTATAAACATTTTTCCATTAGTGAATCTCTGCAAGGACGAAGAAAGCTTATGTACATGTTGTGCAAGAAAACAGACCAAAGGCAAGCTTTTCAAAAGTTATTTTTGAGATAGAAGGCCTATGCCAATATTCTAGTGTGTTTAAATTGCTACGAAAATAAAGAGTGGGAACTAATCCTAACAACTTAACTGCTAATGCAAATTTAAGGACTTTCCACTTTAGATAAGTTAGGTAGTTTGATTACATCAATTATAGACTAAAACGTGCATAACTTAATCTCCCTGTTAATTGATAGTTGTCACAGAATTATGTACAGTTAAAATTACTAACACAACAGATATAAGACTTTGTCTATGTATAGCAGCTAGCAAGTTTTCCCTTAATTAGCTGCCTCATTGGAGTTGTGACAAATAACCATTTTAGATCAACATTTCAATAATATAAATAAAGGAAATAAAATGAATTAATAACGTAAAATGAATCAAAATTCTTCTCGTTAACCTATCTACCTTACTTATAGAAAAATTAAATAAAGGAGCTTCCAAATAATTAAAATGCATAAAGCATAAACTAATTTTAATTTTAGAAATTTAAATACATTTTACTTTTTTAAAAACTTGTTTTCTTATAAATTCTTATTGATATGTTTATACAAAGTAGACCCTTCTCTTAAGTATTTTAATTGACATGGTGTGAATTAAACAAATGTCATTCATAGCTGTATCTAATTAAAATGAGAAATATTTAGTTCAATCTTGCAAGATATGGGATATAATTTCCGAGGGGAAAGATTCAATGCACCTTGCTCTTCTTCATAAATCTTAGATACTCCTTCCATTCATATTATGTACAAACAACCTTATAAAAACTTCGTTGCATGTGGGCAATATCTGCTCTGAAATGATTGTGGATACTTCTATATATATTAATTGTTCTCTTTACACTAAATAATCTTAGTGAGTTGGTGCTTAATTATTAAGCAGTGTAACAAGATGTACTTATACTGAGACTAGAGAGATTCGCGTTTGAGTTGACTCATTAATCTGAATCTAATAACAAAGATGAAATTGAAAACAAGTTCCTGGCTTTTTTTATTCATTAAATATTAAAGTGGCTCAATGGAAGCAAATATATATGCATGTATGAACGAATGGAAGAACTTGATTCAAGGCAATACTACACCTTACGTACGTAAAGAGAGAATAAACGTTATATAGCGCTAATAAGTGCTTATTTGATTGTATAAAAGCTTTTGTGTCTTATGGCAGACACACACACAAACGCTAGGATATGTTGACAGTATAATATATATGTGGAAATCCATTTTGTTATTGGGACCACATGCATCTTCAACGAAGTCCTCGATAGCTATATATTGAAACCGGACGAAACTGAACATCCAATAATGTCTCTAATATTTTACTTTCTTGTTACGTGATGACCAATGGTCAATATTAGATTGATCATTCTATAAACTATATGGAACAGTTCATGGAATATATTAATATATAGCTTGAGTTGGTTGGTTTAATTAACTTCTGTGTTAGGATCATTTCTTAATGCTCCTAGATAGTTAATTGTGATATAAAAGAATTATAATTTTCGAAGAGTTCATTTATAGTTCTAAGTTTTCCAAAAAGA
Source organism: Mucuna pruriens (assembly GCA_025330945.1). Lineage (NCBI taxonomy): Eukaryota > Viridiplantae > Streptophyta > Magnoliopsida > Fabales > Fabaceae > Mucuna > Mucuna pruriens. Next base: position 1,541,226 of record JAENHJ010000361.1, on the reverse strand, counting down.
AATCGGAAAATATCTAATGCTACCATTTAGTTGAGAAAGCATGCAGCAGTAGTCATTTTCTGTCCTGAACTATGCCTCTTAGGTTAATAATTTGTCTCTATTCCAATCTTAATTCCTTTGCCTTGTTATGCTCTCTGCATTAAGAGGTACTGTATATGTATCATTTTGAAGTCAAATCCTCGGCACATCTTGTGCTAAGATAGACTGTATATTATAAAAACAATTACTTTACTTATAAAAAAGGTTTATTCATCATCTTTTAACAAAATAAAATAATTTTATATTATCATTTAATTATAAATTATTATTGATATGATTTTTTTATATAATTATTATAAAAATTAATAAATTTATCATATATATAAAATTATTTTATACTATCGATACATAATTTGAAAAAAGTATGGTTATGATTCATGACTCGTCAGTTCAATGTTAAGTGGAGTAGAGACTTCATTATTGATCACAGTTGAAATAAATCATCATGAATAGAGAAAGCCCAAAGTTGTATGCTGCTGAGAAAATGAGAATGATGCAGACCTGCTTACAGTTGCCATCGATCTGATCTTATATGAACAGCATATCTAGTTGAGGGTTCAGGGCAACAAATTAGAATTGACCAGCACTAAGCTATGAGTATAATTGTATAACATGCCTCTAAGCAAAACAAGCATGGCTTAGAAGCTCCACTTTGCCAAATCATTACTATTTTACTTAATTATTTCATTCAACATCGATTATAACATGATAAGTTGTAGTAGTAGCTCACAAGCAAAGAAAGAAACGGATTAGGATTAATTAGTACTAGAATATGAATTGTTTTTTTATCAAATAAAATTAATTAATCACAGTAGTCTGATTTCAGTTGCATTCAACATAGTCCATAATTAAGAAGCACATGATGTCAAGTTTGTTTCAGTAAGTCTCTATTTCAACTTGCCATTTTGCAAAATTTCTTCATATCCCTCTTCAAAAAATTAGACGCCAACAAACACATTCCCCTTTACCAATGTAAACGAGGAGTAGTATTTTTATTTTTAAGCTTATAATACTGGCGCAAACATATTTATTTTGGCATGTTAATGCTTTGTCATAAATATATCAAGTGGTACCTTTTGTCCTCTTTTTCCTTTTGTGCGTGGTTGGTGGCAGATAATATTAAAACTAGCATTGAAGATTCCCACCACAAACCAATGCTGGTTTATAAGGCTACGTATCTATCCTTGATATGAAACGCAAAGAAGACACATAAACCGATTTGATTTGAGAAATTGTATTTATTATATATATTTGTTCGGGTTTTTTTTTACAACATAAAAGAGATAAACAGAGAACAGAGATAAGTGATGTGAAATAAGATAATTAATATAATAGTTAGATAAAAAGAGAAAAACATATATTAAAAAAATACTATAAAAAGATTTTATATAAATAATATATTTCATTTTGATTTACATATGTATTATCCATGACATGCCTCGCATCAAGGACAAGGATGTGCATCAATGTTTATCCAAAAAAAAAAAAAGATATGTAATCTATATATAGAGCTCGATTGTGGTACGCAAGTGCCACCTCATTTTCCATTGCAATTACCCTTCTGAATCATTTAACACATAACTTAGTAATATAAAATGTCCAACATTTCAGTTTATAAGCACTACACAAAAATTGTCATATAAAAATAGATAAAAAAATGTTAGTAATTAATTAAACTTGTTTCCATTAATAAAATATTTATCTAATAAAAACTAATCTGCCTTTATAGATATAAGTGTAAAATCATAACATGATATATATATACTAATAGTATGATGTATCAATAAAATATATTCATTTTTTGTACTAATAAAAGTATTTGTCAATATGATGTATATTATATCGTCAATATAATGTAGATTTATTTATTTATATTGATAATTCAGTTTTCATGAAACAAAAAATATACCACCTAGAGTAAGTCTAATAACTAGCAACTATTTTTTTTTTCTATAGTATATATGATATATACTTTTGTGAAACAAAGAATTACAATTGAAATTAGTTACTTATTAAAATATCTTTATTAAACTCAAATACAAACACTTGTGCAATAGTAACTAATTATGAGTGTAGGAATTATATAAATAGCACTGCTCAAACTTGCCACATGCTCATGATCATACCAATATTTTTTGGAAAAGGGAAAAAAGAATAATAGTAAAGCTAGTTTTAACATCATTGCTTGTTTCGTGCTCAACGAAGGTAGTTCACGCTGAATTAATTGATCTCAAGTGAGATTAAGAATGTACTTAATAAAAATAAATAAACGTGATACGATCCATAGAACAAGCCATCATCATAAATACACGCTAATGCTTGCTGATTTGGTCTACTTATATGTCATTTTTTAAGCAATATTTTAATCGTTATCAAGCACCCCTAATCATTTCGCAAAGTCGAAATAAAAGAAGGAAAAAACAGAAATCTAAAATCGCATATATAGCAAGTCATCATCATATGTGCATGTCAAAATGTATACTTGCTCAGACTCCGATCTTGATTTTTTTTTTTTTTTTTTGTAATTGTAATCGAACAACCCTAATCATCATTTGGTAAGATAGAGATTTTCACGTAACGAGAAATCCAAGTAATCTCCGTCCAATACTGCCTCTCAGAACGATACACACTGATTGAAACTTGAAAGTAGTGCTCATTTCTCGAGTACCAACCAAGTGTTATTTAATTTTGTAGGTAAAAGATTTTAAATATATGAAAAATCATCAAACCTGAATAGAATTAAATAACCGGGTAGTTTATATCTGGTTGCATAAACAACCTATATAATACTTGTTTTGGTGATTAATCAAAAAGAAATTGAGAACATTTTTAATTTTTTTGCGGAGAAAGTTGTGAGGAATTTCCCTTGGCTTTCATATATATATATATATTATGTTTCCTCTGGATTGATTTTGACGAGAAGAAAGGAATAGAAATGCATGAATCTTGTGTTGATAGCAAAGCCAGCAAAGATATTAATATTCAATGATCACTCATTAATGAAAAGCCAAAGTCTTGTTGAGTTGGTTGTGAATGCTGGAGAGCAGAATAAGTAAAGAAGGCATAGGCACTAAGATTGAAAGAGCACACGTCATGACAGGGTGGGACTGATGTCATCATAAACTCCACTCAAAGGGTTATGGAATTGGTAGTGGTGGTGCAGCTATCATCAAATGTTTGAATAGGCTTCTTTGATCTAAAATTAAATTCTTAACGCTACATATTGAAGAATAAAAACATACACACACAAAAAGGTATATTAATTATATATAAAAAGATGGAACATAAAAAAGCTAAGAAGAATGGGACCGAAGCAGACATGCGTGTGACCACAAAAGTGCCCTAGAAAACAAGTAACCTTTCTCTCTAAGCTTCCATGCCCTACAGCAAAAATATTATATAATTAAGTGAAATAAAAAGCTTAAAAAGGGGGTTCCATGCTGAAGCATATTAATAGTAACGTTGCAGAAAGAAAAGAAAACAGTGCCTAGTGACTGACCATATTTAGAAAAAGATAACCCTCTTTCCCTAAAGAAATAGTGAAAGGATGCCTAAGAGGAGACATAGTAATGTGGTTGTGTGTACTTGCAATTAAAATGTTATGTTTCATCTACTTGCGTTACTTATGCAGTAATGTTGTTCTGAATCGAGGTTAATTATGTCAGGGGGGAAAGTTGAGAATGGAAAAGAGTGCTTAAACATTTGGCCGCTATTTTTTCCTTTAGGAAATTAAAATGAGCAAAACTCACCCTTTAACTAAGGACTTTTTTTTGTGTGTGACGAGGATGGGAAGGACAGAGATAATCTTGCTTCTGTAGTTTTAACTAAAGATTAATGAAAATAAATAAATTAATCAATATCTCAATTTTGATGTAATTATAAAGTCTTTGTAGTTAATTTGTGCACAAATAAAGGAAAGAGTAATTTCAAGAAATTGTATTTTTTTTAATGTGAACAAAATTTAATAGAGAATGGATATGATATACCGATTAATGACTAAAAAAATATGAGTGAAAGATATTACGTGGAGATAAAATTGATAATTAAATTTTTTATATTCAATTAAACATAAAGTTAAACATTATACGTACGATTGCCTTTTTTTATATATATAAAATTTATAACTAATTATATTACATATCTCTTGTAGTTCCTTCCCACCAAAAAAAAATTCTTGTTGTTTCTTAAAAAAAATTACATGATTTCCCTGTCTTTTTAACATCACAATAACTCTTTTACAGCAATATGCAGTGTAATGTATTTCTTGGATAACATGAAGTATCAATGCAATATATTTTAAACAGTTAAGGGAGATTATTATGAAAAAAACAGGATATTGTGTAAAATTCGAAGAAAATACAAAAAAAGTGTCATGTAATTTCCTCTAAAATTTAATAATAAAAAGAGATATTGAAAAGTATAAAATAAACGAAAATAATATTCTTTTGTTTTAAATTTTATTGTATATGTAAATTTAATTTGGTAATAATTTAAAATACATTATTTAAATTATATTCAATTGTGATAGTTTTTCTTAAAAACATAAATAATATTGCTACCTCAATTAATAATATATAGGTTATGCCTTTATAACACTTACTCGATAAGTTATTCTATATCTTCCACCTGATACAAGTCTTATCTTTTAGAATAATATATCAAGGTTACTAATACCAATTAATTATAAATATTAGAAAATTAAAGCTTCTATACAAATGTTTTTAACTCAAAGAATATATAAAGTGTATTTTATTTCAGTTTTCTAATTTAAATTAATATATTGTATAAATGTATCTAAAGTAAACTACGCATGTGCTAGTATACATTCATGCATGTTAATTACTCAAAAGATATAAATTAAATAAATTAATAGATAGAAACCCTAATAAAAAAAAAAACTAATTATATATATATATATATATATATATATATATATATATATATATATATATATATATATATATATATATATATATATATATATATATATATATATATATATATATATATATATATATAAAAACTTGACTAAATGAAACATATTAAAGTAAGATGATCGAACAATTGATATGTTAATGCCATTTTATTATGTTGTAGTATAGTTTACTTTAAATATGAATAAAAAAAATTGTATTTTAAAGTGCTTTAGAATTTAATGTGTTTTGGATTTGAAAAATATCAGATGGTGGACTTAGTTTAAGTCTAAAATAAAAATACTAGCTCAATGCTTCTTTTTATAGGTATTAATCCTGTAACTTGTCTCTATTTATCTGATTTAGCCTTTGAACATTCCTCGTATTTTTCTTAGTAAAGTTTTGCTTATAAAAAAAGATTGATATTGTTAACGCCCAAGTTTGTGTTCCACATTTTTATAAATTACATACTTATTACTAATAGAAAGCTTAAATTAATAGCATAAGTGGAATTAACTTTCAAAGAATTAAAATTCGTGATTGAATCAAATTATTTTGTAAAATATTCTCCATTTAGAAACTTATTAAGATAGTTTTAAAAAAGATAATAAGAAGCACGTTGAAATTCACATATTCTTTTATTAATCATTTAATCAACAATTAAATAAATTTAAGGTTAATTAGAACTTTACGCAGAGATAAAGAGTTGTTTAGTGATACACGTAAAATTTCTCACATACATATTTTAAGAAGGATTTATTTTTTAAAGTGAAGTGCATTTCAAAAGATAAAGTGTAATTATAATTATTACTAAAATTAATAAATGATATTATAATTAATTTTATGTTTTGATATTTTTATTCAATAATTATGAGTGTATTATATATTCTAAAATATACTACCTGATTTTAGTGGAAGCAAATCCTGAATTTTAATAAGTGTTTTTATAACATTTATTAATGAACCAAAAGAAAAAATTATAACAAGGTTTGCACTATTTTTTTATGTATTCTTATCGTCATTTTTTATGTACTAATTTCTTAACTAATATATTTAATTGAGGCAATCTCTGAATGCAAATAATAAAATAAACAAAATTTGAATAGTATCAAGTTTTTAAGAGTTATTTTTTAACGGAAACACTGTTGTCTTTTAAACAAATTAACCGGTGGCTTGCACGAGAGAAAGCCCACTAACCCATTTTCAGAATGAAATGTCTTTGTTTTTGTAGAAAATTACTATAATACCATAAATAGAAGAAAATAATAACTTGACATGTCACAGTATTCTGGATAAATTCATTATATCTCTACATTATGTAAAAAAAAAAGTTTTATTTTTTAATATTTCTATGATAGAACTAATCCATTTATGTTCTGAAATTTTATTTGAAAACAACTTAGATATATACTGTAAAAAGTATTAGTAAGCTGTTATATAACAATTTTTTTTAGGAATTTAAAAATAATTTTAGGAGGCCTACCGAAAAGCTCCGATATATATACCTACAGTAGAAAGAAGTATCTTCACAGTTTGTAGTCTATTTCTGACTATGCAAACCAAATATACATTTTTTTAAAAAAAAAAAGAGATAGTATGTAACTAGAATCCAGATTAATTCACAATATATTAAAAATAAAAATAAATAGAAATTTGGGGTGTCATTATCTGTGGACAGTCAACAATTATAATGTTGAATAGGGAAATGAAATATGTATAGGCTTTAATGATTTTTGTTTTACTTTTGATGACCAAACTGCTTATGGAACCGTGTTATTTATCTTGCAGGCTTTGCCAGTGAAGAGATCTAAGACTTGCCTTTTAAGTCAGGGCTACTAAATTACCCTGCTTGTTTTTCACCATGCACGAGTCATAAAAAGAGGACAAACAAAACCATTTTCAACATCTTTTCGACCAACCACGGACCTTGCTGCAACAAATGCCAAACACTGGCCAAAGAATATCGGTGGACGAAATTGCAGATAAAGCAATCAAACTAATTTCAACTATTTTTAATTATTTTTTTCAGAAATTTTAAGATGTAAAACTGATACAGTTAACTTAAGAAGAAGGAAAATATTAACCAATAGTACATTCTTTGCAATTGATTTTTTTTAAGTCAACACGATGTGTTTATTAGGTGGCTAAATTAATTTTATAAAAAAGAACCAAAATATAGAGTGGGTTGTTATTATTTTGAAAAAAGAAAAAAAGATAGAGTCATAGAGGGTTTGATAAACTCTGCCACTTGTCAAAAGTAAATGGAAACATCTATTATTCCTTGGTGTTGTGTGGCCTTTTTAAGTTCTAACATTCTGGTGGACAATATCTTACCAACCCATTTCAAAGTGACATATTTTTATGCATTCTTTTCACACACAAAAATTTAGTTAATCTTTTTTTTCTTTAGCTAACAAACAAAATAATTTTGTCCTATAAAACCACGTTATTGCCTGCCCTGTACTGTCTCCTAACTCTGAGTCAATTACGTCAACAAGATAGAAACAAAGTTAAATTAAAATTCGAAGAGCTTACTAGTTAATTTACCAATTAAGATCACCGATACATGGTGCGAGAATATGCGTTTTCAACGAGAATTCATAAACTAATCGTACTTCCATTTCACATTAATTAAAGCAAATATAAAGTACGCATATAATCAACCTTCTCCATTTTTTTCTTGCCTGAAGGAAAAAAATTACCAAATTGTTTAGCATATTGTTCATTCAAATTGGAAAAATTAAATTCACGTGATAATTAATACGAATGATTAATTTCATCTTAGTTGATTTGCAATATGATGAGTTGCTAATAATAATATGGTAAAAGCCACAATGATCTGAACTTTAGTTTAGATTAAACTTTAAGCTTCGGTTATCGTTGAAGATAGCATATAGTAACATGCCACGTAAAAATGAAGGCATTGCTCGGATCACTACTCTATCTCTCTATGATTATGTATTATTTCAATTGGCATTAGCTTTGATATTGATTCTCTTGTTTTCCCTATTCGTGTTTCATCCAAAAATGGACCATGGTTGGCCTCCATTGATAAAGAGAGCACACATGATATAATATGATACAAATGGTTAATTATAAACAGGTTTCAAAAGGACATGGAAATGAGGCACGAGTATAAATGTTAGCTCCCATCCACTTATAGCTGAAACCAAGACACACATGAGGAGAAGTAAGGACTAAGGAGAGAGAGAGAGAGAGAGATGGGAGGTGGAGTGTGTTCCAAGACACAATGATTACATGGTCTTGGGGAAGCATAAAGGGTGGCGTGGACATAGCAAGAGTATAGAAGAACGTGGGGGGCTTGACCGAGGTACCAAGGAAAAGGAAACGCCTAAAGGCCAAAGGACTCAAAATGCCCCCAAAAGAACTAATAAAATAATTCAACATATTAATTAATCAATTAACTAAAAATACAGAAAATATATATTTTTTCATTTTAAATTTTTACTTAATGGTATTTTTAGGTTTTTAATTTAAATTATGTATAATTTTAATCTCTTAATTTTATAGTTAATTAAGTCATTATATTTTTTAAAACTAAATAAAATTTGTTTTGTTATTAACTTTTTCTGTATAAAAATTTTAAATTTAAATTTTTACTTAAAATCATCAGAAATTAAATTAAATTAAACATTTTATTTTTCCTCCTCAAAATTTACTAACCATAATAATAGATTTTACCCAAAATAAAACATCTTAATTTTTTTGTCTCTTGAAACCCTAATCTCACTACTAGTAAAATCTTTCAAATTTATAAAATTCTCACAAAATTTATCATTTTTAATTTTTAATTATTTCATATCCTAAATTCACCATAAAACAATAAATATTAGACAAAAAAATAAGAATTTAACGATTTTGGATAAATAAAATTTACTTAAAACTAATTTGGTTTAAATTTAAAAAATAATGGAACTATATTAAAAGGATTTAAATTGTAGTTACATCTTAAATTTTTATTTAATTTTATCAAGTGAATATTTTATTTATTTTTTACATTTAAAATAACTGAAATATTATTATCAGGATTCACAAATATTTGTAAAGAAAATAAATATAATTTTTTCATATCATAAAAGTATGTGAATAATTAATATAAAGAAGAGCATCCTCTTGAATTATTTTGAGATTTTTTAGTGTAATATAAAATGTCTCAAGAAATGGTTTTGATATTAATTAAAAACAAGTTTTTCAAGTTATATACATCTAGCCAAATGTTTTATTGCTTTTGGTAATCATTGTATTAAATAAAATAGTTAAATAATAATTAAATGCATTAATAAAATACCGGATCATATTAATAAGTGTCTTAACTAAGGACACAGATAATATTAAATATATTTTATTAAAAAAATGGTAAAAATTAATTAGAATTTTTTACTTTTAATTTCGTAAATGTTCTTGAGTACTATAATGCTACACAAAATTGATGCTTTATTTATAATCTAAATCGTATGTTTTGTTAAGTGTTATTTTTTAATAAAAAAAACTAATTACAGTCTTTTAATTTATTAAATATTTATTAAAAAATTCACTTGAAGGTTTAAATCATTATCATCAACCAAATTAATTAGTAAAACAATAATATTAATTGAAGGAAGAAAACGGTTGGCTGAGCATTCATGATGATACTATCAGTCTTTTTGGTCCTTGGTCGGTCGACAATCTGTGTTGTGTGCGTTCACTATGGTTTGGTTGTGTTTCCCGTCCCTATCTCTAGCTCTCTCTCTCTCATATATAGCATTATAGCTATTATAAAATAAATAAATATATGCTACTTTTATACGGATATTTCTGTGTATTATACGGTACCAAAGATGTCTTCACTCCTCAATCTATCCTCAAAGACTAACTTTTAGAGATTATTGAAATAAAGTTTATTTTTCTTAACAATCTTTTTATACATTTATTATTAAAAATCAAATTCTTGATAATATATTTAAAAAACTTAACTATATACTAAGTATGCATGCAAAACACATGCTGTACATGATTTGCTGTAATGTAAAATTTTTTATAGGGTCATTAAATAAGATCTGAATACATTATTTAAAAAGTTGAATTTATATTTTTTAGATAATTATTACAATAGTCGAACTTCTTTAATAATTTTACAATATAGGTATAACAGAGTTAACTGATAATTGATATTGCATGTATAGGTATGATAGAGAGAATGCCGTAAGAAGAAAGGAAAGTGAGTAGAAGCACTCAAACAGTCTCTGTATATGTTAGATGGTTGTGGTGGTGCGCAGAAGGCTGCAAGGAGTAGATTAGAACGAAAAATATAAAAACAACGAAACCAAAAAGAGACCAACAAAGCACGAAGGAAAAGGATGGTTACCTTGCCCCGCACAAAGGTTTGTGGCAGAAAAACACTACTAAGTGAAAGAGATTTGACATTGAGGCAGAGAGAGAAAGAGAAATCCAAAGCCTTTGGACTTTTCTTTCACCGCCCACCACCACAACACAAAGAAACAAGGAAAGTAACCTATTGATCCCAGCATGATAGAATTAGAATTACAATTAGAAACCAATACATCAAAGGGAATTAATTAAGGTATGTATGTCTCGGTGTCTCCTCTTAATTGCTTGTTCTTTTTTTGTTTTTATCTCTTTGTATAAATATTATATTCTCATCTTCATTTTTATAAATATTATATTAATTTTTGTTTGTTTTTTTTATAATTTTTTTTCCTATTTAAGTCTTTCGTCTCAAAGTATATACTCATGATTGTAACGGGTGTGAAAAAAGACCCATTTTTCAACCCACGTTGTCCCTTGAAATACCCTTTTCATTTTTATTCCTTTGTGCAAGTGTAAAGCAAACTTCTCCGAACTCTTTTTTCTTCCGGTCCTCCTTTTTCTCAGTCATATATATCAGACAAAACAAAAAATAGAGCATACAAAACCAAACAAACCCACCTCAGCTTCTGACATTTGAATATCAATTTTCATTTCTTTAATTAATTATTCTCCACAACAAAATATTCTTATATAAAGCCTTGGAGTTTGTATTATCCTTCAATAGAGTTCATATAAAACAGGAGGCAGCAAGACCCTAGGGAAATGATAGAGGAAGATCAAGGACAGTGTTCTTCTCAAGCGATCAACAACTACCACCAGGCATATCAAGAGCAGCTTCTCCTTCAGCAACAGATGCAGCAACAAAACAATGATATCTTCGGTGGAGGATTGAATATGTACCCTGGTGAAGTGTCTCCAATCATGCATCAACCATGGTCCATGCCTCATCATCAGGTACATCACCACCACCACCACCACCCCTTCAACCCGGTGAGAGAGCACGACCCTTTTCTCGTCCCTCCCCAGCCTTCACCCTATGCAACTTTGTTCAACAGAAGGGGTTCCTCTCTTCAGTTTGCATACGATGGTTCATCTTCCGACCATCTTAGGATCATATCCGATACCCTTGGACCGGTGGTTCAACCCGGTTCGGCACCCTTTGGCCTCCAAGCCGAGCTTGCCAAGATGACTGCCCAAGAAATCATGGAGGCTAAGGCCCTTGCAGCATCCAAGAGTCACAGTGAAGCTGAAAGGAGACGCAGAGAGAGAATCAATAACCATCTTGCCAAGCTCCGTAGCTTGTTGCCTAGCACAACCAAAGTAAGTCCACTTAATTCATTTCTTCCCAAAACCCACCTATTCAAATATATATTTCACAATTATCAATTACTACTTACTAGCTAGTGTGTAATTAATCATCTCAACCAAAATTAAAGGTCTCAATCTTAAGTATATAGTATTATCACGCGCGTCTAGCTATAGCATGATGTCTTTGTATAAACAATTCATAGTGCAAGAGTGTGTTATATATATGGGGGCGTTTTTTCTTTATGGACTATTCAATTCATTGAGCGATTGGTAAATCTTTGCAAGATTCTGCTTGTTATACTTTGGTGTGATAAGTAAAACAACAAAATCAAAATATAATAACCTTTTAGAAAATGAGGTGCAAAGATTGTCTCGTTGTTTTGCTCGCTTTAATTACCACCCTTTTCGGCTTTGTTGGCTCCTGTTTTGTTTACCTACACATTGCTCTTCTTTTTCTTTGTGGCTTAATTTCTTCGCGCTAATAACTTTAATTATGTACATGCGTTCGGAGTACTGTGTGTGTGGTAGTTCCGAGGAACAGCTAGCTAGAAAAAGTACTAGTAATAAAAGAAGATATGAGAGAAAAGCGTATTAGCGTTAATGTCGCTCGGTTGGCACGATAAAGAGGAACCAACAAGCAGTGGAAAAGCTTCGCATGGAAATTTCTTGCCGGACAATGTTGTTGAGTCAAACTCAGTTTTGAGAATGAAAAGAAATAAAGCCAGAGACAAACTAGCACCCTTGTCAGTCACAAACACACTTACCTAATATCTACATACCCATTTCATCTCATCTAAAAATACATATGCTGCATGACACTTCCACCATTCAAAGATACCCACTAGCTACTCCCATTTCACAATCATCATGCTATATATAACCTACCAACCTCATGTAACATTATCTCCAAAGCCCCCACCATAGCATTGTACAATTAATTTAAGTACTGCTTTATTTTATTATCATATAATAGAATGAATAATTTTGTTTTGCAGACAGATAAAGCATCATTGCTAGCAGAAGTGATTCAGCATGTGAAGGAGCTGAAGCGTCAAACCTCGTTGATAGCAGAATCTAGTCCGGTTCCTACTGAAGCTGATGAGTTAACGGTAGTGGACGAAGCTGATGAAGATGGCAACTCTGTGATCAAAGCCTCGCTGTGCTGTGAAGATAGGTCAGATCTGTTCCCTGAACTCATAAAGACCTTGAAAGCGTTGGGGTTAAGAACCCTTAAAGCTGAGATCACAACGCTGGGTGGCCGCGTCAAGAACGTTTTGTTCATAACTGGGGAAGAAGCAGACTCAAGCAGTGGCAGCGAGGACCATAGCCACCACCAACACTACTGCATTAGCTCAATACAAGAAGCGCTTAAGGCGGTGATGGAGAAGAGCGTTGGGGATGAATCTGCTTCTGCTAATATTAAGAGACAAAGGACCAACATAATATCCATGTCCTAGAACTCATCGAGGTCTTTATCAATTTTATTTAATTAAAGGCCCATAATTATCATTACTATCTACTTAGTTGTTATATGTTTATATATTTTCATATTTTTTGGGGGGTGTGCTTTGTTTTGTTTTGTTTTTTATTTTTAATTAATGGTGTGTGCTGGAAAATGTTATTATTACTATGTATCTTCTCCATCAACATCATCATCGTTAAGCAACGAGGTAATGATAGTTTGGTGGGGTTTTTTTACATGTGTGCTTCGTTGAGTTGAGTCTACACTCTAGTGAGAACTGGAGAAGAGAGATAAGAAGGGTAGGAAGGGAAGAGAAACCTTGTATTAAATCCTAACATGGAAAATCAGATAGATCTTCATTGTTGGGAGAATTGAACCTAGAGTAATCTTTTTTTTTTCATATAAAATTTTATAATAAATGTTATAATCAAGAAGATATTGAAATTAATTAATCTTAAACTTGAATATGCAGTAACTGTGTCCTGGGGTCTTCTTATTGATTTGAAGCATTCTGTAATTGTTACCATGGAAAGGTGGTAAAGCAATAGGCATGTGCTACGTCCCCGTATAAGATCATTAGTAACTATTCCATTCATTATACAATGTCTATAATCACCTATCTCAGTCCAACAATGCTTTCCAAGGCATATATTCATTTCAGTACATAAATATCTTTGATAATAGCGGAATAATATATATAATTAATAACGAGACTGCTTATTCAAGTTGCTTGCTAGAGGTCTAGAGGAGATAAATTAATCAATTACATATATCTAAAATTTAAAACATAAATATATACATTATCTTTGGGATTATTTTCTTGTGAAGTTCATTTTAACTGAATTTTTCCTTAACTTCAACTGTATGTAATTTTAATTAGTACTTGTATATGTTTCTTATTTTAAAATTAAACAAATTTTATTTTATTTTATTTTACCTAAAACTCTCCAATACTCATTTTCTCTCGAAGTCTTTATAGACATATTGAATTGATCAAATTATTTTAAACCTTGTTTAACTTAAAATTTATCAACCAAAACATTAAAATTTCATTCGAAATAATTTTTTTCCCTAAATTCATATATTCTAAAATCCATCAAAATTTTACTATATTTATTTCTTTTGAAATTTTAAAATAATTTCATGTCTTAAATATAATTCAGCATAAACCTTTAAATATTTGGATAAAAATTAAAAATTTGAGGGTGTTAGATAAAAGAAAATTGATTGTAATACCAAACTAGTTAATTTAAAAAAATAAAAACTTGAATTTGGTAAAAAAAATTAATTAGTAAAATTATATATAGACTAAATTAAAAAATAATAAAAATATATAATTAACCTTAATTTTTTTTATCATTTTATGACTAAAAACTCCTTAGGTGGAATTTTTTTTAAACCATGAGAATTCAAATTATAACTGTTTAACACATGTAAAGTTGAGTCATGTTAAAAATATATCTATTTCTTAAAAAAAAAAAATTACTTGTAAAGTTGATACGATTACCAATATATGATAGTTAAAAGACCAGATATATTACCATAGAAGAAATGTGTTAGAGTGTGTAATACTCTTCTAACTATTTTACATTTTCATTGCAAAGTTATTAAACTCTAAAAATATGTTTGTGCAAATATTTTTCAAATAATATAAATAATTTATATTATTAGAAGAAAGAATAAATTTTAAAACATATAAAATAAATATTAATGTCAAACTATAAATAGTTAAGATTTGAGATAATCAATAATAAAAATATCAATAATTAAAGTTTAAGGTTTAGAGTTTAAAATCTTAATATTAAAAGAAAACTTAAAAAAAATCAATAACTTGATCATTTAAAAATATAAAGTTAATGGTAAAAATCACATATATAATAAAAATATCTTCAAATTTAAAAATGAAAAGTTAAATTTACAATATAAGAATTAATAAATGTCATCCAAACATGCATTAATTGCATCAATGAAAAAATTTCCATTCAATCATTAAGAAGCATAATGAAATAAAAAAAGATTGAATGGAAAATCCACGTAAAAATTAGTTTAAATTAATTTCAAAAATAAAGACGTACTTGAACAATTAAACAAAAAATAGAACTAAATAGTTTAAAATTTTATAAGTTTAGAAAGTATACATTATTTAAATTCCATATATCAATAATAAAATATAAAATATTTTTTATTTATATAAATATAATATAATATAATATTAAAGTCAATATAGTATATATAATACATATATATATATATATATATATATATATATATATATATATATATATATATAAAGTATAAGAAGTTATAGTTATTGATTAAAAATAATATATAATTTATTAATTGGACATGTGCATGTATTTAATCATAATTCAAATTATTAATATTTAGTTAATAATTATAAGTTCTCAAATTATTTTCTAAAATACATTTCCATCTTTAAATCAATACTTGTTACCAAATGCTTTATATAACTAATGAATACAAATACGATTTACTTCGTGTATATTAAAATAATTTTTTGAAACACAAAACGTTAGGATGATTGTTAGGTGTATAGGATTGATCTCAATATTTTATAGTTTAGTATAATATTTTCATTCTATCCTTGTTTAGTAAGAGGTGAGGATACATGTTAATGTTAATAAGCTCAGTTTAAATCAAACTTATTTCTTAAGAATTAAATAAGTTAAGTTAATATTTCAAAGTGTATTTAATAAAAAAAAATCCTTTAGGTCATTGAAAAAGTCTTTCAGACTAAGTGATTAACCCATTATATAATAATGTATTGAATTATTATAATATTTTAACATTATTTAGATATTAATCTATTTAAAAATTTTATTTTATTGATTTATATATAAGTTTATATATGATCTATTAACTTGTTTAACACTATGTTTATTAACTTTATTTTAAGAGAGAGAGGTGAGATTAATTTGAATTGTCAAATATGAACAGAAAGAATGAGTGTTGCTATTTGGTCATCAAACGAAATCATGGATGAGAACAGAACATAGAAAAATGAATTAGCTTGGAGGGTCTGTTTGTTTTAGGAAATTTTATGATTTTTTTATGCATAAATACACGTTATGAGAAGCTTATTTCGAAGCAAAAAAAAAAATGATTTGTTTCGCGGAGGATTTTTTTTATCTTTATTTAGTTCAAAAATTTAGAAAGAATAAAAAAGTAAAAAATATTTTTTTTATTTTCTATTTTAATTTCTCCTCCATTGTTATTTTCTTTTCCTTCTTTTTGGTTAACATTTATAAGAAAATAGTGGTGTATTTTGTTATTTTTCCCAACAATTTCATTTTTTTTAAGATTATATGTATTTTTTATGAAAAATAATTTCATTAAAGTTGACTAGTCGAATAAAATCATATGAGTAATAAAATTTTCTCTAAATATTTAACATATCTGCATGTCAAAATTCTTCAAAATTTAAACTATTAATTAATTAAGCTGAGGTAAAAGAGAGTCTAACTAAGTTTTGTTAGGTATATATTTTTCATGTATATTTTAAGAAGAAATAATCAACTTAAAAAGTATTTTAATTTTATAAAAAATGTATTTGATTTTAAAAAAATCTTACTAACATTTTTATTTGACGCAATCATTTTTAAAATGTAATTTAACTCTAAATGTTAATACTTTTTAATAAAAAAATTCACCTTATTAAAAATAAATAAATTTATCACAGCATAATGTGTACTTTTAAAACTTAACTGTAAAGTTGGTATTGATGTTTACATAATATAATTACTTAAGTAAATAAAATAATAAATATATAAAAATATATTTGTTTCTTTTTATCTCACTCGTTTTACTTAGCTAATTAAGCTAAACCTCACTTATAATTTTTTTTATTATTTCACTTTATCTTCTAGTAATATCCTTATTTCTACAATTAAAAGAAAAGTTGCATAGCTTTTTATCACTCTAAATTTATAAGTGACTTTTTTAAAAAATATAATTCTCACTCTCTTTATATTAATAACTTTAATTAATTCTATAACCCACTATCTAATAATCGTTAATTTTAAACAACTTTCAATAAAACTACTTACTTTAAAACATGTTTTAAAAATTTTCAATCCAATAAACGCATAGGTATTTGAGTAAGAAAAAGAATCTGTTTTTGTATTTTTCCTTTTCGTTCCGAATCAGTCTTGAGAGTTAAAATTTAAATATGTGTAATGGACACTTCAACCTGAGTTATAAAATGTTGATTGAGGTCAACACTCTCAGTGAAGGTTTCCTAAAACATCATCTTTTTTCTAATTTCCTTTATTTGTAAAAATAAAATAAATTAGTGTTTTTTTTTTCTTGCTATTATTTTAGTCAATAGTTTTAATATTTCTGTTGTAATTATATTGCATATAAGCTAAAATTAAAAAAAAGAGAGAGAATAATATTAAGTAGTTTTGGAAATACCATGGATTTAAATAAATTAAAAACTTGTGTGTAAATTGAAATTAAATTAGCAAGTTAAAATATTAAAAAAATTGGTTAATGGAAAATTTAAGAATCATTATATGTGTGTATATGAATATAACTAGTTGTAGTTATATTAAAGAATTAGAGGAATGTAGATTAAATTAATTAATTAAGTGAAAGAGTTAGTGATAGATTACATCGGGGTTAGTAAGGAATTAATCGGAATAGATGTTAAAAAATTACTTTTTTAATGGGCCGAAAAACCGCAGGGCCCAAGTATTTTCTTTTGTATTTATAGTTTTTGTTCCTGCTGGGCCAACCACATGTCCAGTGGTACAGTACAGGTGATGGGTTTGTTGATGTTTTTGAATCTTTATTGTTCTGTTTTGTCAAACTGGGTTGGTGCAACTGTGCTCAAATTATTGTTATTGATGACTTTTGGAAGATGAGAGAAGGAATCAAATTTTATGGTGAAACCGAAAATGAATGTGTAGTTTTGCACTTTTAGTGTTGGACCTAGAGAGGGAGCATTGAGTGTGTTGTGTTATGTTATAATGTTATAGTTCAAAATGTGGTGGGACTAGTGTAATTCATTTAAAATTGTAGTAAACATAAATAAAACGGAAGTATATTTTGCTACAATATTAATATCCATATGTGAAGAGTTTGAATTTAACCTTAAATATGAAAAATATCATGTTTGATTAGCTCAATCACCTTATGATCAAGGTGGGGTGCAGATGTAGGAGGTAACTAATTCCGTCCACTTAGATTAACAATATAGTCCTTCAATTTAATATGTTATTTACTATGAAGAAAATTTTATAGTTTACATTAGTAATCCTATTTCCTTTTAATAATACTGGCATATCTCTATATACAAAAAAACAAAACTTACTGTGTAAAGTGACACATTACATTCGATAAACTTTATCCTTTTATGTACAATTGCAAACTGTATATAGTGGATTGTGACCTTACTTGCTTAACTTTTAAATGGTGAGGAACCTTCCTCTTCCATCGTCTTTAATGGACTACTCATTATCGTTGACATGCTTTTATTTTTTTTTTTTAAAACACGTTGACATATTCTTAAATCAACCGAACTTGGTTATCCCATAATAACGTAACTTACCGATGTCAAATGTATATTAAAATTCAATTTAAAAACAAAGATAAAAATATAAATTAAAAGATATAGATTAAAAAACACTTTTGTTAAAAAATAATTTATAAAATTACTTTCATTTAAGATAATTATTATAATTTATTTATATAGAAGAGTCAAATATAAAAAATATATTATTCTATAACAATATTATAATTATCAAAATGAGTCCGGTAAACCCGAATTAAGCTTAAAGATAAATTGATTGATTTTTGTAGTAAATCATGAAAATATCAACTCAACTTACTTTTTGTGGTAAGTTGCAAGAATATCAACGTAGTTAAACTTATATCTTGGTTGATTCATAAATTAACTCAGTAAATAAAAAGAAAAAATATATTATAAAAAATCATATTTGAATTCTGTTCTAAAAAATAAAAAACTAAAACAAAAGACAGAATCACAGTTAATCAGTTCACCACGAGTTGCCGCACTCTAACTTCACAGTGGATTGTTTGGGGGTAAAACAATTTTAAACTCGACTCACTTGTAAACCATGGTTAATCAAATCAACTCGCAAGTTACTAGTTACTATTTGCTAGTACTCATTTTTTATTATTTGACTAGGAAGAACCAATACGTATATGGAATAAACCGTGTTTTGCTGTTAAATAATTTGGGTGGAGACGTTAAAGCACTACTTCAGTGCACTGTTATGCACCTCCTCAGATAATAATTTTTTTATTTTAATTATGATATGCTTCATTCTAGTATAAATGCAGTGCCAAATAAAAAGTTGCCATAGAAAAATACTAATTAGTATTTAGACGTGTGAAACTGGACAAGTTTCTTTTTGAGGTCCACATCTTTATACACTATCCTGACGTAATGTACATATCTCTTCTGTGCCCATTATAAGGAATTAAATATAGATCTGAATTCTATTTTTCACTGGATTACAATATTTTTCTAACTTATACAACATGAATTGTTTATAGAATTTTAGAACATTTTTTCCTACTTAAACCTTGGGAAAAAAAATAGAAGAGGAAGGTACGGATAGGTATATGAACAATTTATTTTTTATATTTTAATTTGATGTTATCCTTTTTACAGTGTAAAGTTATTAAAAAACTAAACGTAAAAATATTATTCCTATAGAACTAAAGCATAGAATTTTAAATATAAAAATTAAAATAAAATATTAGAGCAGATATAAAAAATTTAATGATTAACTAATGCTTAAAAAAAATCAGAAAATGAGACAAGGACATGGTTATCCTAATAATTTTAATTCTCAACCAATTTTGTGTACTTTTCTTTCAAAATAATGTTTCATTTCAGCTGTACTACAATTTTCTAATGACGTGTATAACTAAGACGTTGAACAAGAACAGTGCGTATAAATAGCACGATCTCTCGTGTTATTTTTCCTACCTAGTCATACAAATCCATTTCACAAAAAAATATTTAACATGGATGACTGTGAAGCAATAAAGAAAGTTCTTATAAAAAATGTCATTTCAATATTTTTTTTTAAAAGCCAATAGAAGATAGGCTGAATAGAGAAATGGGATAAAATACGATTCTGGAATCAAATTTCACAAATTGACAAAACAAAACAAAAAAAAAAATAATCGAATTCCACTGGTGAGTAGGTGGACAAGACACAGACCCTAGTTCTCTCTCTTTGTTTTTATACCAAATTTATCCACCATCCATTTCATAAGTCACATTCACACTAGTTTAAATTTTGGTTTATTCAAAAGAGAAAAGTTAGATGGAATTCGATGCTTTTATATATGTTATTTTTTAATTGAAATTTTATCTTGACAGTTTATATTGATATTTTTATTGGACAGATTATCAGAGTAAAATTCAATTTTAATTAGAGAATAACATAATTGAATAATTATAGTTTTG
Organism: Mucuna pruriens; assembly: GCA_025330945.1. Taxonomy (NCBI): domain Eukaryota; kingdom Viridiplantae; phylum Streptophyta; class Magnoliopsida; order Fabales; family Fabaceae; genus Mucuna; species Mucuna pruriens. Next base: position 1,520,708 of record JAENHJ010000361.1, on the reverse strand, counting down.
ATATTTCACTTTCCTTTTAATATAATAATTATTGAATATATTTTATACTTTTAAAAATGTTAAATATATTTATTTTTATTTAATTATTTCCTGTAATAAAGTTTTTACAAGTGAATAAAATGGGAGAATATAGCGTTGCTCATCTAAATTTTCTCCACATTTGAGCTGGTTATGCAGATTGAACTCCATATCTGTGCTGGTCCAATTTTGAATAACTCTAACAATTTAATTGGTCAAAATTACCTACAATTGGCCAAAACAATATAATTATGCCAGTTTTGAATTTGATAAAAACCACTCTTGCAGAAATAAGTTTGAACTTAATTGAGTCAAATATGGGCCGAACTGTCGTAATATTCTGGTCAAAATAAAAACAACTAAAATTATTTTTAAAAGGGGGCGAAATGTCTTAATTATGTTTACTGTGTTTATTTTATTGTTTAAAACACTTTTGCAGTCAACAAAAATTTATATTGAAACACTTTTTAAAAACCAAGTCTTAGGTTTAATTTAAGTGCCTTCCTTTTCCTTAATAAGCATCTTATAAAAATAAATAAATATCATTTATTACTGAGAAGTGAAATTCATTTATTAATAAGATTCATTTATTACTAAACAGTTTATAAATATAAATAATTTTTTATCCAGGACACACTTGAAGCTTCTAGTCCATCTTATGTAAATTGAATATAATTCTTACCAAATAAATTTAGAACAAAAACTTAAATATAATTATTTAAATACTGTTTATATGTTTTTTAATTAAAATTAAAGACTAAGCTACACTCATTTGATATCGTCGGTTGAGCCTTGTGCTTTGCTTTTTGAAGTTGATTCCATTTGAACACAATGGGTATTTTCGTCCATTCATTGTCAGACTGACTCAACATAAAGATATTCATAAAATAGTCGGATAAAAAACGTTGCTTTAGCGTAGAAGAGAAGGTAGAGAGAGAGAGAGAGAGAGAGAGAGAGTAAAAAATATTTAAAAAAAGGCAAAGATTTATGTAACGCAAGAGGCTGAGGCTGTTCCTTAGTCACTCTCTTTGCAACCTCCGAGGAATTTTGGTAGCATCCTCTGCGATATTTTGTCATCAGTTTCCGTTTTGGGTAATAGAGAGAGAAAAGTGAGTTTCTGTGTGTGTGTGTGAGCAAGTGCATCTCTTTTGTCTATTTTTCTCTCTTTCTGCTGTGGGAGAATGCTGGTTCAGAGGAGGGTCATGAGTTGGAGAAGGGTGGCCAAGGCCCTCCTAGCTCTCCTAGCTCATGCCTTGCTTTTCACCTTCACTATTCTCCTTGCTCTCAAGCTTGACCATCTCGTTCATTACACATGGTGGTAAGTTTTCTCCTTCTCTTTCTCAATTCACTCACTATTTTTTATTACCCAATTTAACAAAAGTGCAAATGGATCAAAGGGTCACAGCAAATTTCTACCTTTCTATGATTTTTCTTCTGAATGCCTATATCTGCCCACCTGGCTCGCTGCCAATTTGTTTCCCCCTTTTGATTTTCAATGCATGCATATGCTTTTCTATTTCTTTTCCTCTTTTTTGTAATTTTGGAAAAAATTGGCACTCTTTGAGGGGAATATGAATAGGTTTTTTTATTCTTATTATTCTTTTAGAAAAGCAACTTGCTTACCTTATATGCTATTTTTCTGTTGCTGTGTTATCTACTAATTGTTTTGATTTTCAATGCATGCAGATGTTTTTTATTTGTTTGTAATTTTTTAAAAAAAAAATATGACATTCGTTGAGGGGAACATGAGTAGATTTTTCCCCCTTTCAGAAAAGCAACTTGCTTACCTTATTTGCTGTTGTTCTGGTGTGTTATCTACTAATTATTAGTTTTTTTGGTTTTCTTTTATTCCTTTGGAAATGGGATAGAATAACTTCGAGTTTGAGTTGTTGGTTTCTGCAGTGGTTTCCCTTTGAGAAACTGATTTTTTTGGTAATGCTTTTGTGGACTCCTGTATGTGACGAAAGTGAAGAGAGAATCTGTTTGTTTCATCGGGGAATGAAACTTCAATATATTTACTAAAATTGCGATATATAATGTAAAATATGGTCTAATTATACTTGTACTGGCCAACTGGTGTTGATTCAGCTAGTAAGGATGAAAGTACTTCGCTTTAAAGTGTTAAGTAATTTCCCCCTTCTTGTCTTAACTTTGTTATGCTCCAAAAGAATGTTTTTCTACTGCTATGCTATGTATATCATGATAAGGTTTTCAAACTGTGATAGTAATGCATTAGCATTATGACCAACATTCTCCATTGCCTCACTAATAATCACAACTCTGGTGGGTACTGTTCCCAACCAAAATGTTCTGATGAGAATAATCAATAAAGGATTCAGAGTTGTCTGTGGTTTTGAACATGAAATGAATATTCTTGTGATGCATGCACGTGTGAGATTATGATTGTACGGGAGCCTATAGGATTTTCTTCAATGAAAGTTTCACTAATAGCAATAAAATTATGGAATTTCCTTTTCATTCTATATGCTATATTGTCCTGCTGAGATCTTGTACCATATGATTTAAACCAACAACAACACTTTCAAGTTTGTTACACTTAGGAAATGGGAAATGTGTATGTGTGTCATTTTCATGTTGCTGTGGTACCCATTTATATTATGGCAAACATTGAATTTGACATAAACATTTGTTCATTCATGTAAATCATGGAATATTCAAATGTCTTAAAATATTATTGAGAGGTGGAGTTTTGTGTCATAGATCCTAGGTTGTATATTGCAAAGAAGAAATACATTAAGAAGGTAGAATATATTCTTCCCGATTATAGCTATATGGTAATTTGTGACACGTCTTTTTTGGCAGGACTGTGTTTTCTCCTCTATGGGTTTTTCATGCTGTGGTAGCCCGAGGCAGGTTCTCCTTGCCTGCTCCTTCGATCCCTCATGATCGCCGAGTAAGATATGCTTCTTGGAAATTCTTCCCTGTTTTGTGGGAAATTAGAAATTTATCCTGTAGTAGGTTTTTGTTACTGAACTAAAAAAAAATTGTTTGTGGGCAGTGGGCTCCTTTTCATTCACTCGTAGCAACTCCGCTACTTGTTGCATTTGAGCTACTTCTTTGTATACATCTTGGGAGCAGTTATGGTAGGCAACATTTTCTCGTGGCACAGCCATATGGATTTTATTGACCACTGTATCTTTACACCAAGATAAACTGTGGTACTTCTTTTATAAGTTATCAATTGTAAGATGCTATCAAATTAAATATTATTAATTGTAATGATGCAGTGATGAATCTAAGGATCGTGTTCATGCCCCTGGTATTTTTTGAAATGGCGATTTTGTTTGATAACATCAGGTAACTATCTTGTTCCATTAATAAGCTTACCAAAATTTATATTCAAGTAGTTCATAAGGAGCTTGCAGATGTATTTTAACCCATTCATAGTCCTCCATCTTCTTCAATATCATCTGGAACTGTCTGAAAAAAAAAATTGGCAACAGAGGCACCACAAACATTCAACTTTATCAACTGATTTATAAAGTAACCTGCATTTTTGGGTCTGCTTTTGACAAATCATTTTGATAGTTGAGAAGTTTCATAAAGCTTTTAACAGCTGAACTGTATGGCTAGGCATGCCTATGCTCAATGTTAATAATTGATACAAGCTGCAAGCTGCAAGCTGCAATACTATTATTCTCTTCTAACAGATGGATGTTTTATTGACAAAAATGCCTTTTTGTAGGATGTGTAGGGTTTTGATGCCTGGAGATGATGACAATTTGACTGATGAAGCAGTATGGGAAACTCTTCCAGTAAGATATTATCCATTAGTTGATTAATTAATTTAATCAGTGATATGATCTGCAATAGACTAAAATAAGGTCCCTCAATGAAACAACTGAAATAGGCACCTTCTACTGGCATTTGCTTGGCAATTGAAAATACCCAGATTTGATGACTTTTAAGTAACATATATTCAAATCCTCGGTGAATTTTTTAGTGTTATTATTATAGTCTGTAGAGGGATGAGGAATGTGAAACTTCATCACAATGTCAATGGTTGTTTCTAAGAACAAGTAGCCTTACAATTACCAATTGCACGTCTCATTTGGGCATTGTTATATTTGACATTTTTATGCCTTATATTGATAACTCTAATATATCTGTAATGTGTATGACGTTGATAATTTCTTCATTGAGGTGATCATCTAATATTCATGTGCATTCTCTGTATTTCATTTCTTCTTCCTACATTACAAGATAGTGATACTGAAAAGGAGGTTTCAGTATCAATATCTTTTGTTCTCATAAAATAATTGACAATACCTTATTCAAGACTTATCTAATACAATTTTAATTGTTTTACTCAGTCGATTATGTGATCTTTGTTTTTATCTTCCAAAAGTGCAATACTAAATTGTATAATTCTGTTTTCTAGCACTTCTGGATTTCAATATCCATGGTCTTCTTTATTGCTGCCACAGTGTTCACCCTTCTAAAGTTATGTGGTAAGTTTTAAGTTTCTCTTGAAAACAATTGTTGATCATGTAATGTGCTTCTATTCCCCACCGTTTCTTGAGCTCTCTACATCTATTTTGTTTGTGATGTTGATTAATTTTCCACAATATTTTGCTATGATTTATGAAACTGACTCTTAAATATATGCATATTAGCTGTCTGCAATACACCATTCTTGGGCAATGACCATTATTTATCTAACGAAAAATTTAGGAAATTAACTTTTGATAGGGTTTTATCACTTTTTAGACCTAAGGTGCTCTTACATTAAAACTCAATAGAGGTTCTAAATTATTTTTTCAAGTTACGCATTTAATCCTCTGCTTGATTGGAATTCATCTATTGTAGTTAATATTATGCTTTTTGGGGGGAGTAGGGTTTTAAATAATCACTCTTGTCAAATAGTTACAGTTCCTTACTTTGGCATTGTGATCAAGAGATATTCTGTGTTATTATAATTGATACATAACCTAGATGAAGTTTTATTTGATCCTGAACTTATACCTAGCACTCAGCCTACGATTAATAATTGCAAAAAAAGACTAAACAATTTACAACACAGATTGAAGGTATTTGACACAGTTGAGCATTAAGAAATCAATCTTCCCTATTTTAAAAACCAAGTATATAGTTGTGATATAAGCTGTTCTCATCTTGACTTTTGTAAACTAAATTCCTTTTTACGCCGATGAAAAACAAAGGTATACTATAAAAAAACTGTACTTAGTGTCTGGTAAGGAATTTTGACCACTATAGCATATATATCACAGATTTGCAATGTATTTCTCTATGCGAATTCTAACATATTGCTTCGAATGTTTGCTATTGGTTTGTCAGACTGTGGGAAATGGTGTATTTAGTTACTTCATGTAAAGTACATTTTAAATAGTTTTTAAAGAATCCTTCTAATTAAGCTAAGAATGAATTAAATTGATGTATCTGTAAAGAAACAAAGGCCTATAAAGAGAAATTGGGCAACAGTAAGGCATATTTACACAGTGACACTGATGTCTACATTGGTATTTGTACAATATTGAAGAGTACAAGGAGACAAGTATCTAGAGTAGGTGTCACAGCCTGTTTGGTGACGAGGCGTACATTAGTTGGAATGTGCCGAAATGAATTTGGCTGGAGATGGTCGAAAATGATTCGGCCATTGGGAGTCGCCATCGCCACTAACGTTTTTCTAAGGAACGCTAGGAAACTGGAGATAAGGTTGGTCTAAGAATCAGAGATTTGAAAGTTTGGGAGTTGGTTACACATTGGGAACACAGGGTGTCCCAACATGCGTATCACATGATAGTTACCCTAGGTTAGCAGTAAGGTTGGGAGAATAATGCCTAAAGTTGGGTTCAATGGAGGTCAAGGATAATCAATGGTAGAAATAAATTACTTTTGTTTTAATTTTATGACTTGGTTTTAGGCGATTCAGGTTGTAATTGTAAAGTACTGAGCCGAAATGAATTCGGCTCTTGATCAGGCCGAAGTGAATTCGGCCCTAATGGAACCGGTATGAACTCAGCTTTGTTTATACAAGAGGGCAGACTATTTTTTATTTACAAAGATAGGATGAGTTCGACCTCATGAAGAGGCCTAAGATGGCATGGATGGGAATGACTTATGTCTACCAGAATAAAATCAAAATTATCCTAGAAAAACGATGGAGTCATTTATTACTTACCTGGATTCCAAAAATGCTTGATCTTTTTCCTGTGATGGCTTTTTGTATTGCAGACAATTTCTACGTTTTCCTATTTTTTTCTTTTCTTTTCTCCCTTTTCCACACAGAAGAATCCTCTCTCATATCCGAAGGCTTTATATAGGCTTCAGAATTGGTTATGGAAGTTTCTGTTTTCCGCGATCAACGGGGAAGTTACTGGGAGGTAAGTATCCGACAGTTAACTTCCTAGCGGTTGCCTTTTGTTTGCGGTAGTTGACCCGTGTTTTCAGCGGCGGTTAATTCTGTCCTAGACGGTTTAGTGGAAATTCAGGCCCAACATATTGAGTGGGCCGGGACTGATTCGGTTTGGGCTGTGATTTGATTTGATTTCAATGGTGTCTGTTTGAGATGGGCCACAAGGTTTTGGGTCCGGACTGTTTTGGGGTATGACAGTAGGTTATTCATGAAATACTTCAATTAATACAAATATACTAATAAATACAACATCCTGGACTAAGAGCATATATTCAAACAGTTTTTATTTACGGAACTGAAAAGAATAAGTAATTATTTTCCCATGTGTTTCTATCATATTGGCATGCATCTATGAATATTTAGGGTGAGCTTTTTTGTTAATAACTTAATTTCAATTACCTGCAGGTGAGGCTGCTGCTCTAGGCTGGTGGGACTTATTTATTAACTTTGGGTATGATCAATATCTTATGGTAGACTGTTAAGTATTTGGCATTAGCCTTGTGCCTTTTCCTTCATAAAATCCTTGTATTCTTTTGCAGCATTGCACAGTGCTTTGCGTTTCTTGTTTGTACAAAGTGGCACAACCCAACTATTCATGGAGGCTGTCAGATTATAGAACCATGTTCATCATCAGATGCCATAAGATACCTAGACTTGAGTAGTGGAGGCTTAGTTATTTACACAGATGAAGATAGTCAGCAAAATGGGTTCTGCAATCTGCAGGATATTGGCGGGCATATTATGAAAATTCCATTCATTGGTTTCCAACTACTACTTTTTATGCATTTAGAGGTATGATTGTTGCTAACAAAAATCCTGTCATTATGTTCTTGGAATTTGTCGGTTTCCTCATTTTTTTTTTAATTTTCTGTCCTTTTTTCATTTAAATTTCAGGGAACACCGGCCAGTGCAAAAAATATGCCACATTGGGTTATTTTTTCCCCACTGTTTTTGTTGCAAGGAGTTGGGGTTTTATTTGCAGCATATAGATCAATGGAGAAGATAGTTCTTTTACTCTACAGTGGAGATATTCCTGAAAGATACTCAGATATAGCATCAAAATCCCGGGAATGGTTTGGGTTCTTTCGACGTGGGTCAAGGTATCAGTTTAGATCTTAGTGGCTAGAAGAGGAATTTGGCTTTGGTAGATTCTCTACTGAGCTTAGAAAAGCTTAAAAAGTTGCTGAGCTGACACGGATGGTTTTCCCTCTTATCAGGTTGCTAGGTTGGTGGTCAATAGATGAAGGAAGTAGAGAGGAAGAGGCTAGACTTTTTTGTGCTGGGAGTCCTGGGTCAGTACTTTACCCTACGTTATGCCTTTATATTACATATCTTCAATGTCATAAGCCATTTTTTGCCATGCTTAAGAGCTTTTAAATCCTGGAACCTAGTTACCACTTACATATCTTTCTCTTGGAAGTCTCAAGTTGTGTAGAGTAACAACAATTTTTTTCTAAAATTAACAGTTTTATATGTTCTGTTTCAAAAATAGAATTGTAGAGATCTACAATTCTGATTTATCAGTGATGGTTATAACTACGTCATGCTAACAATTGTAGTGTGTTTGCAATAAGATGAGCTTTGTTCTTTCTCTTTATGCTGCCAAGTGGCCCTTATGACATTAATTATTTGCCCCTTATGTGATTGCTATTTTCGTAAGTATATAATGTTAATCAAACTTTTCTCTAATGATAAGTGATTTGATTTACTGTTTAGGTATAATACTTTCACCCCTGATACGGTGAAGAAAATGCCTAGATCTGATCTGGTTGAGGAGGTGATGTTTCCTTAAATCAAAATATATAGCTACCAAATTAATTTTTATATCATGGATTCCTTATTTAAATATACCTTAGTTAAACCAATTACATGAGCAGGTTTAATCTTTTTCATACATTTCAATAATCACTTCTCCTTATAACTCAGATTTGGAGACTACAAGCTGCACTGGGCGAGCAGACACAAGTTACAAAATATAGCCAGGAGGAGTATGAAAGACTTCAACATGTAGCATTCTCAACCTTGATTAATTATTTTTGGCATTATGTATATGTGAATCACCAAGTCTTGGTTGTTTAAGTAGTTAATTAGTTAAGTACATAATTTTCAACTTTTTATCAAGCATCATTATCTTCAGTTTCATTGGCCAATTGGGTCCTGCTTGAGTGAGTGCTTTTTTGGGGGCAGGTGGTAGGGTTCATACTGTTTGTTTGCCTTAATCCTGATTTGTTTTCCCAGAATTTACTTTGAAACTCATAGAACTGAGTTATTGTAATTTAATTAAAATTCTATATGCCTTAAATTATTGGGTTTAGGTTTTTTGTGGTCAATCAAACTTGTGATTGATTGTAATGATCCTGATCCTTTAATTTCATGATTTATTTTTAGAGGCAGTCCTTAACATCACAAATAGTGTTATTTTATTTAAATTTTAATTGTTACTGAATTCATGGCTAACCTTCGTCTCTTCTCAATTTTTGGTCTACTGCCTACTTTTTACAATATGGTAGAAGTAAATCATTTAATAGAGTAAGACAAGACAAAAATTGTCTTAATTAGTATTTGGCATTATAGGAAAAATTATTGCATTTGTTCCTTAAGGGGACCAGCACCGGCAAACAATGTTATTTAATATGTATGTTTGAAGGTTGATAGTACAGCAAAATAAGTTTGTGCAAAAGCCAGATAACATCGGCTGATATGAATTATGCAGGCTTTTGCAACCCTTTGGCTATTAAAATTAGTTTACATAATGCTTAAATATGTTTTTAGCCTCTTAAATTTAGGTCATTTTTTAATTTAGTCCTCCAAATTAAAATTTCTATTTTTTAGTCATCTAATTTCAGAAATTGTTGGTTTTAATCTTCGATCAGGTAAAGACTTTTCAGGTGTGGCAAATGACGTTTGACTCAGCATATGTTACATATGTTAACTTGATAACATTTGCTGAGTTGGATTATGTTGGAAAATCTTTAATAATGTCCATGTCGAGGGACTAAAATCACCAATTTCTAAAATTGAAAGATTAAAAATCGAAAATTTTAATTTGGAAGACTAAATTAAAAAATGATCTAACTTTGAGGGACTAAAACCATATTTAAGTCTAGATAATCGTGTACAAACATTCTTATTATTAGTTGTTGGTTATTTTTGTTCATTGTTTGTGCTTGAATAGCTGTGAACTATTTCAGGATCTAACAATTGTCAAATTGAATGATGAATGTATCAGGAGAAGATATTATGTAGGATTTGCTTCGAAGAGCAGATTAACATGGTCCTACTTCCCTGCAGACATCACATTCTTTGCAGGTAAGAGAGCCCTTAGTCTTATACTCTTTTGTCACTATCTATCCCTTGGATTTTCAGTTAATTTTCTGTTTTTATTGATTGTTTCTTTGTGGCCTTCTCTTGTGACATGTATCTAATGTGAATAACAATAACAGCACTTGCTGCGAAAAGTGTAAAAGGTGCCCTGTCTGCCGTGGCCCCATTGAAGAAAGGATGCCTGTATATGATGTGTAGGCTGAGTTCAATGTAGATGTATAGTTACTGACCATTCAGCTTGTGATTTTAGATGAGGCAAGCACTGAGTATTATTTTCAATTTCTCTGCATAAATATTATGAACATCACAAGTTGTATATATAATTTTAAACATTCAATATCCTCCTCCCCTTTCCCCATAGTGCATTCTTGCAATTCTAAAAGAATTGCCAATAGTTGCATTTCTTAAATTTTGCTACTGAGAGGATTTATCTACACCAAAAATGCAAGATGGTTATCGGAACTAAGAATACCTACATTTTTATTCTTATTTTAAATGTTCATCTTAATATTATTTTACTATTATTAGGAAATAATTACTTTTCTACTCTAGATATTTTGAATTTAATTTCTAAAATTTTATTTGAATATTTTATTTTTATATTTTTTTGTCAATTAAAAGCCTTATATCTTTAAATAATAATTTAAAATTTTTATTTTTATAATGTTATTTTATTGTCATGTGTATTTTTTTTATTATGATTATTTTCTTTTTTTAAAATTATTTTTCTACTATTTTATATTTAGATTATTATATTATTATTTTAGTAATATTTTCACATATTATTGCTGTAATAATATTCTATTCTAGATAATTTGAATTTTAAGATTATTTTAATCCTAATTTGAATTTAATTTTTAAAACTTTAATTTTTACACATGTATTTTTATTTTAATATTTTATTTTTATATTTTCTTGTCAATTTAAAACCTTATATCTTTAAGTAATTTTTAATTTTTAATTTTTATAATATTATTTGATTATTTATTATAATAATAATAATTTATTATTATGTGTGATTTTTTATTATATTTAATATTTTATAATATTATTTTCTGCTATTTTATATTTTAGACTGTTATACTATTACTACAGTAAAAAAATTCTTAAGATTACAGTATTAGTTTACTATTATCTTTTATATTCTATTTGTATTTATATTTATTATTATTAGTTATATTTTATTTTCATTACATTTGTTTAATTATAATATTAATATTTATATTATAATTATTTATCTTAATATCTTAAGATTATAAATATTTGTCTTAATATTATAACCAAATGATTTGTTACCTAAACAAATGGGGGCAGTTTTGTCCTGTAGTTTGATGTGACATATAGATAACTTTGGGGTGTATCTAGTTGTAGGCTACAATGTAGTCTTAAAAAGAGTGAGTAATGGATAAGTATGGATACATGCCCCTTCCGAAGGCCATTGGAAACATCTCTCTCTATCTTCACACACAGGACATGCCCAGCAAGAGAAAAACCACAACGTAAATACAAAAATAAGTATATCTGATAATCAACACAAGACTTGTTGAATGTCTGGTTGGGTTTGCAGTTGCATTTCTTAGTATGACAAAGCAACCTTTTCTGGAGGAGTTACCTTTTTCATAGCCTTTCTCTCATAATTCTAAACATGTTGATTATATGAACATGTTAGATGAGTATTTATTTCTTCAATGGCCCAATGTAGGTAGATTCTCCTTGTTTTTCTTGTTAGCCACAATTTAAGTATTAAGGTCTTGTTTTTAGATCAATTTCTTTATAAACGTTTATTAAAAAATAAATAAGATAAAATAAAATAATTTTTTTATAAGTTCAAATTACTTAATGATTAAGTTAAAATAAATTTTCAAAGTTAAATGAAAGTCATAAATTATTTTAAATTTACTAGACAAGTTTAATTTATTTTATTTTATTATTTTCTTTTCTTACGTGTTTTCATGGAAAATTTTGTAGGCCGAACACTACTCCTACAAGTGCAGCTATAAATCCTAGCAAATATTACATTAATTTTAGAAAAGTACAAGTTCTATTAGACGTTTATGCATTAGAAATAATATAATGAAAGTCACACATTAGGTTAGTTTATTTATGGAAATTGCAACTTGTGGTTGTAAACTAATTTGTTGTTTCTAATGGAAGTATATGACTGACGGATAGCAAGCATATAAACAGGCCGAATATGATATTGTTCTTTATAGCTGCAACCGCGGGATTCTTCATCTAGCTCTACCTTCGAGGGAAAAGTGTCCATCACGGACTCAAACTATATCATACTATCAAATTATTTTCTATTAACTTCGTTAAGTTTTAACATTTTCTATCATAACTAACTTCATTTTTTCTCACTTATTGTTGACGTCATAATGTTAATGGTTGACGTCACGTTTCAAAGCTAACCTAACTGTACATTTATCATTGGTAGGCAAGAAAATAAAAAAATGTTTTAAAAATGGTAAAAGTGTTGAAAGTGATATTTAATGTGTACTCATTTTCTTTTCCACTGCCACTGCACTGTAATTAAATTATGTGACTTACTTGATTTATAGATAAGAAAATATTATATATATATATATATATATATATATATATATATATATATATATATATATATATATATTATTTATTAATTATATTTTTATTCTAAAGTATCATTATTTTGTGAATATAATTTTTAATTTAAAAATAAAAAATAATATAATTACTGTAGTATTAAACTAATGATATAATATAAGTGTTTCCAAAAATATATATATATAAGTGATGTGATGAAAAAAAGGGTGAAAAATGAGATGGAAGAAAAACTAAATGTATGTTTATATTTATTTAATAAAAAATATTGAAATTTAAGATGATAAATTTATTTATTAAATATTTTTATTTTAATTATAAAATTTACAAATTATACAAATTTATTTATTAAATATTATTATAAAAATTACTTTTAATTAAATTAAAATGATAATTTAATTATGTAAATAATTTATCATTTCAAATATTAAATCTCATTAAAAGCTTATTAATTTTTTTAATTAAAATAAAAATATTTAATAAATAAATTTATAAGATATTATATAAGTAAATAATAAATAATTAAATTAAAATAAAAAATATTTAATAAATATCTTAATTACACTGAGTTGTAACAACACAGACTCAAACTCAAAATGCATTAACTTTAATTTCTTAAAATTAAAGTAAAAAAAATTCCTTTCATATTAGGCTAAGTTAATAGGATTGTAGGAGACATGAACACAATGAGCATCAAAATACATTAGAAAATGCAGTCACATTAAAGTCAACTAATAACAATAAGTGATTAACTAATTAATGAATAAAATTTATAAAGTTAAGTTACCTAAAACATAATACACGAAAAAAAAAAGATAAACGGGCAGAATGTTAAAATTAGAAAGACAAAAAGTCTAACTAAACCATTAGATTATTATCATAAACAATTATCATAGTATTTGAAAATGACACAAGTAATTATTATTTTCCATAGAAAATTACCTCCACGTGATCCACATAAATTACTCTTATTTCAATTACATTTTGGTTTTATTACAAAATAATTTCTTTTCTTTTATATCTCTCGGAAAGAAATAGGAGTAAGTTTTTCATATCTATGAACCTTAGTTGGGTGCTTCATGGTGGTTAATAGTAAATCTTAAAAGTATTTATCCTTTTAATAAATTTTGTTTTTCGCTCTTCTAAAATTTTTTGTTGTTTTTTATTTTTTAAAATATAAAATATATTATTTTTATTCATATATTTAACTCTATATACATTATCATTGTCACAGGAATTTTTTTTGGTAATGTAACAAATAAATCTTTTGTTTCCATAAAGGATAATTTTAGTTCATATAAAATTTAAAGTTTGATTTTAATTCTCATAAAATTTAAAATTTTGATTTTAGTTTTTGTAAAATTTAAAATTTTAATTTTCTTTTCTATAAAATTTAAATTTGATTTTAGCCTCTATAAAATTTAAATTTGATTTTATTCATTAGTTCAAAGTTTCATTTATTGAGACTTTTAGGTCACCAACAACATAACACAAATCATTCAAACTAATGGTATATATCATTTTAGGCACACTATCTAATACCTTTTCAATAGCAAATAAAATTTTAAAAATTAGAGTTATATTTCAATAACTTATGCAAAACTCTACTACCAAAAAAATATATAACAAACTTTGTAACCTTGTTAGTTACTAAATAGTGTTAAGAGAGTATGCAATAGAGATTTTAAGGTTTAATTTTTTTAATCATTTTTTATCATTATATAAAGTCACATTATCCAAGTTTCTTTTTTGTCATTAATCATTAATAAATAATAATAATTTGAATCAAAGTTTTTAAAGTTAGATTATCATTGAATTAATAAAAATAATAGTTCAAAATTTAATGGTCTTGATTTATTGTTAAACTTGTATGATTAAATTATATTATTTTATCTTTTAATTTAATATATTAAGAAATATTAAATAAAAAATAATATTAAATTCTTAATTTTATAATATTATTGGTAAGAGAGAGCATGAAATGAATTTATCTTTGTTCTTACCCGACTTGAAACTTTGGTAAAGTCATTTACTTGAACTTAAATTCAATTTGATCAAAATAAATAATATCATGAAACAAGATCTGTTCAATCCAATAATTCATAATAGTAGTTTGAATAATATTGTGTACAGTTGCTAGTGAGGTGAAAGTGCCATATGAAACTTTGAATTAAAGACTAAAATCATACTTAAAAATTTTATAGGAATGAAAAAAATTATTTATCACATGATAGTAATGTAAATGTCACATTATCTAGTTAGACTTGTAGATAAAAAATAACACTAACATGTTATATTTTAAAGAACCAAAACTAAACAAAACAAATTTTGTGAATCGAAAAATGAATTGACTATTTTATAGCAGCAAAAAATATATTTTATCCATTTTAAAATGTTGCACAATTTCATAAATATTTGACATTAATAAATCCATATTTAATTAATTTGTATGCATGAATTTTTTTTTAAATCCACGAAAGGATTGGAATTTTGGAAAATTAAATAAGAATTTAATATTTTAGAGAATTTTCATATTTAATAAAAATACAAGAGAAAAATCATGAATATTGAAACTTATAAAAATAGATAAGAATTTGCATTAATTTTATTTTACAATTTTTATTTTTATAAATATTAATTTTACAAAGAAAATAACAAAACTGATGAAAAATAGTGTCGGCGTTAAAGACGTGAAAAGCAATGTCCCACGTTAAGGTGAAAAAAAAAATACAAAACCGATGTTTGGAAGCTATGCTCCAATGTTAACAAGAAAATATCACGTGTTGTATTAGTTATTAGATTATTATGAGCCTCACTCATATCTTCTTCGTTATTGTATAAGACCCTCGTCACCTTTTCATCCTTTGCCTCCATTCTCTTTATAAAACATAAACACTCCATCACCATTCAAATTCTATTATTGGGAAATCACCTTAAATATTCAATGGTTCTTCATCGTCTTCTCTCTTATTCTATTTTTTTTTTATTATGTTTTGCTAAAAGAAATTGAGATAAATAAATTTTATGAAAATCTTCTATAATTAAATCTTTTATGTTAAATTAAGTAATCATCTCTTTATATTTTATATTAACCAATCATTAATGAAATAATTATAATTAAAATTATGTAAAATCAGTTATACCTGGAATTATTTGTCATACTTTAGAAATAAAATTTCTTGATTAAGTGTGGTTTTGGATTCTTGAATCTAATATTTGAATTAATTTATTGGGTTGATTTTAAAAAATGTTACGTCAAAAAATTAGATATAACTTAATTCGTAAATATGAACTTCATACTTTTTTTATTGTCTTGTATTAAATTGATTGAAATAATATAAAAATAACTATAAATAAGTTTAATTTTCTAACCACCATTACTAAAAACTAAAAATTATAAGCAATAACATTTATATTTATTCTTTATTAATTTGTTATTTTGTTTTTGTTCAATTTTATCACATTACCTATTAACTTAAATAGTAATTAAATATAAAAATTAAACATTACATCAATGTCTATAAAAGCGACATTTATATTTACTAAATTATTATTTATTGGATCAATATACTTACTGAAATTAAATCACTCATTTCATTAGCCCTACCAGATCTAACAACATACACGAAAACAGAGTAATTAAGACAGTCTTGGAAATAACATAAACATGAGGGGAAGCTGTGATTCCACCTCACCATTATTAAGGTACATATCTAATGACTCAAATGCATTTCCACCTCACCAAAGTCTAGTAATTGGCAACGATGAATTTAGAACATTTCTGAGGTGACTCATCTCCACAGGAAGCTGTGATTGGCACTACTGCTTCCACTACAGACTTTGTGCCGTTAATTTCCCCTTTATGAATCTTGTCGTCGATCATGTGAGCAAATTCCTCGAAGCAATCCTCCATGCTCCTGAATACTTCATCAGGATAGAGAGTGCTAATCTCAACATCATCAACTCCATCTATGTTGAAGTTAACTTGACAACCTTTGATGAATATGTCATGAGTCAAAGATGCCACAATACTTTGTGGTATACAATTTTCTGCACATTGCACGTATCAAAAGTAAAAGTTATGCACTGAGAATGCTCTTTAATGAGTAAATATACCCCACTTTTGTACCTGGGTTTATAATTGTAGATCATTTTACTCTTGACTTTACAATTAATCTTTTAGTAAATATCATTCACTTTTAGAAAAAGCAATCCTAATTGGTGCTATTTCACTGGCATACTGGAAGGCTGCATATGTATGAACAGAAGGGTGCACTCAAGAGGACTTATTTTCACTAAAAGAGGAGCAACAAACACACGAGCTAATAGCTGTTTCCAATACAAGAATTTTACTTGTTAGATGAGCTCCCTTATCAATTGGACTTATTATATGCAATCAGTGTAACTGAATCATAATAATCAACACTTTATCCTAAAAAATATATCATTCACTTTACACATTTTTTTTATACTTTTTTCTCACATTAAAGATGGAAGTAAATGATATTTTGAAAGAGTTTAATGGTCATAAATGACCTATTTTTTCATTTTGAAAAATCAAAGATATGTATACTAAGACAATAGAGTAAAGTTTAGAATTAACTTTACAAAACTTATATGTAAGATGAAAATTGTTCTTACTTATATACTTTAATTTGATAATTTCACTACTCGATATGCAATTTCTAACATTCGCTCTCTCGCATTGAGTTGTAAGATCGAATATTTATTAGTAGTTCGTTTACGACTTGATAACAAGTACTTCAACAGACTCAATTACAGTCGCTCAAATAACTCTAATACCATCTTAGAATATGGTGTGATTATTAACACTCCTCTCTATGTCAAGCTTGGGACATTTCAAGAAGTTTACAAGATTAAACATTTGTAGGTGGGTCCAATAATACGTAGTCCAATAGGCTAAACAACAACTGATAGTCTAATAACAATTACTAAAATAGACTCTAATATCATTTTAGAATGTGAATGAATGTTCAACACTCCTCTTTACATCAAACATGAAAAGTTTACATAATTAAACATTTGCAGGTGGGCTAATAGTGGTATAGCCCGATAGACTCAACAATAATTGCTATAATAAACTTTAGTATCATCTTAAAATGAAAATTTGAGTCTAACTCAATTCTACAAAATCATATCAAATGATAAGAATGTCTCTCTCATTTATATACTCTAATTTTGGTGACATCTCCGATCTTTACTGTAGATATATTCATAGGAACTAAAATAACGTTTCTATTCACTCTTCAATAATAACTAACATATATCATAAAATATAGTCTAATTTTTGAGACATAGAAAAGGAGGAATTGATGAATGATTGAACCTGCAGCTATTGCTAGAAGATCATCTTCTGAGATGGTCACTCTGGGGATATTACGGCCAATTTTCTTTTCCCACAAAGAAGCAAGCTCATTGATGCTGTAACAGTTGTTAGATGGTCGAAAATGAACATTTTTATTGACTGTTTGGACATCATCAACAACCTTCATTGTGAACTTTCCGATGTCAATGCCATCAACAAAGTAAGCTGCACACATGAAAATATTCGTCACAGTTCATTGTTTAGTGATAATTGATTCCAGGAATCGATCAATTTGTTCAATATAGATGTATGGAGTCAAGCTGGTCCAACAACAACGGTGAGTGTGACAGAGACTTTTTTACTTTAAGTATAGAATTATATATTGAACTTTTCTATTGATGTATGTGATTTTTTTGTTTTAATAAAAATTAATAACACTACTAAAAAATTTAAAATTTGTTACAAAATAATTTTGTGGCTAATTTTAAAATCAATAGTTATTTTGTAGCTAATTTCTAGTAAAAATAATTAGTTACAAAATTACTATAATATTAAATGATAGCATGAAATAAGTAGCAAATTAGTTAAGAAAATAATCTTAATTAATTTGTAGTAAATTTTTTAAAATTTGTAGTCATTTCCTAACTAATTTGTAATAATAAGAATATAAATGAATATAACTTCAATTTAACTAGAAAAAATAATATCTTAGTTAATTAATTAGAATTTAGTTACTAATTTAAATGATAGCTAAAATTAGTAGTAAAATAAAAAAATTCTTGTAGTGTAATAAATATTTTTTATCAGTAAATTGAAAGCTTGAATAATAGTAACTTAGTCTTGTACCTTTGACATTGCCATGACCATATATCTGCAAGTGTTCCAAGGGTGGAGGAAGCTGTGATGGATGGCAATTATCATAGTAAGGCCAAGAAGCAATGGAATTGCAACAGATGTTGGTGTATGGGACACCAGATTCCTTAATCACACGCCTGATCAATCGCTTTTCCATGTACATTGTTAGACCTGGCTCCACAGGATCTGCCCGGTCCACATCGTGCCCAAACTCTGAAGGCAAAAACCTCTGCACCATTTCATTATAACGCGTAAGAAATTCTATAATAAAGATTCAACATCTTTTGGTGAAAAGTTAGTTAATAATGATTTATCAGTGAAGTCACATGTGCTGTTTAGATAAAATGAGGAAAAATTACTTGACATCATAGACCGACTGCCTAATAATTTCTTAAAAAATAACTCGTACGAAATAAATCACACCGTAAATGGAATTTTTTTTAAAATAAAGTTTATAAACATATAACTCCCCTTACGTGAACGTTTTTTTGTCATTTGCTTCAAACAGTTACAATATAATAAAAGAAAAAACAATCACCTACAAAATAAACGCGCTTAATTTATTATTTATTTTCGTATGGGTGCAAGAGCATTACTGCTTTTATTATTCATTTAAACGCAACAGAACGAGGAACTGGGCATTGATTCTAAAAAAGAGTAAAATAGTACCTTAATAGTCTTAACAGATTTCATGGCCTCCACCAATATAAGCTGATCCAGCAAGCTCTTGGCCCCGATAGCAGAAATGACGATGTCTATTTTATACTCTTTCAAAATCTTTTCCATGAAGTCCTTGTTATTTATCACACCCTGTGTCACAAATATTGCAACACAACTGATTATCTATGAAAAGAAATAATGAAACTTGACATTCTTTTAAACATATTATCTATTATTAAAAAAAGTTCACATAGGTCAATTAAATATAAAGATCATCTGATTTAGTGCCTTAAACAGGAGTCACAAAAATTTCCTCAATGATAAAAAAATAAAACATACGTTGAAAGAATGTACTATTAAAAATAAAAGGTAACATGAGAATGAAATTTGTTTTGTGAAATTTTCATACAACAGAATCGTGTGAATGAGTATGGCTATATAAGAGAATATATTATGCACCCAAGATAGATAGATATATATTATGACTTACGTGAATGAGTATGGCACCTTTGTCTTGGAAGGTTTTAATAATGGCATCCTTGGAAGGGATAAGAGGTCCTGGACGGAGAAGCAAATAGGTGGGGTGTGCTGTGACGAGGCTTGCCTCAGCCACAAACTTGCCTATGAAACCTGTTGCTCCGATGATCAGAACACGACCCTTGTTGGCTGGTGACGCTACCATGGCCACTGTGATTGGATTAAAGTCACGTGCAAAGTGTTATGACAATGTCGGCATGCAATACCAAAGGGTGCTACGTGGTTTATATAAGACAAATGTATACGTTACTATCAAACTAAAGAGTAGTAGTTACGGGTAGATTTCAAAATATTTTTCAACTACTCTTCAACACACCTCACTCTTCTAATATGGTAAAGGTGTTAAATATATAAATTTGTATGATTAGATATCTTACATTCACTAATAGGATGGTTTGAAGAATACCTTGATTTTTTATAATAAAAATTATTCAAATTTATCATAATGATTATAATTAAATCTATAGTCTTGTTATAAGATTATTGTTAAGTTTATGGGTTATCCAACTTGTTACATATATTTATTTATGTAAATTTCATGTTTAAGATATATAATCTATAGGAATTTAATTTTTGAATCTTAACTTTTAAACACTTAAATAATATAATAATTTGCTAACACTTTTTTATTTTTTTTCAAATCACATTATTATTAATTATGTCAAATATTTATTTTTTCCTTTTTTATTTCTCTTAAAGTATAAACAGTTTTTGATTCCGAGTATATTTTTCCTTAATTTTTATAAGGAAGAAACTTTGACAAGACTACTTATAAAAAGGTTTATATATGTATATATCTACTATGTACAGAAAGAATTTAGTTTTATATCAACTCTGAGGATGCTATCTCCCCCTCGCCCTTAATATATGCCTTCTCTGACTGCTAGGTAGCTGCTCATCTGTAGACTTTCGTCCACAAATTAATGACGTGAAAACCAAAAAAAATAAGTGAATGATTTTATAATATGTTTTATAATTCTTTTTTTTATTTCATTATATGAATATTAAAAAAAATTAATACTATATATGATATTGCATATAATTGTTTCTATTCTTATTTATTCTTTTATCTTTGTTGTACACGCATATAAAAACTACCCGTTAAAATTAAAAGAAATATTTTTTGTTGTTGTTCTATTTTACAAAACATGTTTAACTTTTCAGAGGAGCTGGGGGAAGGGGGCAATTAATTCCTATTGACGTTTTTGGTATTTTTGTTTAAATTCTTTTGTCATTTTAAAAATCTAATACGTGGTCAATTTTTTAACTATACCCTCATTTAATAATTATCCCAACTAATTATAATATGTGTTTCTTATCCTTTTATTCAACTATTATTTTTTATTAAATATGGAAAGGTTACAGAAAATATATTAAAGTAAGTAATAAGAAAAAATTAAATAGAAGGAGTAAATTACGTACAAACAAATAAAATTAAATAAAATATCAATTATATAATATATTAATTATACAAAATAAATAAACTTATATAAACATATTAAATATATATTATATTAATTATATCAAATATTAATCATATAATGCACTAATTATATAAAATATTAATTACATAAACATATTAATTATATAATATATTAATTTGAGAAAATATTAATTATAAAATAAATAAATAAACATATTCATTATATGATATATTAATTAATAATATACTAGTTATTAAATAAATATATAAAATTATGTAAAATATTAATTATATAAACATATTAAATATGTATTATATTAATTATATAAAATATTATCTAAATAAAATATTCATTTATTTAAAAATTTAAGTATATATTATATTATTTATTAACAAATATTAATTATATAATATATTGATTATAAAATAAATCATATAATTAAATTAAAATTAAAATTAAATTAAATTAAGCCAGATTTCAAACACTTAGATCATAATATATACACACAAAAAACACTTAGATAATAATTAATGAAGTCGATCTTTATATTGCAGTCAATAAATTCTTCTACAACACTTTCCTATGTTGCATTAGTTCTTTTTTAAATAGAGTAATATTTTTCATTAATTGTAATAAATTATATTTTTCTGTTGTTATATTTTGATTCTTCTTATAAATTAAAATAAATTGTATTTTTTATATTTTTTTTCTTTCTTGGTGATCACTTTTAATATGAGGTTGGTCAAATATAGGTGGAACATGCATTAGGAATTAAAGTCGGAATATATGTCATTTACCTTATTTAGTGGTTTTCAAGTGGAATTTAAAGTTAATTTGAAGTTTTGGAAAAAAATTTATATAATGGACAATTGCACTAACAAGCTATCTATATGCTCCCAAACTACCCTTCCATTTATAATTGACTGAGTACTAACTTGATAATTGACATGCACGATGAGTAAAAATAAATAAATTCAGTGGTAGAAAAGATATTTGAACACCTCCCCCACCACTCTAGTAACCTTTATTAAAGCACAATAACAACATCGCTATCGGTAATATACATGAAAGTTATACAATATATAAGGTTGACCAAATTAAATATTGGATTTATACATTGGATTAATTTATACTTATTAATAAATAAAATAGTATAAATATATAAAATATAAATATATTTATTATTAAATATATCATCATCATTATTATTATAGTAAATTTATTATTATATGTTTTGTAAGAAATTAATTGGTTCACTTTTTAAGTTATATATAATATAAATTTCATATATAATACCACTATTTTGTGGTTTAACAAAAGATATGTAGTAAATATATTATCATTTATTTATAAAGTATATAATAATAAATTTATTACATATAAAATAATTGAAAATTTGGTTACTTTCTTGATTGGCTTTGATTGGAATTGTTCACTATGTTCTTCCTTGGGTTACTGTTATTGGGCTGGAATTTTGCCATTCATATGATGATTTAGGTGCAGTTTTTATTGTTTGAAGTACTACTGAGCATCATTTAGATGCATTTTGCATAATTAACCGAGCTTGAGAAGTGGCAAGGTACTGTGTTTGTATGAAAAATGTGATGGATTTTGATTGGCCATGTAATTGGAGGTATTTGTATTCTTCATATGCCAGGAGAAGTTGCCAAGGAATAATTATCATCGCCGACCACCGCAATGAGCACCCACAACAAATTTTAAAATACTTTAGTTTTTTAAATACGTGGTAATTTTTTTGTTTTTTACTATCAATTAATGATTTTTACACCTAAAAAGAAACAATCTTTGGCTATCAATTGAAGTTGAAAATATTCTTGATGAAAAAAAAAAAACAATGATAACATTTTTTTTTTTACGTAAGTACTTGGTTGTGTGCGAAAACTTAATGTTGGGTAAGGACTGGATCGGAGTCCTTGGGCCGGCTTAGTGTTGGGCTTACCAAATCCCTAGTAAGATCTAATTACAATACTATAAAGGATCAGAATATTAAAAGCCCAATTGTGTGTTTTTGTGGACTATAACCACAACTTGTTAAAGCTTGTCTCTTTCTAACTCTTTTCATCGATATGTTAAATGTATTATTTGTTTTGCCAAACCTTGGCTTGTACACTTGTTTACTCATCTTTTGACAAATAATTATGTAAATATTTATGCTGTGTTTTTACTTTTTAGTTTATAAGCGCAAATTTCATTTGTTTCTGATTCTTGGTGAAAATATTATGGTTTTAGAAAAAAAAAAAAAAATTGTTTCGTATGTATATGCATTATATGTTGTTGTTGTTAAGGGTGTTACACTTTATATGTATTGATAGTGCTCTTATCAATACTCATGTCTTGTTTTGGAATTTGGATATACGAAGTGCAACAAATTATAAATATTAGTCATTAACTTGGTTTATGTAACGGGGTTTGTGTGTAACAAGATTGAGTATGTTTTTTTTTTCGTCACAGCATGATTTTTGTGTGTGTGGAACTATTTCTTTTATTATGTTATTTGTGTCGTCTTAATTATTGAAAACGTAGAAACTGTAAAATAATATTGAAGATTAGAAATGCTTAATTGTATTTTTTTTTTTACCTTCTAATTTAGTGTAATTTAATTGTTTGACTTTGATCTACAAATTTAAAAATAAATAATTTTAATCTCACCGTTGATTCATTAATCATTATCTAAATTTTAATTTATAAAAATTTTAAATAATTAACGTCACGTTAAATATTTATCTAACATAAATTGTCCCAAGACAAATTAATTGATTGATTTTTCAATTATATTGTGTTTGTAAAAAAATTAAATAGTGAATTAATAATTAGATTAAAATTAGTCATTTTTTAAATATATAAATTGATATAAAATAATTAAAACTAGGCATACTACAATTATTTATATACTAAACTATAAATATTAAAAGTGGAATTAAACCAATTAAAAATATTTTAAAATATAAATATACAGAAACTTATCTTTTTGAGATAAAAAAAAATGAAAGAGGTAAGAGGATTAAACTTAAAAAAAATCGATATAACAATTTTTTTAAATGGACTAAAATTATAACAAAGATATCTCTAGAAAATATTAGAGAGAATTTAAAGAAAATATTCAAAGAGAATGAAAATGAAAAGGTAGAAACTTTCCTTAGAGAAAAAAAAGATAAAATAAAATAAATTTATTAATAATAAAACAGATACTTCTAAGAAAAAAAAAGATTAAGAGGACCCAAAAAAAGTAAAATAAAAAAAAAACCTATGAACCAAGCAACCAAATGTGAATGAACATAATTACATGCGAGAATTTATATATATTTTGTGTCCTTTATATATTTAAATTATAAAACCTTTTAAAATTAGTACAATGTTTAATTGATTGAAATTATTACAACAAATATTAATTGATTCATTCAAATATTTTTTTTTGAATAATTTATAATAAATTTGAAATTAATGAACTGTTTTGTTGGTTTTTTTCTAAATAAAGCTAATCACCCTAATATAAAATATTTAGTAAATATTAATTAATTAATTAAAATATTGCAGTGAATATTAATTGAATGATTTGGATATTTGTTTTGATTAATTTATAATAGTTTTAGAATTACATTTTTCTAAAAATACAATTAAAAATATCAAATAATGTAGAGAAAATTATTATATTTTAACCTAACATATTTCATGTTGATAAAATTTTTTTTAGACAATACAATGAATATCAAACAAACATACATTGATTGAATAAATTATTTATAATTATAAATATATTATTTTTTTAAAAATATTGATTGAATTGAATATTTAAAGGATGAAAACAAGTGATTGTAATACTGATTTTACTGGAACCATTAAAAAAATCAATTCAATCTACAAGAAATAATCATATTTACTTTAATTAATTTAATTATACATTTATGTGAATTAAAAATGGAAAAATGTTTTCACTTTGGCGAGAAGATATTTTCTAAGGTGCATTTACGTGACCATATATATACTAGTACGTTTGCTTATGTATGTGTATAAGATATATGTTTGTTTTTATAATTAAATTTTATAATAAATAATTATTTTAATATATAAATTATATTATAATTAAATTTTATAATAAATATATATTGTAACTATATTTTAAATTTATATTAAAATAATTAAATAGTAATATAAAGTTATTTTTAACTATTGATAACTTTCTAAAAAAATTATTAAAATTTAATTTAAAAATAAAGATAAAAATAATAAAGATAAACAATTAAAATGATTAACTATATAAATAAAAATAAAATAATAATAATAATAATTTGAAATTATTGAGAGAAAAAGTATATAATAAATATATTTTAAAATATTTAAATAAATGAGCTCAAAATCTCTTAATAAAATACTTATTTACATAATTTTAAACTAGGAAAAAGACCTTTTATAAATAAAAA
Organism: Mucuna pruriens; assembly: GCA_025330945.1. Lineage (NCBI taxonomy): Eukaryota > Viridiplantae > Streptophyta > Magnoliopsida > Fabales > Fabaceae > Mucuna > Mucuna pruriens. The sequence goes on along the minus strand of JAENHJ010000361.1, from coordinate 1,495,145 downwards.
ATATTTTGATAGGAAATAATATAAAATTACATTTGAAAAACGAAAAAACTAAAAGAAACAGCAATGCCTGAGAGAGGGAAAGAGAATAAAAACATAAAGACACGGTTTTGAATCTCTCCCAACACTCCCATTTTGTTTTCATCATTCTCCGACCTTTCCTATGGCTGGGTATGTATTTTCCTTCCCCATTCAAACATCATCCAACATAAACAACATTCCCCTTTGTTTCTCTTTCTATTTTGCAAATGGGGTTTGCTACTTTCATCCTAAGATCATACCTTTTTTGGGGTTCGATTCAGTTGCCTTTGTCCTTGCTTTCTTCATTGTTATATTAGTCATAACTACATGACAGGCAATTCAAAGTTTACATTTTTGTATCATCTAATCTTCACCTTTTATTCTGATGATGCATTTAAAATCCAACCATGCTGATTCTTCTTTTTAGCTTCAAATTAACCCCTTTTGATTTACTATTTTCTCTAAATATAATTGAAATGGTAGTCCGCTGCTTAATCTTACATTAGTTTGATATTAGATAAGCTCATGTTTGGTTTGGCTTAATTTTTGCAGTAAAACAGCTTTTCAGGAAAAATTTCTCTTTGATCAATCATTTTGATCATAAGTTTATCTGAAAATTAGTAAAAACTTGTTCGAAATGTCAAAATTTACTCAGTGGACCTAGGTACTTCCAGTCAAGTAATAATTTTTTTTTTCTTATGTGCTTCTTAGATTGTGTGTCTTCCTGAGTTTCTAAGCCATCTTTGTACTAATTTTGGAGTGTCAAGTGTTTTCCCCCGTTTGAAGTAGTCTTTTATTAATTCTACCACTTGTATTTGTAACTGTTTTTTTATTCATGATTTCTTGATATGCATTATCCTCTGGAAGCTCATGATAAGGGACTCTTGTTATTATTTCAATCTTAGTTTCTGGACCGATTGATTATTATGATTTATGTTCTGTAGTGATGCATAGTCTTGTTAAAGTTTTGTATCGTTACTTGTGTATGCAGACCATCGTGGTTGGTGGACAAAAGTAGAATTGCAACCAAAATAAAGTGTGCCTCTGGACCATGTGGAAAAGTTATATGGAAAAGCAATCCTACCCGAGCTTGCCCAAATTGTGAACATGTTATTGACAACAGTGATGTATGTGTATCTTTTTAATCTAGCTTTTTGTTTCAGTGTATATTTCGTAGGAATATTGTTCTGCATATATATTGCGGTTGTGCATGTAAGGTTTATTTCGTGTAAAATGTTTGTCCTCACTCCTCAGCCTCCTTCACCTCTAGCTTTGTACTTGTGTTCATTTACTTTTCAATTTATTATACATTTCATCATAATTATGCTAGTCTTGATAGTATTTATTGTTCTTTGCTGAATTCTGTCAGTGATATTTTGTGAGAGTGATGTATATGAAAAAGAAAATGTTTTTCAGTTATGCCTTAGTTGGAGCTACTATAAACTTGAGGAAAACACAAGAGAAATTATTTATCCTAACTGGATTGAATGTAAAATATTAATGTGAAAGTATTTATAATTTTGTAGGAAAGAAACTGTCACTTTTCTTTATGCTCGTCTCTACTTTCTTAGGAGCATAGTAGTCAATAGCGGTTGCTATAGCAGCAGAGCCGACCTGAGGCGCAATGCTGATGCTGTTGTGTTGTATTTTCATGCTGTACACTAGTTTGAACACTTACTCTACTCTCTTAGGAGATAGTCGCATCATGTTGTAGGCTAGTTCATAATCAAATGGCCAAGTCAGCTTAACTTTAGTTTAAGACCAGCTGTGACTTTTTTGGGCCTTAATTACCACTTATCAATTAACAAGAGATTAAACACTTACCATTTGCTTTTGAATAGAAGTTATGTGACTGCTGCTATTTTCAACTACATATACACAGATAGAGATATTTTTCTTGGAAGTATTATTGCTTTATAAGATATTGCACATATCCAATTCCAGCTTGTGTAGCACCAAGAAGTTCATTCTTATGAAGATGAATGCTCAACTCCACTGGAGAAGTAACAGGGTGTTGTGTCTAGGCAGAGAGAAGCGTATAAAAGGAATTCAAAATTTTCATCTTAGTCCAAGACACACTCTGCCCCCCTGGCAGTTTTTGTCCAAGATGTGATTTGTCCCCAATTTTTGTCCCAGAACTGATCTGATCCTGTTCTCAGTCCCAGACATGGCTAGCACCCACCAAAGTTTGCCCCAAATGTGATCTGGCCTGAGTTTTTGTCCCAGATATGATTTAGCCCCACCAATCTGAGTTAAAAGTTTAAACATATAATGAAATTAAGTTCAAAACTTCATCCTTTTATCCCCAAGTATTGCTTTTATAGTTGTAGATGTTCTTACATTTGAAACTTTCCATTGCTAGGTAGCACAAGAGTGGCCTGGACTACCTAAAGGCGTTAAATTTGATCCATCTGATCAAGAGATAATATGGCACTTGCTTGCTAAAGTTGGTGCAGGAAATTCAAAACCTCACCCTTTCATTGATGAATTTATTACTACTCTGGAAGTGGATGATGGGATTTGTTATACTCACCCTCAACACTTACCAGGTGGATAGCATGAGTTGTATTCAAATCTTAATACTGGATTATTTTTTCAATCAATATAAATAGTAATATGATTATAAAATTTAGGTGTCAAGCAAGATGGAAGTGCTTCTCACTTTTTCCACAGAGCAATCAAGGCTTATAATACTGGCAGTCGAAAGCGTCGAAAAATATGTGGTCAGGATTTTGGTGATGTTCGCTGGCACAAGACTGGAAGGACTAAACCTGTCATGTTGAATGGGCTTCAAAAAGGCTGTAAAAAGATTATGGTTCTGTATATAAGCCTGGTGAGAGGAGGAAAATCTGAGAAAACTAATTGGGTTATGCATCAATATCATCTAGGAACTGAAGAGGATGAGAAGGATGGAGAGTATGTTATCTCTAAAGTGTTTTACCAGCAGCAGCAAGTCAAATTTGGTGAAAAAGATGACAAGGATATTCCTGAAATCACTGAAGCAATTATATTGAAAGTGGATCCAGTCACTCCCAAATCTGTGACTCCTGAACCTCCTCGCATTGAAAAGCGATGTTCAAATTTAGACCTAGGACAAGAATCATGTCACATTCCTCAGGTGAATTCTTAAACTATATTTTCTTAGCAAATCTGTTTTTTTTATCATTTGCCACAAACATTTTCTTCTTGCATCTTTTGCTTTATTTTAGGAAGAGAATGTGTCACATAATAAGAATGTACCATTTTTTGCAATCATATGTTGGACCCCTTTTTTCTTCACTCAAAAACGTATTAAGCATTTAATCTGGATTTAATCTTTGGCATGTCTTTTGCTAAGATGTCAAACTCAAAATGAAAGTTAGTATTAAATATTAATCTAACATAAAAGTTCTATTTGTGGTTTTCTTTCTATGGCACCAAACATCTAATTTGCTCCAGTTAACGAATTAGGCTAATTTGATTAAAGGATGTGATATGATCAGGCATTTTTAGAGTAGATATTTATTTCATGTGGTTTTGCTCCCAATAGATGCATGCTTAGTTGTTGCCACTAGTCTGAAATAATCTCATACACTTCTAATCGTTCTTGATATTCATACTGAAACGTCACTTAACCACTTTGCTAAGATTCTTGATGTAATATTTTTTGAAGACCCGATTGACAGTGATTTGAAAGTCTTGTGAGATTAATTTTGATAGCTGCTACTCATGGTAAATGTGAAAAATAACACACTGAAGTTTATAATTCTTGTTCTTTTGTTTTTGTTTTTGTTTTCTGCACTATATTCTACCAAAGCATCCTCAGATAGGTTGTGTAGATGACCTTCAGGCTGATTGTGAAGATCTTGCAAAAGATGATCTATTGATGGTAGAGACTCAAAAAAATAATGAAGGGATAGATAATATAGAAAACAATGCCGAGGAAGACTCAAAATGGTGGGATAGTGAGTCGCAGAATCTGTTGAGTTCACAACAACTTGTTGAAGCATTGTTCTTGTGTGATGATCTCCTTCAAAGCCAGTCTCCCAATAGGGATGGGGAAAATGAATACAAAAAACGACCCAGTCTTTCTGTTTATGCTCATCTAGGACCAGAGCATCTGAAGAAAGATATTGAAGAGTGCCAAAATCTTGTCCTTGACACTGCAAATGTAGATCCTGAGACACCACCTTCAGAATTTCGACTTAGTCAGCTGGTATATCCATGTGCTCAATGATTTGGCATTACATTGAATTCATTTTAGTTGTCACGACTACCTAATTTTCTTGATTGGTAATGCATTTCTTGTTTCTGTAGGATTTTGGTTCACAGGATAGCATTGTTTCCTGGGGTGGCAGCAAAGCAATCGACTAATATGGTTCTTCACCTCAAACGAGAAGTAATGGTTTCTGTAATATTTTTTTGATAAATTTTCACTTTAGGATCAGGGGCAAGTTGAACTGTTACTTCTTTGCTTGACTACTTGAGCTGTAATGAAAGACAGTGAACATGTGTTTTGATACTTCGACCAACCATGTTGAATCAATGCTCGCTTTTGTTGTGGTGAAATTATAGTATGTTCCTTCCAGGTTCTCAGATCTTGGATGTGGACCTGACTTGCCCACATGTAGACAGACACATGTTTCTCACTTTGAAAGTGAAAGATACATATGTATATTACTGTTTTTAAAACTTCTCAAGTATAATGCCCTATAGTCAAATGCATTGTCTACCATTAAACTCAGTTAAAAAAATGTGTTATGGTGGTGCCAGATTCATGAACATTAAGAGTGTTACAGTCTTTTACAGGTTGTATAGGCTTGGAAATTTAAGAGCTACCCACGAGCCTGCTTTCATTTTCAGGGGTAGCATTAATGCCTATTGGGACTGGAGGGTGTCCCGCAAGAGCATAGGCCATACCCTTCTTAATCATTCTTTACAAACTGGCCAAGACTTGTCATAAAGTGATAATATAAGAGCTAAAGACTAATACTAGTTAAGTTTGTTTCTTCCCTATAGTCATACATAATGTGTACTTCTGATGCCATGCTAGTTAAGTTTGTTTCTTCACTATAGGCATATATACTGCTACTAGTTTTGGGGAGATAAGAACAGCTGTATTTTCTTATGCATAATAAGATCCTGCAATTATTAATAGATTATCTTACCCCAGCTTTGGATTCCTTCATCTTAACCTGTCATTCTAGAAGAGAGACAGACACTACAATGGTTCTTTTGTGGTCTCTGTATAAGAAAATTGTGGGTCATCTAAGATGAGACAATCCAAATCATAATGAAATTATGTCTCTCATTCTAGACCAATCCTTCACGAGGCAACATAAACTAGCCACAGTCAGTTTATAGTGTTCAGAAATATCTCGCTATTGGACCAAAGACAATGCTGGCTGTGCTGTTATTCACAGACAAATGATCTGGCTTAGACAATGACGACCTACAATTTGTTTTGGGGAAGAATCAGTCAATGCAATCATATCACTTCCCTTGGAGTTTATCGTGCAAAATCCTTGTTCTTCCCATATTGCACTACACCTCTAACGTCTGAATTATATTCTTGTTGGATAAAAGGAAAAACAATGTGTTAGTTTTTTGTTTCATTTTTTAATAATGACGGTCACCAATTGCAACATTGCATCATATATGTTGTTGGCTATGACCTATGAAATTATAAACCTTGGTCTTAATACGAACATTTGGGTGGATTTTTCTATAGATCCCGAACATTTTGGAAGAAAATATCTCCAACAATTTCTTATGTCTAAGCAATGTCTCAAGATTCTTATAACCTTCCCTTAAATAATCACTACTAATCACGATTCTTCGGTATTTTATTGTTATTGTGTCAGGCAATAGTTGCAGGGAATGTCATTCCGTTAGGGGTCTGACCCATCAACACCCTGCAAAATTGTTGTTGTCTTGTTTAACAGCATCTAATCCAATTTATGTTGACTAATTAACCGTGAGTTTGCGAAAATTTTTCATTTAAAAAAGTTCAAATGAAATAAATTTCACTTGACTATTGAAAACTTTATGTATTAAATATATAATTTGAATTCTATGTACATAGATATTGACAAAAAGTATGGAACATTCACCAAAGAATGATGATAAAGGTTGTTATAAAAGGATAAGAGAGAATAGTTATAGAGAAAAAAAGAGAAGAGAGAAAGGGGATGCATATAAAATGAGTAGAGGGGGATGTATGAAAACTAGAAACTAAAGAGTCAAGAGGAGACATGGTGTGACTGGAAAAGAATCAAAAGGACGTGGTGGGGTTTTAGGATAAGGGTGGCGCACGTGGGTGCCCTAAGCCTGCAATTTCACCCTTCTCTCTCCCCGGTCTATGTCATCCACACACACAACATTCACTCATTTTGGTTTCTTTGTGTTGTTCAATTTAATAAATAATATGAATTATTTATTAAGAATGTCAATTTTTTATACTGATTTTTTGTGCATTGCCAATATTTTTAGCTCACTGTCGAATATTATTAATATTTGGATTGAGAAAAATAGGTAAGAGAAAATGAATAAAACTTTTATGTTTTTTTTTTTAAATTAAAAGAACTAAGAATTGAGCTCTCTCTTTACTTAATGGATCGGATAAGAAAGAAAGAAAAAAAATTATTTTATTATAATTTTTTTATTCTTGTAAAAAATAAGATATTATTAATATATGTTTGCGCAAATAACTTATTTAAGTGTTTGTTGAATAAATGCTTATCATGGAACACCTATATATAAGTTGTTTTTATAATAAAATATGAAATATGGTTAAATCCTAAAAAAAATAAATAGGGTCACATTATTTTCATTTATACTCTAATATGTTTTCATATGCTATACATATTAAAATAAATTAAAAAATAACTTATGAATATATTATAAATTATTTGCGTAAGTTCCTTAAAATACGTGTTTATGTTATAAAAGTTCAAATAATTTTTTTCAAATACTAGATCCAGACAAAAAATTCTACCACAATCTCAGCAGAGAAAGCTACCTACTTCATCGAAACAAGAAAATGGTTGGAAACAAGACATCATTGTCTCTGTTCAACTACTAGGGAATTAAGGATGATAGGGGTTAAGGAATGAAAATTTAAGAAAATAAAACCTTCAATTATAATAAGTGCACGCTGTGCAGTTAACGAATTGATAATGATTCAATAAAAACAAACAAAGCAATAATGATAACAAGGTAAATAAAGCAATTATCTAAAGGTAAATCTTCTTCCTTTTTATCCTATGTAGCTAAATCCAATCTAACAAAATATAATTTTTAAAATTATAGTTTGAATCAACGAAATTAGATTACGTCCATTTCTTTGAGTCAAAACTTAATGTTCCAAATTAGTATCCATAGTTCTTTAGATATTGTCTAGCTTAATTGAACAATGATACCAAATGTTCCTAAAGAATTCATAAATTCAATGTTCTATTCCTAGACACACCTAAATCAATGACAACCAATTTCTCAAGGCATACACCCAATTCCTAATTGTTATCCAAACTAAAAAGTGGTTTTTTCAACAAAGAAAATACGCAATGAGTATAGCAAAAATACACAATTTGCAAGAACCAAACTATATTACCTAAAAGAATCCAAACTATATAGACATCAAAGTTTATTTTATCAACCCTATTCTAGAGGATTGTTATTACACATGATAAAATATAATAAAAAATAATAAAAAGGAATGAATAAAAATCATACGGATGTTAAATAATTTCTCAAAGACTCTTGAGGTCAAATGATGTTTTCAAAATTCTATGATTTACAACTCACAATTTTTTTTTTAAAAGTTGTCTTTTTATTTAAGTTATAGGGCTTAAATGTAACTCTAATTTGCATCTTTCAACTTTTAGGATTGTTTTCTAACATTTAATGTTGATCAAAAAAATTAACACTCAACAATGAAATATTAACATTGGACACCAACTAATAGTAGTTTATTGTCATCTTAACTCTTGAAACTTTTGAATAAATGTTAAATATTTTTGAAGAAATGTCTAATGTTGCTCAACATTGATGATGTGTACCTTGGTGAGTTGCTTTTTTAGATAGTTTTTGCAAAAATAAAATATAAAAGTTAATAGTTCATATAATTAACTTTTAAAAATATAAAACACTTAAAGATGTCATTAAATTCTAGAATATAAGCCTGAGAAGATAAATTCTCTAATAATGTCTAAAATATGCTATAAATCTATGCTAATAATAGGATTTATCAATATACAATGAGAAAAACACAAAATCACATGTTCAAATGCTTTGAAAGGATTATGAAGATCTTCTCGATTCCGATGACTTTGATATTAATTTAAATGATGAAGAGGGAAAATCTCTTTAAAGAATGATAATATGTAAGAGGAGCAAAATGAGATAATCAAGGATGAGGGCAAGAATAAAATATATTTTCTAATTGAATATGATAAACAAAAATTTCAAATATTATCCCAAAAAGGAAATAGAGGAGTAACTAATAATAGTAATTGAAACAAATGCTTATTATTAAATCTAGGAAAAAAATGTGAAGTAGCCATGTACTAACAATGAAAAGATATTGATTTGATGGAAGATTTTTACTTTATTAATTTTGATTCAGGAATATTATTATTTTGATTTGATGGTTGTAGTAATTGTTTCCTACACAAGTGTATCTTTGAATTAATAATAAAGGATTAGTTCTTTTTTAAAGTATAAATTTGTGTAAGTTTTACAATTTTTAATAAAATTATATTTATATATAAAAATAATTTTATATTTTCATCTAATCATAAATTTATGTGTATGATATTCATTGATTTTTATAATAAACATCTTTAAAATCATACTAATAATCAACCTACATAAAAAAATATTTACTATTTATATCATGCTTTAATATTCTTTTCTAAAAAGAAAACACAAGAAAATTTCAAAAGATCATTTGTCCTATTAGTACTGTTGTCCTAACATGTTTATTGCTAAAATTTCTTTAAGATTTTACACGCAGTGCTCTCGAGTTCATAATATGTTTTTAAAATTTTACATTTCTTTTGAAATTAAAAAAAAAATGTAAGTTAATGATTTGGTCTTTCAACATATAATATGTGAAACTAATAATTTGAAAAAATAATATTTAAAAATATTTCCACTAAATTAACACTAAATTTTTTTATTAAATAATATTTTATTACTATTCATGTTTATAATATAAACTCGTCCAACGAGGATAATGGTTTTTATAGAAAAATAAATAAATGTTACTAAATTTTTTTGACACGTCTTTACCTTAAATTAGGCTATTCTTAAAGAGATGATTCATGTGACATTTAAATTTAAAATTCAATTATTAAGAAATCCCTACAATAAAAATATTTCAAACATGTAGGACTCAAAAACAAAAAAGTTAACAAATAAGATTATGTATAGTATCCGAAAAAAAATAATCTCATCTTGATAAAGCAGGTTAAACGGAATCAAATATATTTTTTTTCCCGAAATTTAATGTTTTTAAATTTAATTTTTATTTAATTTCAATCTTAAAAAAATATAGAAATCATATATTTTTAATATTTAATAAAAAACTAAAAATTACTATTTCACCAAATATAGTTATTAAAAATAAATAAGAATTAAAATAAAACATCATATTCCCACAAAAGAAATCATATTTTAAAGCTAAAATATATCATAATAAAAAATGCAACTAAAGTCAATTCCTCAGGTGTCACGTGTGCATCCATTCATTTTTTTAATTTAACAAACAACCCATTGAACTATATTTATTTACGATACTACCCTAATTGTACACCGACAAAAACCTGCATCCCTATCATTATTTTGTTAAGGAATAAATTGACAATTTAGTTTTTATATTATTTTTCATTATCAGTTTAATTTTTAAATTTAATCATTGCATAAGTCAGTCCTTAATTATAGAATTTGTATCTAACTCCATCTTTTTTACATCTCTATTTTTAAAAAGAACATAATTGACATACGTTCTATTGATTATTCAACAACTAATTTGTACAAAATTAAATTAAAAAACTAAGCCACAAAGGAAAACCAATTTTGCAAGTCAATTATTAATTTATCCTTATTCCCTTGTCTATAAAACTTGGACCCAAAATTTACGAAGTCTTTTATTTTGTGGAACTTTTTTTAACACACTCATAATACGGGAATACAGAGAAAAAATTATACAAGGATATAAAAGTCCTTGTCATTTAGAGTCTCTATCTTTTTATTGGAGTCTTATTTTTCTTTAGAATTATACTTAAAAGGTATTACTTCATAACATAATTTTTAGATACTAATACTTTTATATAACTTTAATAGTTCACATCCCACCCATTTATTTATTTATTGTGTTGATAATATTTTTTTTCTTCTTTTGATGAATATTGATCTTCCTCAAGCTGACAAAAGAATAAGGGGCATTAGTAACAGATGTAGGCCCAATCATCTGGATACGTGGCACACGTGAAAGTGCGTTGGAAGCCAATAATTCAGTAAGGCCCACACACACATAAAGATTTGACCATAAACTCAAGCTTTTTGTTGCATGGTTTAGCTAAAAGCGCGGTGTCTAGTGTTTTAAACACTTTTTGCTGACCAATAGAAATATAAATAAAAACATTTCTTTTTCTTTGAGACTGAACAAAAAAGAGAAACACTTATTTTTCTTAATACTTTTATTTAAAATTAGACTGAGTTGAATGAAAACTAATAAATTTCCGTTAAAAGATTATATCTAATGTTGTTAGGTTGAAGACAAGAAGATAATAACACTCCAAATTTCATCAAGATCGGAGAACAAAAAGATTCATGTCAACCTTCCCTATTGTTAGTGCACACCAACCAAAGGTCTTTGTCCTACCTATCGAGTTGAACTTAGTTCATGTTTCCCAATAGTATCTAACCATCATAAGTGGGTTGCTTTATTTGCTTTTAGAAAGAGACTAAATCATTAAATACAATGCATATTATTTTTAAAATAAATTTAAAAATCATTAAGTAAACACAAATTTTTTTACTAAAAAAAATCATACTCGAGCTATATAAAATTACTATAAATGATAAAGTTTTTTTTTAAAAACTATTTAACACAGATAAACTTAGAATTCAAACTTAAAATAATTAATTTAGCTAAAACAATATTACACTAATTGATCTATGTGTTCTAAAGTAAAATGCATATTATTTGTTGGTTGAATTTGAAAATTTTAAAAACATTAGATATACTATAAAAGTTTGTGATTGAGTCTCTAAACATATAAAATATTTTTAATTGAATCCTGAATTAAAATTCTGTCAAATTATTTCTTATCTCAACAGAGATATCGAGACCTGTTTAAAAAGTTTTAAATAGTTTATGGATAAAGTCGCTTGTTTGGTTATTCATTAAAATTTGAATTGTTTTTATATAAAAAAAAAAGTTGTTATATTTCATTCAATTTAACGGAATTCTGATAAAATCACAATCTAAAGACTCAATTAAAAATATAAAAACTTATTTTGAAATTCTGAAATAATAAAAGAAGTAACATATCAATTTAACTTTAAAGAAAGAATAGTGTCACGCTTTGAGTTCAAGCTGCAAGCACTTCATAGATGCCGTCCTTTTGGGTAAAAGATAAAAAGGTAGATTCCAAAAGCCATATAAAATGTTACAACTGTGCTAACAGTTCCAATTCTAGAGTCATCAACAAAATCTTCACTTCAAATGATTAATGGGCCTACATCATGCGTCTAATTATTGATGCCACTTGCTATTAACTTAATCTTACATATTCAACATCTTTTTTGTTTCTTAAGCTCTCTTTTAGTAATTTTTAATTCGAATCCACCAATTATATCAAAAAGTCTATACGTATATCTTTATTTTATCTTTTGTTAAATTCAATTAAATTATTTTGTCGAAAGGTAATTCATTCTCTCTGAGTAATTTCATAAGCCAAAATTTGTGTCTAGACTAGTTTTAACAAACTAGATCTTAGTCTTGTAAGTGTAGAACCACTGCAGTTCAGTGAAATTGTAGAAAGAAGCATTCAAAGAATTCAAATACATAATCTTGATTGGGATGAACTCTTATTTCTCTTGAATATTCCCAGCAATCTAAGAAAACCCACCGTGTCAGAAGATTCTCTTCCGGTTTCCAAATCTGTGCTTGAAATTAAGCATCATAAGAATATGGCAAAATAAAGCCTCTTCTCATGAAATTCGTACAAAAACCTGAAGACCACTCTTTAAATTTACCATCTTAGAGAATCCTCATAAAAGATCAAAATATTCTGAATATGCTTTATTTTTTCTTAAATGTATTTTCCCCTGGAATCTAACCGGTGAGGTGAAGAACAAGACAAGAAGCATTCAATGAATAATTACCTTAGAGGACAGGAGCATGATCCGAGCGAATCGGTGCAGCAAAGAAAGAAATAAAAAGAAAGCTAAAGAAGAAAACATAATTATAGTAAAGTAAACTCTGAATATATGATAAAATTGATAATGTTATAAATAATTCCCTGCTATTCTGATGTACATAGAGCCTAGGCATATATGTATTTATAAGGCCAGCAAGCCATACAAAAAATGGTTACACTCTCCCACAATAACAAGCCGTGAGCTATTTACACTCCACCATGAATCAAAGGAAGAATAAAACAAAGAAGAGAAAGAAGCAATATCTTGTTCCATTGTGATGGAATCAAGCATGGATTTGAAGAGGTGAAGCAGCAGTACTAGTCATGCCAGCAGAGAAGCATGACCACACACCTTCTTATTATGTATAGCCTTGCCCTTTGCTCCCTGAGGGCACCTCCAAGCCCTCTGCTTGATACCCTTCTCTTTGAGCCTCCCATGCTAGGACTACCCATCTTCATTTTTAATTAGTTTTTTCTTATCTTGGTTTTTTTAAGCTTGTGTTGGGCTAAAGCTTGAAGCTTTGAACTTGTGTATGTAAGTGAGTGAGTGAGTGAGTGAGTTGGTTTAGGATGAGGGGGGTTCTTATATAGAAGTTGGAAGGGTTGTGGTCCTATCTCACATTGGTCTAGTAAAGAGGCAGGGATGGGGCATGAAAGGGCGTGCAGTGCCTCCAAACCAACCAGACAAACAGCAATTGGGCCCCACCTCACAATTTTGGAATCCTTACCCCAATAACCGGGAATTGATAAAAACAACCCAAGCAATTCAGCCAGGCCTCTCTTTCTTCCATTGCTATGTCACACTCTATAATCCTATGAGTAGGCACCACCCACCAACATAATGGGTCTGCCAATTCAACTATGTGGTACCATTTTATTTTAGTTTATAATCTCTCATAGAGGAGTTTATGCTTGCCCCATCAGGACAAAACTCAAAAGGCCTTCTCTTTTTCCTTTTTTTTTTTATGACTTTTATTTTGTTGTTTCTCTCTCTTTCGTTGGATCCACATAATCAGGGAAGTGACTGATGGATGGGGAGTTGGGTAAGGGTTTGTTGAATCCTACATAAGTGTTAGTAACAACAACCATTAGAAAGGTTTTAGATCATAATGGACTAACTTATTACTACCTTGACTTGATACAAAAAAGGTGCACATAATTAGGGCCCCACCTATCATTATCAACATCAAAGTTTGCATTCCCACGGGTAAAAAATCATGCTTATCCAATGGCACAAAATTTTGAAATTATTGCACGTCTTGGCTGATCACTCTAGACACAGAAATAGGTGAACCTAACCCCATCATTATGAAAAGGAGAATATTAATGTATACTATTTTTATTTTATTTTTTATTACATCATTTATTATTATTTTCTTTTCATTCCAATCCACTTTAAAATGGAATATACATTTAATCGTTACTCTAATAAAAACTTCAACTCCATACTAACATCTCTACAAAAAACATATTATTACTCTATATACTTCTACAAAAAATTGTATACGTTAAAACATGCAATCTAAAAAAACCTCGTATAATGTCAAAATAATTTGCTCTAAATTATAATAATACAGGTGAAGACAGGCTCCGGTAGATGGTTTGGAACTGCTTAAGAACAAAATCTAAAAATTATTAGTTAGATGATTTAAAAATTTGGCCCCTCTTTTAATCACATATGCTAGTTTAATTATTTGGCCTCTCTTTAGGATGATTAGATAAGATTTTGCTGAGCTTAGTTTAAAATCTGTAGGCAAAAGCTGCATAATGGATATCCAAGCGAACTGAATATCAGAATATGTTACAGTGTTCTGACAGCTTTGGAGGAGACAGCAAGAATATGGAAGCAGTAATGAGATATTTGCATGAGCTATGGATTTGAATCACAAGATTCGTACACATGATGATAGGCCAGAATTTTCTGCCCCTTCACACTGTATTTTGTTTCTCCTTGCAGCAAATCCAAAATATTATTAAAAAAATATAAAAATCCAAATAAACACTGCTTGGTATCTCTTGCCCCGGAAAGGATGATATATAAAAAAGTAATAAGCTAAAGTGGCTTTTGCATAGGTTTGAAATTATTTTGCTAATGTAATGAAGCAAAAGGGAGAAAAGTTATTTTTCTTATGCAGCATCATAGAGGCCCAAGAAAAGTAGCCAAGGACGTAAGTTTCAAGCTTTTGACTAAGATTCCATAAGAAGGGACACAAGATTTTATTAAGTGCGATGAAAATCCAGTTAAGTGGATGACTAAATTAATCATAAATACAAATCATGATCACCACTTGCTCTACCTCGTGCTCTACCCAAGTCACTTAGCATGCCAACCTTTTTCCAATGGCTTGTTCTAATGATAATCTTTGTTACTTTTTTTATTCTTTCTTCTCTTCACTCTCCATGATATTTTATGCACTTGACATTGAATTATGCGCTTGTCAGTAATTTGTTGCTTCTACCAGCTTCTTCTTGTTTACAACTAGGCCTCAACTCCTCAATACTTCACCCGTTTCATCCAGCAAGTGTGGGTTTAGATTAATCTGTTCAATTTCATTCCTTTTATCTAAATAAACATTATATTTATCTAAAGTACTAATAAATTAATTGTATTAATTATTTTTTTTACAAATAACTTGTCTAAAGCATTAATAAATTAACTCTACTAACTTATTTATCTAAAGTATTAATTGTATTAACTTATCTGAGTTATTTAATATTTATTCTGAGCATTTTTTAACTTATAGGATGGATTTTATTGTAAAATTGGAACTAATTGTTATATTATTTAGTTTAAAATAAGTGTAAAACGGGGGCGTGAAAAATTCAAGATTCTTGCACAACCTACTTATAATAAATGTTTTGTTTAAAGAGTCAAAAGTTATTTTAATAATCTTTAAGCGTATAGCATTTTTTTTTTGTCTCCTTAATTTACTTGTGATGTTCGATTTTAAAATTATATAATTTTAATTTATATATTATTTAACAATATATATTGATATGATAGTAATACTCACGTAGGTGGTACACATTAATTTTAGGTGTACCACCTATTTCATCTTACAAATATTTTAACTCATTCATGATTTATTATACACCTTTATTTTATTGAGTAAATTACTTACTTTAAATAACTCGATCCCATCCCATCGCTCTTTTATTTCCTGCTTATAGAAGTGAATGTCCTACATACTGTGACAACTCATTGAACATAAATGATTTGTCAAACTTTTTATGAGAGTAAGACTATGTATAAAGTATAAACTGATACGTTTCTTCCTCTCTCGCGTCTTGAGCAATAACTACAGAATTTACTTATCACTTTTCCCCTCCGAATAAACTACTATTTTATTCCCACATTAATTTTGCTTCACAATTCAATTTAGTTTTAGAATAATTTGTCATTTCTTTCCTCAATCATGTTGATTTGATACAAATTTCCACTTTATCTTGAAATTTTGCACAAATCTCGTCAGTACTTTACAGAAAGTTGATCTGATCTGCCTCAAATACGGGTAGATTTTCAGGTCATGTCACAAATTATCTATGTTTACGTATAAACACATTATTTTGGTCAGTTAAATCGTTACTTGCCAATCGATTATTCTTTAATCAGTTACGTTCACTTCAATATATTTTTTTTTTAATATGAAGTGTCAATCGTTTATCATCTCGATCAATTATGTCCAAAAAATCCATTTTATACAGTTGAGTCATTCTCGATTAGTTTTATAAATAATGTTCGATAAAGTATAATTTAAAGTTTGTATAAATAGAGAGTATGGAGTAATAGAAAGAGGATATTATATATATTCATATCTAACATACACTCAATGATTCCAATCTAGAGGACAAGTGTGAACATTGACGCCCACTATGAGGCCGTTAAGAAAATTATTCACAACGACTATCGCACTTAGGAACAAGTGGGTAGCGGCTGTCGAAGTCAATGAAGCTTTGTCGTACACATATCTGCTCCACACAAATTTGTCCCTAGCGTGCACATATCTATTATGTCACACACATATTTGTCTCTACCACACATAAATTTGCTTTGAAATGTAGAAGCTTGATGAGGAGCAGTACTGGGGGTGATGGATTTTGATGGCTACGCCACTGACCATCGTCGACCAACGCGTGACGTTTCGACATCGCAGATCTAAGGAGGAGACGAACGTGAATGTTGAAGGAGACACGTTTCCTTGTCAAATAAGTCCCCACAGTCATATGTCTAAAAATAACATATTTATGTATTCATTTCTAATATTGGCTACTTGTCATAAAGGAGTATGCATTAACCTTAACATTTTATTTAATATAAACGATAACCATCAAATTAGCAAATATAATAGATTGAATGTTGTCAATATTTTTGCCAAGATGTGTTACTCTTAAGATAGAAAAATACGGTCTATGCAGTTTTAAGTTATGATTAAAATGTTATGTGCCACTTTAAACTATTATGTTGTTGTTGGTCAATTGCAAAAAGATCTTGATCTGCTTTCTTGCCAAGTTCTTTAATGCAAATCTGCTTTCTTGCTAAGTTCTTTTTATGCATGAGACAAATGAAAATCTCATAAAGCATACTTTATCTTATTCTTCACTTTATGTAATATAATTCTACTTGAGATTCTTTACTTTCCAATTGTTATATTTAACCAAAAACTTCAAGGAAAGTCATGTTTGTGCATTTACTATGCATTGCATATGTCAAAAGCATTAACTTCATCATCTTCACCTTTCTCACTTTGCTTCCTTTCTTTTTTTTGTCATGGTTTACTTTAAAATTTTGTTCCAGGAAGTTATGATCGAGACCCTGAAAATCATATCACTTCTATCTTTTTACGAACAAGATTATGCATATGATATAATTCTACTTGATTATGTTGTAGAGACAAACATACTTGATAGAAGTTTTAGTAAGGATTATTTGTCTGTTTTGATTGAATTTGTATTTATTTACTTGATTCTTCTTCATGTTCTAGAGCTTTAGTTTGTGGTTGTAACTATGGATTCGGCTTCAAGGCTACGCTCAGAGGAGAATGACATGAGTCTGAAGGATATGTATAAAAGATCCATTGACATATCAATAATATAAAACACATATGTCACTTCTTTGTATATGCTCTTTTGGTTAACTAGCATCTTTATTGCATTCCCATGAATAATAGGTAATTGTTCAAAATGTGAAGAGTTAGAAGGCCTCTTATTGCAATTAGAGGAGTTTCAACAGAGTGCATTTCATAGAATCTTGCTACTCATTGAAGAGAAGGAGATTTTAGTGCATGAAAAACATATGGCTCAAGTATCTATAAATGTTGCAGAATCAGATATTCTACTCAGGAAACAGAAGTTTGAGCATGATTTGCAAGAGATGTTATCTAAAGAATTATATTCAGCATCACAAAGAATTTTGGTCTGATCTGGATCATTTGGAAGTTGAGCTACAACAACTTAATTCCAAAAATCAGGACCTTGCTCAAAAAATAATAAATCTAGATACTTCATCTAGTGACCTTAGCAACAATCAAAGAGGAAAAGAAAGATATGGAGTTGTCTTTATAGGAAAAAACAGAAGATTCTGCCAAGATTTCATAGGAGCTTGATTTTTTGAAGAAGAACTTGCATTCTCTTCATAATGAGTTGCATGCTGAGAAAACTATAAATGAAAAAAATTGGAGAAAAAAAATTCAAATCTTACCACATAATTGAATGAGAAGCAATGCTAGCTACAAGATTCTGATCTGAACAGACAAGAATCTGTCCATCTCAAGCAAATGGTGACAAACTTAGAAATTGAAAAATCAAGAATCTCATATCTTTTACAGAAATTTGAGAAATGACTTAAAGATGCTTTCAAAAAAAAAATCTTCTTCTATTAGTTGTCTAGAAACTCGGTTATCTAAAATGCATGAATTTTCTATAGATGCAGATGTTGTTATGACTTTTACCAAAGCTTAGTTTGAGGATCATGTAGAGGAGCTTATTGAGAATCTTCATTCCACATGCAAGCAACTTGATGTGCTTCACAAGAAGAATCTTGATATAGAATCTAAATTGGATGGCTGTCTTTGTAAAGAACTGACTTGCAGGGAAGAAAATACAATATGGTTGATGAGTCTTAACTTCTTGAAATCTGAGTTAGAAGTCTTGACTGCTCAAAATAGAGCACCAATTGATCAAAACAATGCAATTATGTCAGAGCTTAAGGAGCAAAAGAGTGAGCAATATGTGGTAAGCGACATGGTATCAATATCATTGATCTAACAGCACAAAAAAAATCCCTTAAGGATTGGAAAGTGAGGCATAATTCTTTAGATGATTTCAAATCTTCATGTGAGAGGTGTTTAGTCAATATCAAAAGGATTTCGGCTCTATATACTATACTTAAAGACTTGTGAGAGGTGGCTAGTCAATGACCCCTCTGGGCAATACCTAAGACCCATAAGAGACAGTTAGTGCCTAGGGCACCTAAGACACAACCAGTGTCATACCCATAAGAGGTAGTCAGTGCCTATGGCACTTAAGACTCATAAGAGGCAGCCAATGCCCAAGACACCTAAGACCCATAAGAGGTTGCCAATGCCCAGGGCACCTAAGACCCATAAGAGGAAGTCAATGCCCAGGGCACCTAAGACCCATAAGAGGAAGTCAATGCCCACGGCACCTAAGACCCATAAGAGGTAGCCAGTGCCCAGGGCACCTAAGACCTATAAGAGGCAATTAGTGCTCAAGTCACCTAAGACCTGTAAGAGGTAGCCAATGCCTAGGGCACCTAAGACTTGTAAGAGGCAGCTAGTGCCCAAGGCACCTAAGACCGTAAGAGGCAGCCAATGCTTAGGGCACCTAAGACCTATAAGAAGCGCCTTTCTAGGCAAAACTTAAAGACCCGTAAGAGGCAATCAGCCAGTGACTGTCTAGGGTGCCAAGACCCGTAAGAGACAATTGACCAATGACTGCCCAAGGCACCAAGACCTGAGAGAGGTAGTCTAAAGACCTCCTCAAGCATAAATGAAGACCTTGAGAGAGGCGGTTCAAAGACCCCAAGGCATAAATAAACATGAATTGTTTAACATTACTATTTATTTAGCATTCACTGCTCTATTATCCATTTTTGTTGTTGTTGTTTTTACATGAACGACTTATAAACGAATACCCTAAGAGAGGCAGCCTAAGACCCCTTTAGATTCGACCTTCAGCTCTCCTAGCTGGTTAAACCTATCTTGGTTAGTTCTCCAATTCAAAGTGCCTATTACTTCACTTCGCACTGGGAGGTTGTGTACTGGTCAATCTTCAACCCTTTCGACCAGTTGAATCACTCTCGACCAATCGAGTACTTCTTGGTCAGTCAGGCGACCCATTCTCCAATGCAAAGTGTCTATCGCTTCACTCGACACTAGAGGACTGTGTATTGGTTGACCTTCAGTCTTGCCAATCAGTCAAGCCACTCCTAGTCAGTCAAGTTCCACTCAGCCAACTGAAGCCCTCCCGACCAGTTGAGCCACTCCTAATTAGCCAAACCACTCCTGATTAGTCGAATCACTCCCAACCAGCCGAATCCATCCGACCAACTAAACCACTCCCAATCGATTCCATAAAAAATTATCCAACAAAATATAATCTAAAGTATGGATAAATAAAAAATATGAAATAATATATACTAGCGTACACTCTACCCTCTGCTATCCCAATTCAAGTATGAGGCGTAAACATAAAGGACTCTATCCACTCATTTATATCTGCATCAATTCAATTCTTGTATTTCACCACCGTCTGAAAGGTCTTCCATTTATCAATAACGAGGAAAGCTTTTTTGTCTATTTATCCTCTGACATATGATAAACTCAAGCAAGTTTCCCCACACAAGATTATTAAAATTCAAAGAGCAACACTTTGCTTAAAGGTCATAAGAAATCCAAAACCAAATTGTGGTAGTTTAATTTAATTGGAACCGAGACCACTTAAGTAACCTACTGAACAATGACGTTTTCTAGGTAACTTCGGTTTTAAAGTTGAATGATTATTTGAAAACATTTAAATGTGCTTATTGGACCCTCATATAAAACTTCGAAATCCTAATTATTAAATTCACTAGAGCCATCGGTGCACTACTATGTTAATTGAAAGCGTGAGACAGAGTGAAACTGTGGGAAGTGAACAGCATTAGAGACAGAGGTGATAACATTAATGTCTGAAATGCAGTGTGATCAAAGTGGTCCAACCACAGTATACCTTGAAACTAAAAAAAATTTGGTCGGTTGTACTGAGGAAGGAGGTCAGAGTTACACGTGAAGTTCTCGTGATTCACAATACCATTGCCTGCGGTATAATCAACATACATAGTAATTTAATAGTCACGTGTACTTCATTCAGCCTTTAAGCTTCAACCCCATCTCCATTCCTCTTCTACCTGCTTGTTTAGTACGGAACAAACTCACCACATGTTTCTTTCACTCTCTCCCTCGAATATGAAATCTACATTATTTTTTGAACCAAATGTATTCCTGTCAAATCAACAAATTAAAATTTATTGAAGAGATTAATTTTTTAATCATTTTTATATATTTAGATATCATATTCTTATTACATATCTAACGAACATAGTTATAATTAATTTTCTCTCTTAATTAAAATATTAAAAATTTAAATATTGATTTTGAGTATGAAATAATTTATATTAATAAAAAAAATTCACTAACTTTGATATTAGAGAATAAGTATATTAACAAATAAAAAAAATATATAAACATAAATATAAAATATTGGATATCTAAGACTAAAGAAACACGTTTAGATAAAAAAAAAAAACAAACTTAAGGCACTTGAAGAGCCTATGCAATAAAGGAAAAAACACTATATCCTTCTATATCCACAACTAGTATTGGTGGTTAACAAATCCAATTAATTTGAATTTTTTTTATAACATTATTCTATTGAATTCTTTTTACAAACTTCTACATTCAATTATGGATACTTTGCATCAATGTTATGGATAAAAAAAATGATATCACACTGTATTAATTGTGAAATGAACATATAGAGACAACGTCTGTGAAGAATTTTAGTTTTGATGAATTTTGATTTTGTTAGGGAATTTCAGCTGTCCTCTCTTTAGTAGCAGAACACAAATGGGAATGTAATTTTTCTGACGTGAAGCTTCTTTTACGTGAACAGCACACACTGTGGTTTACTCGTTAAGTAATAAGTACAGCTTTGCTTGTGTACGGACACTATACTAGCACGTTAAGTGTCTATTGCCAACTGCTAATTTACTATGTACACAGCATGCTTCATAGCTGGTTATGTAACAATGACAGGTCTATTGACTCTGTTACCAGCATGTGTATGCAACTATACAATTCAAGCCACAGCTAATTCATGACAATTCTTACAAACATATTGAGTGTAGGTATGATTCGTGATATAAAAAAGATAAAAATAATAATAATTATTAATGGAGGGTTTGATATAAAAAAATATGTATATATCATTATTTTATCTCACATCGAATAACTAAGAGTTTTACTTCAGTTACACAAATAATCTAGTTGATCTAATTTGCTATAGCAATGTTTTTGTTTTTTGTTTTCATTTACAAATAACTGTTGTCTCTCATCTTGTGATGAATGTGCTACCTCAACTTTTCAGAAAAATTTGGATTCAATTATGTAATCGATCGAATTATTATCCCCGTAATTTGAGGAGAAAGAGTACGAGGAGTGACTAAATTGAATGCAAAACACCATTCGTGATTATTAAAGTGGTCAACTTTTGCAGATCCAAAGTTGGATCATATCTTCAAGTAAAATGGCCATCCATTGAAAAATCTATAGAAGTTACCGTCCTTCACTCAGTCAAGTACAAATAACAAATGAAATAAGAAATATAAAAAAAAAAATTAAAGTGAGAAGTTACAAGGTCTTTTCGTGCTCTCTAAAGTCTAAAGGCAACACTGAATTTTTTAATTCATGATGGGATAACAGCTGGCCAAAAGGAGCATAATAAAAAAAAAAGTTTCATTCTAAGATAATGTCATGTTATTTATCATGAATTCCATCATTCAACACTTTCTCAACATATCTTACATAAAGCGTTCACACGTGCGGTCAAAAGATTCCACTTACATCTCCATCAGACTTGGTTTATTTATTTTTCCTTTTCGAATTAAAAGTCCTTCTATCTCATCAAGATAATAAATTTTGATATCCAAAATATAGACAAAGTTCTCACGTGGACCATAATTATTTACAATCTTCATTCCTCCGTGGGGATCCGTCTGCTCCACAAAGACTTTTTCTGCATTGGTTCAGGAACACTTCCATACTTTCATTCAAGGCTCTTATATAATCTCTCTCATGAAGTATAAGTGTATGTTTGAATTTTGAGAGTGCTCAAAGATTTTTACTTTTAAAATAATCACTTTTATTTTATATTTGTATCTTGAAATTTGAGAATGTGTATTGAAATTCTTAAAAACACATTCACAACTTTTTTCCAAACATAAAGTTAGAATATTTCTCAGTGCAGTATCCTTCTGGCTCTTGGCTAAATTTAATTTCTACGAAAGAAAAAGGAAACAACTTACCAGTTAGATGGTAAATGCTGAAAAAAAATGATTTCAGAACAAAGATAATTCTGTTATTTTGTGTTTGGATCTGAAATTTTATATAATGAAATATTTGAAATTTGAAGAATTATTTTGATTTAACTTTTTTAGATGTTTTATTTGGATAAATTAATTTAATTTTTTTAATTTTAAATTTTTAGTTTGGTTAGTATAATTTTACTTTTATGATATGCAAATTTTATTTTTTAAATATATACTTTAAAAATTAAATTATAATACTAAACATTACCAAAAGTAAACATTAGATATTTTTAATATTTAATAATTCAAAATTAATTTTAATATTAGATAATATTTAATAATTTATAAATAATTTTAAATATATAATAATTTAATAATATAAATATTTATATTTTTCTTCAATATTAATAGAAAAAAGAAAATGAAAGAGAAGAGAAGAAAAGAGTAAAGAAGAGAATGGAGACGAAGAAAAGAGCCTGATGGAGAAGAGAAAAAAGTGTAAAGAAAATAAGAGAAAAAAAAATATGAATAAAAAAGAGAAAATGGACATTAGAGGTGGTTGACTGAATTATAAGAGTACAAAAGACAAGGCTAGTTAGCGCTCCATGTGTGTGTGGGAGAGCATATAAGAAGTGCGAGGCTAACTCGTGTCTTGTAGTGTGCATGCAATATGTATATTAAAGGAAGCGTTAGTTAGTCTAACGTCTCCTTTAGTTTTCTTTAAACTATTTACTCTGAAAAGAAATTAATTAGGTTAAAGACCAAAGTCCTTTTCCACTTATTGCAACAAGAGTAGCGAGTATTGTTCTTTTAGCATATTCGAGTACGTATATTAATAGTAGTGATTCTTGAAGTGAAATATAACCATTTTAAAAATATTAATAACATATTTTTTAATATTTTATTAAAATAATTTTATATGTTAATCTTATTAATAAAGAGTAATCTTAAATTATTTAAATATAATATATTATTGAGGTTTCTTAAATTGATTTCTCTCTCTTCTTTATCAATGATTTTTTTTCTATATTGATTTATTTCTCTTCTTTTAATATTTTAACACTTATTTCTCTCACATTTCCATCAAGGATTTTTAAAATTTATTTTCTCTTTTATTATATTAATTTTTCTCTCTCAAGTATCGATACATTCGATTTGTAGCATCTTCATACTTACAAGACGTAAGCTAATCAAGCATCTCGATTAATGCACAAATTGCACACACAACATAAGCTACCCTCGCATCTTCTACACAAACTAGGCACTATGCTAACTAGTCTCATACCTTCTACATACTCACACACTACATAAGGCACCAGCTAGTTTGATGTTTCTTACACTTTTTCTCACACACAAGACGCTAGCTAGCCTCATCCCTCTTACTTTCCTTGACTTCACCTCCTCAACATTGTCCAAAAGAACACTAATTTAGTAAAAGAAATTATTTTAAAAAATATTTTATAATTTAGTTAAACATAGAGAGAAAAGGGTAAAGAGAAGAAATAATGTGAAAAGGAAGCCGAGACATAGATATGACAAAATAAAAATAAAAATAAAATAACAAATTTTAAAATTTTATTTTTTAATAAAATTTTATAACTGTAAATAATTAAAATATTTTCATAAATTACTAAAAATTATTTTTTTTTTAAATTTTATATCCAAACAACATATTTTATCCTAAAATATTTTAAATTTACTGAAAAAAAAAAACTCAAAATTTCTCATCCTAACGTAAAGTTAGCAGCAATAAATTCACCATCCATTTATATTCCTGACTATTCCATTAGCCTAATAACACTCACATGACATACCTTTCTCATAGTCTGCCCTGCTGGGTTGTACGTAAGAGCTGCAGCCTCACCTTTTGCATACAAAAATATTGCACAGTCCTTCCTAGTTAAAGTAGGAATGTGCTCGTGTTGCTTTTGCACTCAGCTTTAGGTGTGCTTTGTATCAGACTATTGATGTTGATATCAAAAGTTCCCATCCTACTCTATCTTCCATCCAATAGCTCAAAAGCCTTTCTCGAGTTCAAAAGTTTAAGTCGGTAGACAACGATATCGGAATGGTTTCATATTAAATATCTAACATGCCTTCTTAGCAATAATCTTTTAGGCTTAAACTATGTCATGGCCTAATCATAAAGACTCTGATACTATGTCATGAATCAACTATCTTAAAAGTTTAACTTGTTAGTTAAAGATATACGAATGGTTTTCTATTACATAGGGAGGCTCTACACATTTTCTCCACGCAACCCTAATACCTTATGATAGTCACATAATTGAATGTTGAATTTATGAGTCTATTATCTGTGCTTAATCCAGGAATGCCTATAAGAAGATGGCATAATTTATAAACACTTTCAAACTCCAGCTTGATCAATCAATCACATAATAAACAGGTTGATAAAACACTTGTCTAGAAATGCGGCAAAATTAAAAGTATAACAAAAATTATTAATAGGTCAATCCAGATACTATCTACCAAAGTGTAAATATTATTGCCACAGAATGTTGGAGAAGACTCAGTAACTCTAGTTAATTAGAGTTAGTTGTCAGTAACTCTAGTCAATTTTTGTTTGTTAGTTACCTAAACTTTAGTTTCTGCATATAGAATTAATTAGAAGTTAGCATGATTACAGCTAGCAGTTAAGATTTGTGTAAGCTGGAGATAGTTTCACTCCAATTGAATAATTGTGGATGCACACTAAGAAACACATTGACAAATATTTAAGGGTAAGGCTTTTATATGCAGTCTTCTTGTTGAGATGGTTTATATATATTACTACTTTATGCAATATTCCTATGAAATTCAATACAGACATTAACTGATTGGTTTTGGGCAGGAGAATGAAAGGTTAGCATTAGTATTTGACAATTGAAGCTCGGCATTCTAAGAAAGATTATACCAGCACCAAAGATATTGAATCTATCAGGTAAATTCATCTGTTTGAAACATGAAAACCATTATCAGAAACAAAAGATAATAAAATCATTAATCGGTACGAGAAAGAGAGCTACAAAGCAAAACTACAAAGCAATCACTGTATCCGTAACCCACAGAAAACCCAATTTGGAAAAAAAAAAAATTACGCCGTTGCCGGGGATCGAACCCGGGTCACCCGCGTGACAGGCGGGAATACTCACCAGTATACTACAACGACCTTGTTGTTAAATGGTTTGGCAGAAAGTATAATAATTAATAAAAATCTAATAATCCACATACAAAAATAATAATTAATAAAACTTCGCCGTTGCCGGGGATCGAACCCGGGTCACCCGCGTGACAGGCGGGAATACTTACCACTATACTACAACGACACTAGTGATAGGTATATTAAATATCTACTATTGGTAATGTAATTATGTTTAAATAAAAATAAATCACGGGGAAGGGCAGAAAAAATATAATGTTGACAACACATTGTTTTTAATATAATTTGTTTACTGTTTATTAAAATTTATGTAAACTTCACTTTTTATTTGATGAATTTCATAAATTTTAATTAATTAACAAAAACATATTAAACAAACTGTATAAGAATATGTATTATTAATATTTCTAGTTAAAATAAACTATTATTCTATTTTGAAGAGGTTAGTGAAAAAAAATTTAGACATGTCATCATTCTACTTGCCTAAATACAATAATATCATTTCGACGGATACAGAAATTTTGAGTAATAGTGACAAAATGATATCTTATTTTACATGAAAAATATGTTAAATTTTAAAATAGTAATGGTTATATAGAAAATAATGAAGCTTAAATCAAAACTTGACACTGAAATAATATTAAAAAAATGAAATTGAACAAGATCATGTACTCTCATATAGGTTCGTCTTTACTGGAAAGTAAAATAACATTTATCGAATAGTCAGGAAGACCATGTACTTCAATAAGAATAAACCATTTCTGTGAAAAACTGAATAGTGCCTTTTCATTGCCAATGCTAAACGAACTTGGATTCTGCTTAAAAGCCGTGCACATGTTAACAACTTGAGTGTTAGTCACTTAGCCATGCGAACATTCTTTCCCCTTTACCATTAAGTGTGATACACTCGTGCTCTCCTAACTCGAAATGCCTATTGCTTTACTCTACAAGGCTTTAGCAGATGCTTCCCTCTTTTTATTTATATAAGGAGTTAATGACATTTGGTTTAGCTGTTCAACATTCGAGAAAAGTTATTGGTAGTTACTGAGATTTGAGTTCGAAATTCAAATTTATAACAAGGATGAAACTCTACCTTGGGAGACAAATAAAAATAGAAGAAACTAAACCCAACAAAATA
Source organism: Mucuna pruriens (assembly GCA_025330945.1). Classification (NCBI taxonomy): domain Eukaryota; kingdom Viridiplantae; phylum Streptophyta; class Magnoliopsida; order Fabales; family Fabaceae; genus Mucuna; species Mucuna pruriens. The sequence continues at coordinate 1,467,834 of JAENHJ010000361.1, read as the reverse complement.
ACAGTGTGAAGGCTTTTGTGGGTGATGGAGGGCAGTGCAGTGGTTGTGAAGGGTCAAGACCAAAGAAAAGATTACTAGGAAAAACCAAGTAAACAACATAACATTAGCATGAAGAGATATATACCAATCACTGTACTTAGAACTCTGTCTCTGCTATTTTCTTCTCCTTTCATCTTTAACCTCCCCCACTACTGCTTCTTCCACTCAAGTAGTGTCTAATTTTTTTCTTCCTCTCTTTTCCACACTCAGAAATTAACTCTCTCTTTCCTACACTCAGAATTTAACCTCCCCTTTTCCTTGAATTTGGTCACACTATCCCATCTCTCTCCACTCTTCTCTCAACTATCAAGAGTAGCCAGAAGATCTCGAGTCAGAATGAGCAATAGGTTATTCATATGCGTGAAGAAGGATCTATCCTCTTAAAGGTAGCATATAGATGCAGAAATATTTTCATTTATTATGGACTGACTGTTTCTTTATCTATAGATACTTCAATGATACTACAGCATGGACAGTGCACAAACAAATCCTAGACTAATACAGGAAAGAACAAATTGTAGAATCCTTAGTAGTTATACTTGAAACATAATCTGATTTCATTTGAGTGTGTCTAGGATCCTACAAGAAACGATACACTCATATCCTATAAAGTATATAAAGAAAATGCTTTTGTCTGCATCAAAAGTTTGACAAATTCTAGGAGGCCTTGGTAGTAATTGCATCTTTAGAAAGCATCTCAGTTCTCAAGCACAAAGTTAAACATACAATTCTAGAAAAAGCATAGACAATTATAGCTATATAAACGTCAGTTCAGCTTTCCAGCAGCCTCGGGTAAATAAACCTAAAGTTAAATTGTTATCACAAACCAGATAATTGGTATTATGACCAAGCTAGATCATTAGCATTTTTTCTCTAATCACATCTTAAAGCAAAACAAATACTGAATTCAGTCAATTTAATAAGAATTAAAACATATCATACAATTATACAAAAAGGGCTTGAAAAGTGGTTTTATGACATGTTGAACTTGGTTAATGTATAAACCGCTATTCTGAAGATTCAGTAATTTCAGATTTTTAGATGAAGAATGACAAGTACATGGCTTCTGAACATGATAAACGCTCCTTACATCAAACCCTCTTGCAAATTGAACAAGAACTCCAATGGAAAATAAAGGATGAGCTGAACAAGTACTCATCAAAAGCATTAATTGGATTAACAGTTTTAAGAATCAACAAACAGTGCAATATCATTAGTGACAGTAAAGAGGGCTCATTCATTCTCTTAAATATGATGCTCGGTCCAGACCAAATCGAAACAAACAACAGAAAAAACTACAAAAAAGAAAATGCTCAATATGAACCTTGAGGCATCACTCCTTGCCAAAACTTGAAGGGCAGAAGCTAAGTATTGATAAAAGAAAACAAAAACTCTCAATTAGATGAAGAATGAAGAAATAATATTCATCACCTTATTTGATTACAAACCAGTGGCCTCTATATATAGTCTCCACTAGTAAAAGGTGAAAAAAAAAAGGAGTAATAAAACATGAGGCATAACAAACAGGAAATATCCATAACAAACTAGTACTAGGTGGCATGCTCCACTTGATTATTCTTTCCCAATTCTTCAACTGCGTCTGTTACTAAGTCTTGGGTGCGGATGCACAGCAGTGGCTGAAACAGGAACTTTGAAGAAGGTGCTATTCATTTATAATTACAAAGTATTTACATGTTTTTCAAAAGTTTTTTGAGACAATTACTTTATCATTTCTTTTATAACATGCGCACACACATATAAGAAAACAGGATAATATTTCAAAATCAACCCCCAGAATCAAGAAGAATTGCAGAAACATAAAATTCAACTGGTGTGTAGACAACAATGTCAGACATGCATACATAAGCCAAAATCAAATTAGGTAGTATTGCTACTGTTAACATCTTCACAATACAAAAGTTCCAGAAAACAAATTTAACCAGTAGTCTAAACAGCAAGATAATAACAGGGTGCAAAAACTTGATCAAATTCTTGCCCTTGCTATGGGTGACATGCTCACAACACCACCCGCTTTCTCCAAATCTGTGGTAGCTATTCTCTTCAAACTTGTAAGCCAATAGAAAATATAGCTTCTGGAGATATACCTAAAACAAATGATAAAAAAAAGAATAAGAGAAAGAAATAGAAAAATAGCACAGAAAGAGTTTTAGGGAGGGGTGTGCAGTTCACCATTGTCTTTAACATTTTCAGCATTGGTTGGTTGGTCTTGGTTAGAAGCATCAGGGAATTTATCAAATGGTCCACCTTGTTGTCCTAAACCTGCTCGAAATAGAAGACGCTCGACTGGCTCTGAAGGTTGAGCTCCCACAGAAAGCCAATACCTAAAGAAGATAAGGGGATTCAAATGGAGATGTCTGTCCTATTAAATTGACAAAGATGAATGGGGCTGTGATTCATGCAACCAGAAAGGAAATTTAATCCTAATCTTTGAATTAAATAAATAAATAAATATATGAAATGCAACTAGAATATACCTGGCAATGGGCTTCTGCACAATTGTACAAGCCCATTACCACCATGAAAAGTTGTGGCTAGTAACACTATTTAGCAAGCATTAGAGAAAGTTGCTTACTTGATTCTTTCGAGTTTGAGACGCATTCTTTTGTCATCATCTTTGCCTGGTAAAGAAAAAATAATTAGCACTAACCAACTGGAACCATAATCTTTGTCATTCCTAAGTGACAGACATAAGATAAGAGTAACCTGAGACAGGATTGTAGAAGCCTAAAACTTCAATTTGCTTGCCATCTCTTGCTGTTTTGCTATCAGTAACAACCACGCGATAGAATGGGTGGTTCCTGCACCCCAGCCTTGCCAAACGAATCTTCACCACCATTTTTTAGCTTCTTGTAGCAACCGTTACCGTGTTCCTCAGCACTGGGTCGTTGTAATCAACCAAACTACTATGGTTTATCCATTTATCTATTCGGAATGTGCGTACCTCAAATGACGGGTTTGGATTTATTTGTTTCACTGGGCCAACTCGGATTGTATTGGGCCCTAATTGGGCCAATTACACCTATTCCCAATATACATGTTTGGGTCAACCACTTAATCTGCATATATTACATGACTCAATATTCCCTTTAATTTCAAAAATAAATGGACAAAACGGAAATGCTGTTACGATCCAAATATTTATTTAAACTCGTTCTTTTATTTTGCTAATGACATACAATTTAATATTTCTTTATTATTTGACGATAAATGAAATTTATTTAACTGAAAATTAAACATTTCTCCATGACTGTTCAATAATCAAATGTCTTATTTAATAACTAGAGAATTAATTTAAACTAGATGTTCTTTCACGCACAAATAATATTTTATTGTCACACCTGCGTATTCAGAAACTCCTTTTAATGCGTGTACTAAGACTTCGACTATAACTCACTTCTTCCATACTATATTGATTGTCATTAATGAATTTTCACTGAACTATCAACTAGTAAGGAAGTCTGACTAATTTACTTAAAAAAAAAACAATTAGGACAACGTCAAAGACCCTACAATAATTAGTTTTTGGTAAAATTAAATGAGAGAATTTTATAAAAATTAATTTTAACTTATTATAAAAAATTATTTTATTTTTTATTTTATTCTCTAATAAATATTTATAAAGAACTTTATCCAATTATGACTTAAATAAATTGAATATGGTTCTACTGATAAATATCATATAAATATTGAATAAAAATTTATTTATAGTGAAATAGAAAATTAAAAAATAATCTAGAAATCACAAAAAAAAAATAGAAAAGAATAAAAGAATAGAGAGATAAAGATAAAAATAATAATAATAAGGCAACCTGGAAGACCCTACAATTATCCTCCACAAGAAAGGTTCTATTTTGTTAGTCTTGGAGCATCTGTCATATTAATCTCTTTTTCCCTTTAAAATAATAAAAATACTGTATAAAGATTACATGGGATGTCAATATCAAAATTAAACTCGCATCTTTAATGTTTTTCTCTGTAAAATAACATAAATATGTACAATAATTTTGTTGGCGAAAAGACAAGAAAATAAACTCCTTATATGAGCTTGATCATAAAGATTGACATATTAACTAGTAAAATGTGTTTTAAGCATTTAAGACGACTTAGGAGAATTAACTTTGTGACGGATATAAAATTGACCGGGAAATTACTTAATCTTGGTGAAAGCAAAATGTTACCCCAAAATGTCCATAGCATCAAATCAAAAGAATATAGTGTTACATCAATTTGACAGAACTGAAGTTAAATTTTAATTAGATAGCTCAATATATTTGGTTTAAATTTTTATTATATTCAGTTTAATTGCTTAAATTTTAATCGACTTAATCACTGATTTCATAAAATTATAATGATAATTTAAATTGATATCTAAAATATTAAAATTATCTTTCAAATTATATATTATTATTTAATTTAATTATTAAAATTAAAATAAATAAATAAATTAGTCTTTGAAATAAATAAAATATTAAAATAATTCTTAAAATTATAATAATCCTTTAAATTGATTTATAAAATTAATAAAATAATAAAATAATCTTTTAAATTGTATATTACTATTCAATTTAGTACATAAAATTGTAATGAATAATCAAAATATTCTTAAAATAAATAAAATATCAAAATGATTTCTAAAATTATAATTATTTACCAATTTAATAATTAAAATTGTAATAATCAATCAAATTAATCCTAAAAAATAATTAATTACATTTTTTACTTCAAATAAATTAAATTAGTCCTTAAAATTTTTTTTATATCAAATTCATAAAATTATAAATGTGAACACACATAAATTATGAATAAAATTTGTAAAATTTTAAAAATTATAAAACAAAATGTACAATTATTTTTTTTATTATTTTAGATATCAATTTGATTGACTATTAATTTTTTAAAAAATTAATAAATTTAAAGAATTATTTTAATATTTATTTATTTAATGAACCAATGATCGCTTATTATAATTTTAATAATTAACTTAAATAACAGTATATAATTTGATGGATTATTTGATATGAAGTAAATTAAACTAACATTACCATTTCCGGTGACAAAAGTTTTGTCAAACAATTAGAATTTCTGCATATTAATTAACAAAAATAAAATATGTGAAGAGAAATGTGGTAAATAGCACAGCTGCCCCCTAAATGGTGTGTTGTTGGGTGGAGGTGATGCTGGGTTGACTATCATGGGTAGTGGGTACCACGTCTTCTCTGCTGCAACAAAAAGTCAAGTTTCGCAAATCAAAGTCCACTACCCACTCACTCAGATATAACAAGAGTAGATATTTCATCAGCCAATTTTTCAACGTTTCTCACCTTTTTTATTTTTTTTTATGGTGTTATACTCAAGTTTTATTTTTTTTTAATTATTTTTTTCATAAATTATCACTTAAATTATAAAAATATATTTTGTGTGAAAAAAATAGTCCAGACAATGTAAAGGAAGTCATCCAATTACAATTAGACATATATAATTAATTTATTAATTTTTATAATAATTACTTTAAGTATTATATTTATTATAATTTTTACTGATTAGTAATGTAATTTTTTATTTTGACAATATATAAAAATTAGTTTCTTTTAATATTATATTACATGAACAGTATTTAATCAAGCAAATAAAAAGAAGAAAAATTCCAATTTCTACAAAATTCTTTTTGTGAAAGTTATATAAACAAACATAATTAAACATAATATGTTCTCCCACCATACATTTTAAATTCCAAATCTTAATTCTTTATAATCACTCTCTCATATTTCAACCTCTTATGAATTACTTATTTCTAAACAAGTAACTTCTAATCTTCTATAAATTATTCTTAAACGAGTCATATAAAATATAACTAACATATCTTATCTCTATATTGAGTTAAACACGTAATTAAAAAGATAAAAAAAATCATTAATTTATATAAAATAATCAAACTGGCTCAACTAGAGCTATGTGTATTATATGAACAAAAGTTAAACTACCCAAATCATTTAATTTTTAGTTAGCAGAGTGTGAATACAATACCAAGATAAACTCACAAAAATAGCCACATGCATGATAAGTGTGTGCAGTTTTTTTAAAACAAAATACGACTAATGTATTATTATGTATTTTCGTTTGTATTCAATTTCATAACTAATTTTCTCTTATTAAATAATATTGTTACACAAAAAATCATGAATACAATAAATTATTCAATTATATATAATTTATGTAAACTATTGTGTGGGTTTATTTTATTTTATTTTATTTTTTATTTAAAAAAAAAACACTCAAAACATCTTTAGTAACTATTATATATCACCCTTATATCTACGGTATAATATTTTATAACATAAGGATGAATCGTCTTCATTTGTTATTAAATTTTTTAATTGTGATTTGTCCCAAGCTTATTGGGTTAATTAATGCTATTATTTGGTAACAATTCAAGCACGAAGTAGTTAGTTATTGCTTGCTGGCTGCCGCTCATTAATGAATAATTATTTGACTAACTGATTAATAAAATTATTTAGATGTATTTATTTGAGAATTTAATGGTGATGCAATTATATTACAAAATAATTTTATAATAATATTTAATTACAAATTATTTTTAACATGATTTTTGGAAATTTATGAATATAATAAAAGTAAATAAACTCATCATATATAATTACTTATGTGATTGAATAATTAATTGTGAAAAATTATTTTATACTATAATATATAATAAATTTTTTTTTCATTGAATGTTATTGGTATTATTTTTTTATTATAATTAAATATCTAGTCTAGTCCTATATTAAATTTTGATGTAAATTTTTATTATTTGAATTACTAAAGTAAAAATTACTTTTAATTAAGAATGTCACATAATTACTTAAAAAAATTTTAGTATCTAAAATTTACGAGAAAATAAACTATATATTGATCATATATTTATCCTGTCAGCAAAACATAAACCGTTATGTATAACTAAATACAGTAAGAAGAAGAAATAAGTAAAAGTGAAGCACATTTCGCATGAACCGTGCTTACTTTTGACTTTCTGTGGTTAAAGAAAAGCGTTTGCACATTAAAATACATTAATTCGCTGATTTGCTAAGGACGATGCTTTTCTTTTTTAATTTAAAAATGGTTATACTAATCATTGTTCCGAAGCTTCTTCTTCAATGAAGGAGTCTCACGCAAACTTAAGTCATCCACTGTACTGTATTGCTATCTATTGATATTAACTGTGGTTATATGTTATACTCACTTTCATGTAATTAATAATTTTATATAAAATATAATTTTTTTTATCAATAACGGTTATTTATAATTATACAACATAAAAATAATTAATTTCATATTTTATAAGATTTTAAATATAAATAAAAAATATTTTTTGTACACATTTAAAAAGTATCTACTACATTATTTTCAATGTATATCGACACAGTATTAAATAATATGGAATTAATATAAAATTATGGAAATCTAATCTATATGAATAAGTGTGGCTAAACTTATTAGTTTAGTAATTTGTCGTAAATATTTAATTTTGTTAGTTGTTTAATTGAAAATTATTATTGTATTATTTTAATTTTAGGCCGGATGATATGTAAATTACCTTCTTTTCTTTTTCAATCTCTTGAGGATTATTATTCTTTTTTACTAAAAGATAGAGAGTGATGTACTTTCTCAAGTTTAATTCAAAGTTATATGTCACGTATGTTTTATATATGTACAGTTTAAGCTTCATTTATTATTTTGACTTGAGATTGAAGAAAGATTGTGTACACTCATAATTTTAATTGAGTTGTATATTAGTTATATTCTCTTCTTTTAATCTTTTTAGTATCATTCACTTTTTTTTCTCGAGGGTGAAGGACTCCTCTTAGACATGTGGCCTAAAATCAACTTTGTCACTAGAAATTAAATTCTTATTTTTTAATGCATCGCCAGACCATGGTCATGAGCAAATACACCAACTGTTAATAAACTCTCGAGTTTAAAGTCTGCCTTAAATTTGAAACGCAGGAAAAACACATTTTTGAATAGATAAGTCACAGATGACTTTTTTGGCTTTTTTTTCTTGAAAATTTACATGACGGAAATCATTATTAAATATATCAATCAAACAAATTTTGATATAATTTAAAAATATAATTTCAATAGCGTAAAACAATTATGCTACCAAGTAATTATAAATTATTATGTCATTACAAATTATTTATTTTTATAATAATTATTTTAAATGCTCTATCTAAAAAATTATATAATAATTGATAGTGCATCAAAATTACACCTTTTACGAAATAGTTAATACCTTATCAATTGAAATTATTTTTACCACGGAATGTGGTAGCTCAATTGACAAAAATATATTTTAATTTAATTAGTTGACCTGGATTAAAATATTTTAAAATGTAATTGCATTAAATTATATATGAATAAACTTTTAATTTATCTAAAATTTTACATGATATTATTATGTAATTCAACAATTAGAATTATCAGTTTTATTTTATAATATATTATTAATTAGAGTAAATATAATAGTAATATCAATAACAATAATAATTATTATTAATATACTTGTTTTCATATCTAATAAATTGTGATGCAAGCATGTTCATTCAAGTTGGTAGGACACACTACCGTATTATTACATGTTAAATTAATAGATAGATTAAAATTATATAATTAAATAATTAAATTTATAAAAAAAAAAGGATGAAATTTGTGGAATTAAAAAAATAGAGAACTAAAAATTAAACTAAACCTTATAATTTTATATACAAGAAATTCAGAAAAGATGACAGACCGATAACTTCACTAGGAAACAAGAAAAAAAAAATTTATAAAATAAAAAATAAAGAAATAAAATGACTAACTACTTATCAATAGGATTAGAACATAAGAATCGTAAGATTCACAAAATTTCATTCAATAAAAAATAAATTTTATACATATTATACATAGTTAAAATTAACAGATCTATGGTATTAAAATACAAGATTAAGATGTCTATCGATATAAGAGAACATATAAGATAATCAAATAAACAAGTTATAACTAAATTAGTTAAGAAATTTCCTTATCTAGTCTTTTAGTACTTAAATAAAATTAAATTACATGTAACTAAAGGAAGGTAAACTAATAACTTATAAAAGCTAAACTAATAACTTATAAAAGTTTTAAAGAGTAAATATACAATCTAGTATAAAGTATATGGTTGAGATACAATCTTCTTAATAATTTATATAAATAAAAAACATGATAATGAATTTAGAAGTATTTTGATATGTAATTTATTGTGATAGAAAAACCTCATTTATGAAATGACCAAACCCAATTGACATCACGTCACATAGCAGACAAAGAACTAACCGGAGAAATAACGGTCATTTGGTATGTACAGTAGTGAACGTGAAAAGAAAAAGAAAGGTATTGGTGCACATACATACATACCTACTCTCCTTCAATTCAACCCTATTCTCCCGCTAATCTCGCCATCTCCCAAGTGTCTATGATTATTATGTCTACAACCCCACTTTCACTCTCACTCCCTCCAACCAGCAACACCTTCACAATGACTCTACCCCATTCCTTCTCCTTCTTCATGTTTTTCTTCTGCATCAGTATCACCACCTCTACACCTCCACCACCGCCACCTCCATACCCCTACGGTAAGAACACATTTCACATTTCACATTTCCTTCCACTTTAACTAACACTAACACCAACACTAACACTCTTCCATTAGGTTTCTCCTACCATATCAACTGCGGCACTTCCACCAACTCCACCGATTCCTTCAACACCACGTGGCTCTCCGACCGCTTCTTCAGCGGCGGATTCCCCGCCATCGTGTCGGAGCCCCTCCGTTTTCATCTGCCCTCAGAGAAAACTCTCCGGTTCTTCCCGGCCTCCTCCTACGGCAAAAAAAACTGCTACTCCTTCCCGTCCCTCCCCCCTTCCTCCCGCTACCTCCTCCGCACCTTCACCGTGTACGACAACTACGATGCCAAGTCCCGCCCTCCCTCATTCGACGTGGCCCTCGCCTCCACCGTCATCTTCAGCTGGCGCTCCCCCTGGCCCGAGTCCGCCGCCCGCTTCGGCGCCTACTCCGACCTCTTCGCCTCCCTCCCCAACACCTCCTCCACCCTTGACCTCTGCTTCTACGGTTTCGCCACCGACGCCCCCCTCATCTCCTCCATCCACCTCCTCCAGGTCCACCCCGCCGCCTACAACGCCGCCCACAACCCCATCCTCGTCAACTACGGTCGCTTTTCCTGCGCCTCCTCCGCCCCCTGGGGTGCCGGCTTCACCAATCACACCGACCGCTTCGCCCGTTCCTGGCAGCAGGACTCCCCCTTCCGCACCGTACCGGAAGATGCCGACCAGCTCCGCTTTCTCTCCACGGAGAACACAGTCTCCGGCGCCGACCAGGAACCTAATTACTTCCCCATGAAGGTGTACCAGTCGGCGGTAACCACGGAGGGCTCGTTGGAGTACGAATTGGCCGTGGACGCCAAGATGGACTACACGCTCTGGCTTCACTTCGCGGAGATCGATTCCACCGTTACAAAATCAGGGGAAAGGATCTTCGATATTTTCATCAACGGCGACAATGTCACCAGGCTTGACATATACAACCAGGTTGGTGCTTTCGCCGCGTTGACTTTGAATTTCACGGTCAACAACTTGAGCACCAATGTTTTGAGACTCAAGCTCGTGCCAGCTGTGGGTGCTCCTCTCATTAGTGCCATTGAGAATTACGCGTTAGTCCCCGTTGATCCTTCCACTCTCCCTCTCCAAGGTCTCACACACACTCCCTTCTCTAATTTTATTCATGTGTACCCTACCAATTTGGAAACATAGTTAGTTACGAATTGTAATGTGTTTGTAGTGAGTGCCATGAAGGCGTTGAAAGAGTCTCTTCGTGTTCCCGATAGAATGGGTTGGAATGGTGATCCTTGTGCTCCTACTACATGGGATGCTTGGGAGGGTGTTACCTGCCGCATGACTACCGATAAAACTGCTCTCGTCATAAGTGACATGTAACTGTTTTCTATTTACTCTGCTAATTGAAGCAACATTTGAGTCTTAATGACTATTTTTCTTTCAGAGATCTTGGCAGTCAAGGCTTGAAAGGCTACATAAGTGACCAGATTAGTCTTTTGTCCGACTTGGTAAGCTTGTAAGTATCACCTGCCAATTTTTTGCATATGCTATACACCATGCCAATCATCATCTTTTGGAGTTTCAACCAAACTTATTCTTTCATTTTGGTGCCAATGCAGTATTTCTGTTCTCATATGTTAAACCATTTAGATAGAATCATGATATTGGCATTAGATTTCCTTTACATATTCTAGTGCAAGCCTCAGTCTTAAATCCACATTCATTATTTATAATTAACTGTTGCTCTTTGTATGAATGTTGGCCACAATTTTGTATCATTTTACCATATATTGCATGCGCCATGTGTTTTCCTAGATATCATGTTCATGTTGGTTTAAATTATTGGTAACTTCTCTTTAATTTTACAGGAATTTGAGTTCTAATTCATTGGGAGGTGAAATACCACCTGGACTATGTCAAAAATCCCTGATGCAAGTGTAAGATCTGATATTATCTCTGTTACTTACAGTTAGTCAATTGCTCGCGGACATGTGCTGTTTTTAGATGTTATCCAAATGTTTTACTGTTTTACAGAACTCAACTGAGTGGAGTTTTTATTTTATTTTGGTCATCAGTTTCCAATATCTTTATTCTTTACCCGTTTAAAAGTCATACTTTTATAATTGTAAACTGAATACGGTATATAATTAGAGTCTATGTTTTTCTTGCCTGATGCTTTGATAGCTTAACATCCACGCGCCATTTAAAATTCTGAAGTCATTTGTAATAATATCTTATGATGCATCCATATCACCTGTATGGAAAATAACTTAACCATGAAGTATGGCTCAATTAGTAAATTAAACTCTATGGGCTGACTTCACCTAACTATGCAAGGATTCAAAACTCACTGGAAGTATCTTGTTATTACCAAACATAAAATATAAATTATATATTTGAAAATTGAAATTCTATTTACTTTCTTTGTAATGTTTTCTGTAGGGATTTATCCAACAATCAGTTAACAGGATCCATACCTGACAGTTTGGCATCTTCGAGTTTGAAGCTTGTGTAAGTATCCACTGCATTAATTAATGTGACTGTCTTTAACTTAACACAGTTAGTGTCGTGACAAAAAGTAGTGGGTTCTATAATCCTTGTTTTTTTCTTTAGCTGTTTTGTAAGACGTAGACTCCTTCCTCTAGCTATAATGCTGCGTGCTTTTATGAAAAATATGTCATTATTGTTATGAAATTTTGTAATTTGATTTCAAATAATTTTTTCTAGCCATTTTACTTAATTAAATTCTCAAAAACGTACTGTTGTCACTATTTTTCCGTTTATTTGGTGTACTTCATTCATTCGTCAATTTGGCATTTTAATGCTCGCTTCAACAGCCTTATTTTCCTTGATGTTTAGGATGGTAACGATAGATAACACTTGACTTCTAGTGCATCTTAACTAGGTGTCCCTTTTATTCTCTGGACAAGTTATACTACATAATTCGGTTTGTTTTTCTAATCTATTTAATCATGTCAGGCTATTGAATGGTAACGTATTGGAAGGACGAGTTCCAGAGCAACTTTATTCGGTTGGGGTGCATGGTGGAGCTATTGAGTATGTCACTTTAATCTGCTAGCTCTTCTCTACCTGTTTCTGCATAATGTTGTTTGTGTTCAGATTGAAACGTGGGATAACTTAGCTTGTATATATAATAATCCCTAATGCCTATTTGGCTTATTTTTTTCTCTTGTCTGTCTGTTTTCCCTATCTCCCAGTCACTATGGGTGTGTGAGAGCACCTAAATTAAGCTGCCACACTAGGCCCATCCAGGCTCACGATCTAAATCATCTCAATCATCATCAGCTCTGAATGCTAGACTCAGATTAAATTACCTCTTAACTTGTTATCTAACTTGCTAGGGTTGCAATAGATGCAAAAGAAATTTTATATCATACATTTATTACAACTATATAAATTTAATCCAATGAGAAATAATCTCTTTTCTATATTCAATTTGATTTGTTTTATTCAGTCTCTCTGGCAACAAGGGATTATGCGGCGTGCCATCTCTGCCATCATGTCCTATATTTTGGGAGCATGGTAGATTATCCACTCGGGGTAAAATTGCAATAGGCTTGTCATGTCTTTTCGTTTTCTGCGTGGTACTGCTGCTGGCATATATCTACATCAGAAGGAAAAGGAACGATTATGATTTTGCTCTGCCTCATGAATTAATGTGTAAGTATAATTTCAATGAGATTCTGTGTTTTTCGAGCATTTTTATTTATAATATTCCTGGTAACGTGTATTTATTTTCTGGGGCCAACTTAATGTTGCTTTATTTGCTTTCTCGGAGTAGTAGTTGCTCTTTTCTGTTACTCTTGGACTCCATATAATTACACATAGCATTTGATTTTTGTGCAGTATATATATTAGTTTTTCTTGTGCTGGCAAACACTTTCTGGTTGAAATTTCAACCATATCTAACTGTCCCTGGCATATAAATCTGATTTTACTTCGGCTGTGATGTGTATTATTCAAGTCTTCACCATATGTTCATTATTTTCCGAAGGTGGCAAAATACATTTTACAGCCCAAATGGGGTTGGGTCAAATCATGTTGAAGCCATTTAAAGCCAATCAAACCTTTTTTTAGTGGTCTTGTATGTACATTGCACCTGCCATAGTTTTTTGTTGTCTTCTATAGAAATGGATCCTCTCATATTGAATTTCCCATCTAGCAAGTGTTTAGTTTGAGCTGCTGCTTAAATTCCACCAAATGATGAGATATTCGGTTTAATATGATTTTTTAAATCAAAATGTTTTATTTTCGGACTTTGAATATTTAAATCCTTTGCTAACTGTCCACTATTTTATGGCTTCTTTTGCAGCATTAGCTGCCAAGAGAAACCGCTATCAGAGGCAGAAATCACTGATGCTTCTTGAGTTGGAGAGTCAGCATGCCAAGGGATTGCCTTCACCCTTTACTCCACTATAACTGTTTCTTTAATGGAAATGGAAGATTCATTCTCATAGGTTTCGGCTAAACATACACTGTTATTGCTTAGAGAAAGTAATTGAATGTTACACTACCGGCATCCCTGCTCGGTCATGAGGCAAGGCCGCATTAGAAAGAAAGGAAAAATGGCTTATGGGGTCTCTGCTTTTCTCCTACTTTGTCACGTCCAGGATTGTGCAAGATACCTATTGCCATGCACTGTGACAATCGTTTCCCCGAATCATCATAAAAAGGAATATCCCTGCTTACACACTAGCCATCTGTATCTTCTGATGAATATACCTGATACGAATAACCCATCAATGTATACAATTTTAGCCACAATTTAGTGTCCAGTTTTTCATGTTATATCAATTCTGCTTGATTCATAACCCTGTATACTGATTTATATAGCCAAACATCAGTGAGTTTTTATCCTACAATGTACTGTCGTAGCTTTTCCATACATATTTACCAAGTAAAAGCATAATGGAGAAAATTTCGTACATTTTCGTTGTGAAATTTACAAGTTTTAGACGGTAAGGTTTTGAGTTGTGAAATTTTAATAGTTTAAAAATTATTATTTATTAGAAACGTCAGGATATAAAAGTTGAGATTTTTGAACTAACGAAATTTATCTGTAGATACCGATTTGAATTTTATTCCCGCCTCATCACATGTATTGGTGAGTATGTATGCACACATATGGAATGAACTTTGTAATATAGACCACTTTATATTAGAATATTTTATTGTGAATTTATATGTTTTCTTCGTTTCTCATGGGTAGCCCAATGTGTACGTCTCTGGGCCACTCTTAAATGCACAACCCACACCACTTTGGGTGATTCTATTTGTACTCTGTTTCCTTAATACATCCCCCATTTTTAGATTTTGAAGATTTCTAAAATATTCCTCTTTTTAAAACCTAAAACCTGCTCTCCTTTCATCTCTCTCACTTTTCCTTTCCCTCTTACGCACCCTCTTTTATTCCCTCTTAACATCTCCCCTTCCCTCTCTCTTCTTTTGTTGCACTTTCTTGTCTTTATTGATAACCTCATCCCCTTTCCCATCTGTAAGTTTTGAAATATAACTTGTTGGTGACTGTACCATTAGGATTCGGATGATTAATCAGTAATTGTGCTTTACTCGTAATGAGTATAGTACGATATCAAACACAAATCACGAAAAAATACATATAAAGATACATAAAATATCTATTATGGTGGAAAAGAAGAATGAAGTATAACAATCAGGTAATAATGTTATTATTACCTAAAAGAAGTTATATTGAATGTAATCACAACATTAATAGAAATTCACTTATTCAAGTTCTAAAAATTTTACAAATTGCTACAAATAACACATTCGAAAAGTAATGGTGTTGGCAGTCAATGATCCATTATTTTAGCTCGAAAAGACAGACATGCAGCGATTCAACAACTATCTATTGATGAGACATTTCTAGAAAATTTTCAAGACTTGTTTGTGCTGGGCATGTTGCCATGTGCTTATAGACAAGAGAGAAGCATCACAAATTGAAGGTGGTCAATCATTGAATGTAATTAATCTTATAACATCTTGTATTTTAGTTTTCAAAATATTAAATAACTAAATTTTAGAAGCTAATTTTTGAAAGTTTAAAAATTTGAGAAAAAGTATTTTTGACGAAAAATATACAAAATTACAAAACGAGGATGAGAAGAGAAAAAAAAGAGTTGCAAACAGAACCCCCGAATCAATTGTTGTTCTGCATGACCCAAACTGGTGGTCTTATGTCCTTGTTTCAAACATGTCATTCGGCTATAAAATATTTTAGCCCATATATTCCACGTCATAAACCTTTGCATGCTATTCTATTTTATTTTCTGTTAGGCCACATGCGCGTCGTGGTTACCCCCATCTTTGCTATTCGACCTTTCTTGAGTACTGGTGCCTTCATGCTTCACTTTTGTTTCATTTTGGCTATTACTTGTTTCATCTCTTTTTTACTTATATACTTCTTTTCACGTTTTTATTTTAAATTTTTTCCTGAAAATTATCTCTTCAGAAATTAATTTTCGGAACACATTGTTTTACTGCAATGACCCAATGCCTTGTCTGTCAATTTGAAATTACAGTACAATTTACATAGAAGAGTTTGAACTAAGTATTCATCGACTTTGACCAGGCCAAAACAATGAACAGTTACTATCGCAAGTGTGGAAGTTGACTTTAACAAACGTAGAAAGAATGCTTTGACTGAAAAGAGGAATTCAAACTAAAGAGCGTAAATTGCTTTTCGAGACGAATTACGTTAATAATTTATTTATATCCCTCAGTCCGAAACATTTTTCTCTTCCAGCCATGTCTTTGACTGAAAACACGGATTCAAACTCAATAAGTGTACTACTTAATTATATAATAAGATATATGTGATTAAAAAACAAGAAGTGTGCAGTTAAACAAAAACTTAGCATAGCTTGTTTTTGTTTATAACACATTGCTTCTATTGCCGTCAACACATATCAAGCAAGCACCTTTGTGGACCTAATCTTTTTATATATACTAGGATATTAATGCCAATAAATTCCTGAGCTATACGTAATGTGCATCGCTATGCATTTATAACATTTTAAGTCTGTGTAATGCAAGATGTAATTAAATAGTCTAGAATTATTGTATGTTTATGGTCTTGATCAATTCCTACTTGACAAGCAGTTTAATTTTTTTTAATTTATAAATAAAAAAATAATCGACTAGACTTATCATGTAAAGATTAATTTAGAGCACATAAGTCAGTTATATAATAATTTCTCCCCTTACCATTGCATATAAGGAAAATATAGCAAAAGCAAAACCTTTATGCCTTAGGTGAACCGTGGGTGGATGCAACAGATGTTAGTAGAATACTTGATATTCAATAAAGTCATGATGGAAATGGATCTATTGTTACATACTGTCAATTTTTAGTCCTCTATGTTCATAAGCATGTAAATGTAATCAAATTGCTGCGAATAATCTTTATTTTTGTAGTGAATGACCAGACGTGTCTTTGCTCTTTGCTGATAAAAGTGAAGAATTCATAGATGCCCAAGTAGGGAAATCCGTGGATACCTTCATCTGGTTTTTCACTTGGTTTAATTAGTTTATTACATTTGCATGCATATTGAACATATATAGTGTTCTAAAAATTGAATTGGTCGTTGAAGGAAAAGACTAATTAAAAGAGTTTTAGAGTTCAATATTGTCATTTAGGTGGAAGGGTGGTCGCTTAGGCTCTGATGTGATTGCGCAAGAGGTTCTTCCATGTGTTATTTGCTTTCAAGTTTTATTAAAATTATTTTAAAATTTCATTTTTTTTGTGCAAATTAACACTGATTACTCGGATTGGGAGTTGCTCACTTGCTTGCCTCGTGATGGTCCCCGGATCACCCGGATCTCACGAGTGAAAGAAAAGTTGGATCTACATTGAATCTCACCTGAATCGCCCCATTTATCCTCTTGAGGATAAGTTTGGTTTCAAACCCAGTTCAAACAGGAGAAGTATACCATGCTAATGTGCCTTAGATGATCCACATCTCAGGGTCAGGCGTCGATAAGCACATTGAACTATCCATGTGGCTGAGAGCCCTCACAGTCCAGACACAATGACGCAATTATCAGAGGCGCGCTCTGTATTCATTTCAGTTTACCTTTTATTGTTTATTTAAAAACAATTTTCAAAATATGAACAAATTACGTGCTACAATATTAGAAAATAATTGATATCTATTATATATTTTTTAATATTTAACTGCATTTTTAATTCTTTAAATATTATAATTATATATTTTTTTTTTAATTTTTAATTATATTAATTGAGTCTCTTAAGTATTGTAATTGAACCATTTTAGTCCCTTAAATTTTAATTATATAAATTAGGTTTTCTAAATATTATAATTGTGTAAATTTTATCTATTTATCTGTTTATTTTTAAATATTTAATAAATTTTATTAACATGACATTAATAACTAGTATGATAAATGATATGTCACAATTACTATAAATGGAATTTAATTTCTACTATTAAAATGTAATGATGAAAATTATTACAATACTTAAAAAAATCTAATTGACACAATTATAATTTGAAGATCAAAATCACACCATTATAGATTTCGAGGAACAAAAATTATAATTAAATCTTTTTTATTTTTAAGTCTTTTGCTAACAATTCTACAACAATCTCAAACTATTTGGCATATGGAAGTAATGTACAGTTCTGTTGATTTAGTTAACCCCAACATCCTTGTTCCGGTAAAATTATAAAAAATAAAATTTGAATCTTATCACGTAATGAACTATGGTATAATTCAATTACAAATTGTCTTAATATATGTATATTTAGTAAGAAGATTGAATCTCGGTTTATAATTTGGATACAAGCCATAAAAATTGAAAGTAATTAATTACATTGTCTAATATAGTAACGATTTCAATTATTATAATTAAAAAGCCAGAATATTTAACTTTGATAAAGAATATTATTTAATTAAAAAACAATAAAAGAAAATCCAGGTCCTGGGTAAAAAGAAGTATGTTATTTTGGTAGTTGGTGCTCCAAAAAATGCTCCAGACAAATATTGTGGAAATTAGGTGTGAAAATGGAATAAAATGGACTAGTGGTTCAATTTAGGGTATAATTTGGCAAGTTGAGCAATGAGATGGGGACGCATGAAAGAAAGGCAATGACGCCTACCACCTGTCCACTTTAATTGCTTCAACATCTTAATGTGTGCCATGTCGCCCACATAATTTCACCCTCTACACATCCCACTTCCATCAATGCTTTTTTAAATTAACTTAATATATTGCGTCAATTTCTTTTTTTAGTTTCTAATTTTTTTAAATATCACCTGCTTTCTTTTAAACTTTAAGTCTTCTTTTATTTTCTTTGCCCCATGTGACTTAAGTTTGGAGGTATTGCTATCCGTGGGCTTCAAAATATCAGTTGCTTTCTAAAAGTTTTAGTCTGATTTTATTTTATTTATCCCATATGAGTTAGTACTTACATATTATGTAACTATTTTTTTTTTATTTTTAGTTACAATTTCATATTTAAATTTAGGATCGAATTTTAAATTTTAATTAAAGAATTTAAATATAAAACTATTTGTATCATTAACATTTGATTATATAATAAATATGTTTTAAACATCTTAAAAATTATACTATTTTTATTAGCACATGTTTAAATTTTATTAGTCACGGTATGCATACCATTTAATTTACTTTCCATGAGTAGGGGTAGAATGTGACAGGGTACAGTGTTCATGGTCGGGCTGCAAATTGACTTGTTTTAGTTTACGTTAATTTTTAACTAGTTGAAGTTTAAAAATTAAATTTAATATGTTTTTAGGATATGTTTGGATTCTATTCCGGATCATTATAATTTGGTTTAAATTTTAATATATATAATTTTTTCGTAGTATCATTTTTTAAAATAATTATATATTAATAATATTTTTATTTTAAAAATAATATTTTATATAATATGATATTATATTTATATTAATGTTATTTGTCATAAAATATATATTTAAAAATTATACTTTAATTTATACTTCTTTAATTTTATAATTTAACTATGCATTCCCATAATAAGTATATTAATATAGTTAACTTTATTTTATTTAAAATATTTCATATTTTAATTTGATTAGGTAATAATCTTAACAAAATTTCGAGTTTGATAAGAATAATATATAATAAATCCATCCTAATTAGTCCAAGGAACATCAAGAATACATTGATAAACAATCTTGAAAAGTTTTCTTTTTTATTTTTTTTAATTAAGCATCTGGCACAATTTTCTTTTTTTACTTACAGGGTTTTGAGTCAAACAGAGGCTTTTCTCTAAACCACCATATTTGGTACACGAGAAATTACGTTTAAAATTTCTATATTAAAATTTAATTTAATTATTTTAGAAAATTAATTGTACTATATTAGTTTTTAGGAATTTTATGAGTGCCACACGTACGGAACAACTGAGTTATTTCATTATCAACTAAACATTTTATATATTTTTTTTATGACTAAGAGTGTGCTAGAAAAAATTTATTTACAACTTTTCTAGATTTATCTTATAACATAAGTATTTATATAAGTATTTAAGAGAATTTATAAAAATAGCTTATGTCTAAAAGTTATTTTTTGTTTATTTTAATAAACTTTCTACAATAATTTACGTAAACAGTTTATAATTTATATAATAATTTTCAATTATAGAAACAACTTATACAAATATTCATATAATAAGTATTTACTTAATAAATATTTAATTAAAATTTTTATCTAATCTCCTAGTTCTTGTGGAAAGGAACAGTATTTCACTGTGTTTTTCTAAGAATAATTAATGGATAAAAAAAATCCTATTGATTGTAAATTTTTTGTTTATAGAAAAAAATCATAAAAAATACCAAAATGACACCATTTCACTGCCGTCTTAGAATGAAAGAGGCAATGTTGTAGTTCTTAATGCGTGAAAATGTATCATTAGGTATTCCATTTGTCTTTTTCTATTGAGACAAGTAAAAATAATTCTATTCACTGGAATAAAGGTACAGAAATTATTTATTTATATTAATGTTTCCTACCACAAATCGACGATTAAAATATACAGTTTCTTGGCTGACGAAGAAAACAACGGATAGAAACCATTTTTCGCAGCTAATAAACCCACGACCGAACTTGCTAGTAATACATTTAAAAGTTTAATATGTCCTAATACAAAATCAACTTGCTATTTATTTTTCATAAATCCTAAAGACAACACGTCATAACCGTACCCATGGATAAGAAATTTCTGAAAACCGACAACAAAATTAAGCGGGCTTCTATCACATACTTACACTTTTCTACTTATATTAATTGGGAAAAACTATAAGATTTAGGCTAGTGATATTTTTTTTATTAAGTTTAATGAGTATAATTTTATTGACCAAACTTCGCAGTCAACATTTGGAGAGGCCTAAAATTAAAAAAAAAAAAAAATTCTTGGGGCCAGTTTGGTTGGTACCCAATGAGCATTAAAATAATACAGCTGGCAAGTACTAAATGAGGACCGAAAAATATTAAATAAAAACCTCCTGAAAATGGCGGAAAGCAGGAAAGAAACACTAACTATGAATAATATATAGAGTATAAAAGGAGAAAGAGATAAGAGTGTAGGTATTAACCATTTTCCCTTTTCCAATTCCCTCAACTCTCACTCACTCCACTACCACATTAACTTCATTCAAATCCTTGCAAGTCACTACTCCGTTCTTGCTATGAGATCACATTAGTAACATCAACTTCAATCATTCAGTGAGACTACACACGAATATTCAACAATATTCGGTTGGCCTATAACATTCACTTTTCAAAAATATTATAAGGTTTAATGAACTTTTTAATTCTCAGTATCATAATTATATAATTTTAATTTTACAGTTCACATGACAAATAATATAATTGTAAAGTATTAAAGTGACGCGTGAAAATAAAAAAATAAACTGAACAAATATTGGAGGTAAGGTTTAAAACTCTAATCCCATACTTGAAATACCAAGTTAAGAACTGTTAGGTTAATTTACTTGTTTGGTATATGTAAGAAAATTATATTATATATAACTAAAATGTGTCAGAGATAAAAAAAAATATAAATGTATTCAACCTACCTAATTTTTTATGAATATAAAAATATAATATTATATTGTTTATTTAGTATATATATATATATATATTATCCTCGATACCTTTTAAGTTACCTATAATATAAGTTTCATACACAACAAACAACCAAATTAACTTAGTGATTTTTGGGTTGGTGTTGGAGTATAAGGTTGAGCGTTTAAACCTCACATCCAATAAATTTTCTTTTATTTTTCCATGCCATATCAGCATGTTAAGTTAATATATCAATGTCATATTAAAAATATTTTATTAAATACTTAACAAAAGACAAATAATTTTTATTTGTTATAAATGAGATGAAAATTTAGGAACCAATGCCATTTCATGTGTTTGTGCATGCATTAAATAAATTCGATCCATAATAAATCTTTTCAAATATATTGAAATAAGTAGAGAATAATATATATAACACCATACTTTTTAAAATATTTATTTATTATTAGTTAAAAAAAATTTAGACATATCAAATTGTATATCTCTTAAATATTTTTTAATAAATTTCACTTATAATTCTATAAGTTTCAATTTTTTAATAAAAATAAATATATAATAGTAATATATTGTTATTATTTCTGTCAAAATAAAAGTGAAAGTTTTGTTGTGAAAGCCACTTATGCAAGATGAGAGAAAATTTCTCATATAAAGTTTAGCATAAATTTGAATAAAAATATTGATAGATATAAATAATAATTACTTATGTCTTTTAATTTAAATATTCAAATTTTAAATTTAGTATGAAATATAAAAAAAAATATGTTAAAAAAAAATTACTATCAAATAAACCCACAATTTTTAATAAAATTAATCATTATTTCGAAGATAGATAATTTATCATAGATATTCAACAAAATTGAACGCAACAAAATTGAACGCAACAAAACCATTTTAATTGAAATACATAAGGTGGTCTTGGATTACTAATGGCCCGATATTAATAGCCGACAGATGTGATGATATAAAAATTTTAAAATATTAAAAAAAATAATTGACTAATTAAAACGAGTGGATTATTTGGTCCAAATTAAACTTAGGTGGATGACCTTATAACAACTCTATTTTATTTTTTTTTAAGAAATCTGTGGATGTAACTTAACCGGGGAAAGTTCAAAATTCCTCAACGACTAAATATGAAGGGTCTTAGAATAATTCCCAGGAACTGTGGGAAAGTGTTGTGCAATTTGGTGCTTTATAAAGGTGAAACAGAAGACAATGACAATCATAATCACCCGGTTCTAAAATTGTTAACCTGTCTCTCACCTGTAGCATGGCAATCAATTAGATTAGTTATGTGGCACTAAGGTCATAGGGTACTGTGGAGCCCAACTTTACAATAATAGCAGAAGCCAGAGTGGCCAACAGAGGTGATGCTTAGCTCATAACACCCACGTAACTAACAATAGGAAGTTTTTAGCTGCCCCATCCAATTATCTCCTTTTGTGAACATGTGGCAGTTTGGCATTCATTATTCCTTGCTTTAGAAAACCAAATGATCAGAACTAGCTGTAGGTTTTGTTTTCATTGGTTTATTCCACAATAGGAATGGAATGGGAATAAAATCATCCCAATGTTGCACTCCTAGATTATGTATTTTAAAAAAAAAAAATCATTTATAATCATGTTCGAATATCGGACAGGTGATAAGGTTGTAATAATTTTAAATTATTAATTAAAATGAAACAATCTTAGATAAATTCATCTTTGCTGTAGATGATAGATAATTATGTTCTTTAGACCTTATTTATTTATTTACTTTTCATCAAACCGGTAAGTATTCTTTTATTAGAAACAATTATATTTAAGTAGGAAATGGAAAAATTCTCATTCCTTTAAACGTATTTAATGATTTATAAAAATATAAAATTAATAAAAAATATTATAAAATTGCTTAAAATTATTCGATTCTTTATAACACTTTGTTCTTTTATTTATTTATTTCTTTTTTTTATGGTTTCTTGTGTATGATGCGTAATAAATTTGAAAGTTTGTTTTGTATTATTATATAAAATACTTTAAAATTTAAATAAAAATGTAAAAAGTTGGTAAAACAAGCTTATTGTTCAAATCACAATTAGTTTTTTTAAAATTAAAGAGAAGAAACAAGTTAATATGAACTTAAACTCACTCGAGGTTAGGGAGGAGACATTGTGACCTCTTCTTTCTTCTCCATGTTCGCTTGATCATGTGATGATGATGTATTGTCAATGTTATTACTATCAAATGACATATATATATATAGAGAGAGAGGTGATACACTATAGGATCCACAATCAAGACTTATAGTCAAGTAGGAACCAAATTAACCATGAAAATGGAAATCGAAAATTAAAAGACGAAAAAAACAAAAATGTGTAAAAGAAAAATGATGGAGCTCACCACTAATTCATGAAGCTCACCACAAGTATCATGGAAGTTTGATAAGAATGAGTTCTTTGTTCAAGACAATAGTAGAGAAGAAACTCTCACAAAAGTGTAATGCATATTCAAATTCATTCAAAAATGATTATCCTAATTATAAGAAAGTTTTATATACCCTTGATTAGGTCCCTATTAACCTTATCTAATACTAACTAAGAGGTAAGATCAAATGCCCAAGCCCAAAAGGTCCAAAAAGCAAGTCATCTCCCTTATTAGGCTAGCAACGAAAATAGTGATAGAAATGGGCATGTGCTAGTGATGGAACAAGGATGGATTTCTAGAAAAACAATACGGAAAAGGACTTTGGGATAATGCTATGCTATGCTATATGAAAGATACCTAAAATACTATGAAAATACAAGAAAATATAGAGTACTTTCAACTTTAAACATTGTCCAAATGACAACTTGATACATGGTACAAAAATTGGCTTTCTTAGGCCTCCTCTTGGCTCTTGAGTACGACCAACTCATATTGCATTTCCTCTTGAATCTGCTCTAGTCTCCCCTTAGTCATGGGACCTTCAAGTGTAGAGGTGGCTGCCTCATTCTTGCCAACTTTAGTTCCTTGAGTGTGACCTCTCATATATGTATCAATAGGTTGGCTTGCTCAATGTGATGGAGGAAGATTCATGGTTAATAAAAATTTGCAAACCACGTCAATTGAAAGAGACTGTGGTTTTGAGTTATGGTTTAGCTTGGACGAATTTAAGTTATAGATTGACTTACTCAATGAAATGACTTCCATGAACGGGATAGTGGAAGGAGAAGACGAATAGTGAAAGAAAGAGGGGGATTTACAAAATTGGTAGTAAATGAGAGTTTTAAATTTATTTTATTTTAATTTGTCTTAAATATCTTTTTAGTATTTATAATATGGATATTTTGTTTTTTTAATCCCATAAAATTATTTTAATCATTTTAGTTCTATAATATAGGTATTTTGTTTTTTTAACCCATCACAAACTTATTTTGATTTAGTCCAAAAATACAAACTACATGCTTACGTGAATGATAACTAGAGTGTTGACGTGGTACTTCCTTTGTCATATCATTATTTAATTAAATTTTTTTAGATGTAGGAACTAAAAAAAAACTCAAAAAAATATTTTAAGACCTAAAGTAATCAAAATAATTTTATAATTAAAAAACAAAACTCTCAATTTATAGTGACTAAAAAGATATTTATATGCTTAAATATATTTATTCATATAGATTTAATTATAATATAATCTATATATTTAAAAAAATTATTTATTACATATTTTAGTTATAAAATAATATATATCATGTACACTTAACGGCCAATGACTAAAATACTAGTAATATATGAGTTTATAAAAGTCAACAAATTGATTGGACACAATTTTAATTAGATGACAATGTCAAATTTGTTATATTTTTGGTACATGAATTATTTATTTTCTCTTTTTTTTTATATATATATATATATATATATATATATATATATATATATATATATATATATATATATATATATATATATATATATATATATATATATATATATATATATAAAATAAGTTAAATTATAAATTTTATTTTTTATGTTATAGTAAAATTTTGTCTTGGTCGTTTATCTTTTAAAATATTCATTTTGACTATTTAATTCTTAAATTTGAGTTAATGTTGTTATTAAAAAATAATTATTTTTAATTTTAGAATATATTTTTGAATTATTTTTTATATATTAAACATGTGAAACTTGTCCTATTATATTCATTAACATGAAAATTATAAAAATCAACTAACGTTCGAACTAAAAAAGATCATAAACAAGATAAAAAAAATAATGTATAAAATGAATATTTACATAAAACTATAAAAATCAACTAATATCCGAACTAAAAAAAATCATAAACAAAATAAAAATAATGTGAAAGTGAATACAATGAACACCAAAAAACTAAAAAATATCATCAAATTATTTTCTAGATACTTATAGGACTCACTTTCATGTAATTTTCACCATATTTTCATGACTTTTTTTTATGTTAATTGAGTTTCACAATTTTTATATAGATAAATATAATAAGAAAAATTTTATGTCTTCAATCAGTCTGATATAAAGATGATTATTTTTTCGAAAGAATAATATTGACTTAAATTTGGTGATTAAATGACTAAGAGGAATTTTTAAAAGATAAAATATCAAAACAATTTTTTATCATAAGATAATAAGTAAAATTATAATTTAACCCATGCTAACTTAAAAATAAACAAAACTAGAAAGTATAGTATATAATAATATCAATGAGTTTTTATAATAATTTAAAAAAAACATGTATTAATTCTTTAATTATTATCCTTAAAATGATTAATAAAATTGTATGTATTACACATAAGTATTACATATTCCAAAGTTATTAACATTTATTGCATAAGTCTTTTAATTAGCAATTACAACTGTAAAGTTTTCCTGAAGTACTTTACTATATCTAGCTTCATAAAAGCCAAATCTCATACTCCGTATGATTTATGCTAACAATTAAGATAATTATCAAAGTAATTACATTAATTAGAGTCTTGATGAGTTGCGCATTGCGTTGGTCATTATGCACGTGTTTGACCAGGAAACCTCTGTTTCCGCGTCTGAATAATATCAACCAAGCGATCGTCAAAGACTTTTAGAGAGTATCCCACCTGGCTTCATTAATTACTACTAGCATCCAAATATTTATTTATATATTATTTTAGAATAAAATAAATAATCGATTTATTAACACCTTATTTATTCTACTTTTTTAATTATTTCAAATTTGGTTTTGGTTTGGGGGATGCGTCGTGTCAACGGCATTTAAAAGACACAAGTTGGAGACTTTTTGAAGGAGGCAAAAATCCAAATGGATCGAAATAGACACATTAAAATTAATAAATGGTCGTAGTTGAGGTAGGAGAAGAAGTTTCCGCAACAAAAATCTAATTGCCTTTTATTTTTCCCTTTTTTAGTTTTTTTTTATCTGATAGGAAAAGTTCACTTTTTCATTTACTTTTTTTATTGTTTTAAAACTAAACATTAGAAATTTTTAATAAAAGAACAAACGATATAGTTTAGGGTAATAATGGCCAACATATTTAAGAGCTATATATCTAGGGCATTATAGCTAGCAGCACTCTTCCTTTTACTAATAAAGGTTTGCTGTGGCATGTGGGTTATTCTCTCCAAGAAATGACTAAATTCAAACCCAAAGAAAACAATTGTTGAAAGACTTCCTAATTGTTAAGTTTCGAACAAACACTGAAGTTTAGGCATAACTATACTTAAATTTTCACAAGAGTAAGGCATTTTGGGAAACCAGGGATACTCTTGGTTGTAGCTATATTTTTAGGAGAACTATGATTCTGATTAATTAGTAATTTAATCGTGATAGTATTTGAGAAATTAGTTTTAGTTATACTCTTTTTATTTTAAGATAAGTCACATTTTAACACTAAAAAGAATTATATTAAGTAACATATTAGATTTTTAATGAAACATTAATTTTTTATTCTAATTTTTCCTCAAATAGATAATTAATGTGATGAAATCAGTTTTAGGATAGAAATTAAATAATAAAGATAATTTAGTAAATTATTCTACTCGTTAAGTTATTTATTATTTTCCATAAATTTTGTAAAAAAAAACACTTTAAATGTCATTTATTTCAAAATAGAAATAATAACATTCATAAAAGACGACATTTTTACAGCTAGAGCTGCAGGAAGACCACGAAAGTTACACAATAAGTTTGAAAAAGTAGAGTGACCACCAAAATATTTTTACATTTAAAACATGAAAAAAAAATTAAAACCAAAGTTGATCTTGTTGACCTAATTAATTATTATAGATGTCATCAAGTATCACATTATCAAATCATAAAAAATATTATATTATCAATGTTATACCAACAATGCCACGTTATAAAAAATGTTACGTCAAAAGGAAAAAAATTTTATCATGATGAAAAATAAAGAATATAATTTAAAGAAACTAAAAGAAAAATAACTTGAGAAATATAAAAGATTTAAGTCTTGAATTAAATATTAATATAAAATAAATGCTTATAAATAGAGAAATGAAAAAAATGAGAGAAAAAAGAAAAATATAAATAATATGTATAAATATTAATAGAAGAAGTAAGAAATAAAAGAAAGTTTTGGAAAAATTTAGATATAAGTACTTTGACTATCTGAATTGAAGTGAAGAAAAGAAATTTAAAGTTGCATAGAATTCGGTGGAGACAGCAGTTGAGAGGTAAAGCACTGACAAATGAATCAATTTGATTGTTTGTATTATTTGATGAATGTAGCTGCATATATTATTGGTAGTAATCATCCATCATGCATGGATTACCCTTAAAAATTTCTTGGGAGCTATAATTGAAATGTTTGGGTGGATTCTCTTACTATAGGAGGGTCCACAAAACAGAAGAAAACCAAAACCAGTGAAGTAGTAAACCATTGAAGAGGAACAAGAACAGGAACTCATGAAAAACAACTGCCCCACTCTCGGGTTTTTATCAACTTGCCTATGTGGTCCATCCCAACGCCAAGGACCCTTCCGTACACCATCTATATGACCAATAATACGGTACTTTGTTCTATATGCTAACACGGATTTCAATTCTTTCATTTCGTTATTATAATAAACATTATTACACTCTCATGCACTGTTCTCTTGCTCATCGCATGTCTTGCTGTTATTTGTTTGATATCATCGAGTACATTTCGCACACCTATATTATGGAAATTAATAATAATAACAATCATAATAATAATGTAAAATATATATAAACATATTAATTTGTCATTTGAATCAACAAGTATACTTAGTTATTAAGGGTTTTTTTTCAATAGTATTGAACTATATAAAATATAAATAAAAACTATTACATAGAGAGAGATATACTCCACATTAAATATAAATATAATTATTATCATTTTTTTATATTACTCAAATGATCCTCTCTTGTTGAATTAATCTCTAGGGTTATTAGCCATGAAGAATACTCCCCGTATGACTTGGCTAGTTCTTGTGGGTGTGGGTGTGCCCGTTCGTACCTAATGCAAATATGAAATTCAGAAAAATGCAAGGACAGTAATGCAATAATGCTCCAAAAAATTAAAGAATTTTTTTTATTTATAGTGAATGTTGTACAAATAGAATATCTTGAAATTAAAAGGTTATAGTAACAGAGCATGACAATAATTGTCTCAATGATCTGTGTCTTAACCCAATCCTAGTCATTCTAAGAAGTAAGATTCTACATAGAGAAATCATGGGACAAACAATAGAAATGAATCATCAATATTATCGTGAGCTTGCTAGAAAAAGGAGGATTGTGCAATGGATGTGCTTTTTTCTTTATTCGTTTTCTATTTTTGTTAAAATTGTGGAAAAATACTTAGGCGAACCTGGTCGAAAAGACAAACTCGAACTGAACTGGGTAAGGACTGGGATGTGAAGTTGGGTGGGGACTGATGGATGGGCAAGAATTTGTTTTTGGTTGAGAGCATGTATCTTTTAGGCAAATAAAATAAACTGAAAACATGATAAAAAAAATACTCCATTTATTTGAAGTATTAAAAATATTATTTAATGATGATGATGTTTATAAAAACACTCTTAAATAAAAACCACTAGTATTTTTAATGTCTATCTAATGACTCTTGGATATACAAAATTTAAAAAATAAAAAATAAATTCCCTTTCCTCTATTGTATAAATTGTGGTAGGTACTTGAAAAATTTTCAACGACTATGTCTGACATTAACTAGATGAGAATTCTTTCAGAATTTATATATTCAGCATTTACCTAAAACTTGTTAAAAAGGAAATGAACTGGGGTATATTCACGTGGATAGTTGAAATAGGTGGATATTTTACTCTCCCCCTTAAGCACGATAATGGAGCCTAGCTAGCGACTTTAAAGTCAAACTTAACTCTAAGTTAATTAATATTATCATGGGGAGTTATCATTATCACTGTGCGCAAACAAATTCTTAAGGATAATGTTAACTACACCCCTCAAATTAGCTTCACTGCATCCCCTTCTTGTTTTGTAATTTGAATATAAGACTTATGCTCATAAAAAACAAGAAATAATATAGAGTAGATATTGATAATAAGGTATATTTATTATTATTACTAATAGTATTATTTAGAAATAGAAAGAGTTTAGTTAGGATAAGGGGATAAAAAGAGAAGAGCATGCGGAGTGGTTGTCCAGTAGCAGCAAAGCAAAGGTCAGCTAAGGGGGGATGAACTTCACTAAATAAAGGTCCACCCCCCTCGTGAACCCCCATCAAG
This sequence comes from Mucuna pruriens, assembly GCA_025330945.1. Lineage (NCBI taxonomy): Eukaryota > Viridiplantae > Streptophyta > Magnoliopsida > Fabales > Fabaceae > Mucuna > Mucuna pruriens. The sequence goes on along the minus strand of JAENHJ010000361.1, from coordinate 1,437,254 downwards.
TTGGTAGTATGAACTTCACCAAATCAAGGTCCACACCCCTCTCATGTGGGACCTGCGTCACATACACACCCCACAACTCAAACATAATACCAGGCATGCAATTCTCTACACCATCAATTAATAATAACTGTTTTTTATGTAAATATAATAATATTCACAAATATGTATCACTTTAATTCTACCTTTAATGCTATAATGCAACAATGTCTATGAGGTAATGCTATAAATTTCTAATCCTTCCTTTTGTTAAGATATCACAAAATGTTTTATATATCTTTTAGTGTCAGATTCACTTTTATTCGGATATAGACAAAATTCTTGTCATAAAGCGACTCTATCAGGTTTCAAATACAAGTATTAATTTAGGTAATTTTATATTCAGTAATATTAATTTTGAGTTAATTAACAATATGCAAGTATAATTTAGATGAATAACAATTGTCAATTTATCTCATGCGGGTTGTGGGGTAACTCGTTGATTTGTATTTTCTTCATTTACTTATATAATTAGCATTAATTAGTTTATATTAAAATATTTTATTAATTGTAAAATAACAAAAAAAAAACTTAATAATATATTCTTGTAATATAAATTGATTATACACTTTAGATGGTGAAATTCTTACTTTCTCTGCTCTTTCAATTACACATTTGTAATATTGCTCTCTTATCTTATTGGAAAGCACATTTTACAAACTGTTTTCACATTAGTTAAAAAATTATTTCTATATTCAATTATTGTCTTTTTTACAGCTATTTATCTATATTTATTTATTTTTTAATCATCTATTATATTTTTATTTTTAAATTAAATTTAATAATTATTTTAAAATTATTGATAATAAGAAATAATTTTATATCACAATTTAAACTATTTATTATAATTATAAAATATAATTTATATATTAAAAATATTTATTAATTATAAATTTAAGTGTTAATACACTTAATTATGACATATTAAAAACTTTTGAATTGATTGATTCTCTACTCATGTTATCTCACCTATATATTTTGTCAAACTAATTAACTATAGCTTTCTTATAGTGTTAATGATATCCCCTGAATTAATTCAATTTGCCAAGTGACCCACAGCCAGTGATCTTATCCTTTCTCCTTTGTCATGGATCCTCTCTCTCATACATACACACACACACCATGAATCTTCCTTCATCTCCAATTGAGTTGACCCACCCATACCCACATCATCCTTCCATACACGCTCACAATTTAATGAAATAAAACTAAATTAATTAGTAATTGCTCATGATGCCTAAATGATCCAAATCTGATTACATTTCATTTTCCATGAAATATAATACTAGGTCAGGTTCCTCCTCTTCCTATATATATATATCCGCTCTCAAACCAACCCACACCTATTCTCAAGTTTCTCTCTGTCTCTCATTTTCCTTTCCCTCTGTTTCTTCAAACTTCATACTTTTCATACATTACTTCATTCTATAGCTAAAATACTCAACAAACCAAACCAAACCAAAACCCTTATCTACACTCACTTAACACTTCACACAAACCAAAGTTAGTTGGTTAACGGTTGCAAACACAAAATGGATAGAGGCGGTTCCACAGACGAAACAACCACAACCAGCGACTCTCTTTCTGTTCCGGCGAGGCTATCTCCTCCACCGACGAACACGCTCAGCCGCGTCGGCAGCGGCGCCAGCGCCGTCGTCGACCCCGACGGTTGCGGCGGCTCCGGCGAAGCCGAGTCCCGGAAACTCCCGTCGTCGAAATACAAAGGCGTGGTGCCGCAACCTAACGGCCGTTGGGGCGCACAGATTTACGAGAAGCACCAGCGCGTGTGGCTTGGCACCTTCAACGAGGAAGACGAAGCAGCCAGAGCCTACGACATCGCCGCGCAGAGGTTCCGAGGCCGAGACGCCGTCACCAATTTCAGGCCTCTCACCTGCGCGAGCGACGACGACGCCGAATTCGAGTTCCTCAACTCGCATTCCAAGTTCGAGATCGTCGACATGCTCCGCAAGCACACCTACGACGACGAGCTCCAGCAGAGCAGGCGCGGCACGTGCGACGGAAGGCGCCGCCGCCACGGCGAGACCGCATCGAGCGGCGCGAAGGCGCGTGAGCAGCTGTTCGAGAAGACGGTGACGCCGAGCGACGTCGGGAAGCTGAACCGATTGGTGATTCCGAAGCAGCAAGCGGAGAAGCACTTCCCGTTGGGCGGCGGATCCGGCGACGGAGTGTCGCCGTGCGTGGCGGCGGCGAAGGGAGTACTGCTGAACTTCGAGGACGTTGGAGGGAAAGTGTGGCGGTTTCGTTACTCGTATTGGAACAGTAGCCAGAGCTACGTGCTGACGAAAGGATGGAGCCGGTTCGTGAAGGAGAAGAATCTTCGTGCCGGTGATGCGGTTCGGTTCTTCAAGTCGACCGGACCGGACCGGCAGTTATTTATAGACTGCAAGGCTAGGAATAGTGGCGAGGTTGATACTAACGGTGGCTTGTTTATTCCGGTTGTTGAACCGGTTCAGATAGTTCGGCTTTTCGGGGTCAACCTTTTGAAACTACCCGGTTCGGACGGTGTCGGGGTTGGCTGCGATGGGAAGAGGAAAGAGATGGAACTGTTTGCCTTAGAATGTAGCAAGAAGTTAAAAGTAATTGGAGCTTTGTAACATTACATACTTTTTTACTTTCTTTTGTAACTGATGAAATCATGTGGGAAGGATTGAGGAGTAGATCATAGATGGATGAATGCCCTTGTTGCAAGTTGCCACTTACTAAAGCTGTATATTCTTAGACAAAGAAAAAAAAGAGGAAATTAGGGCAACAAAATTTGTATAACACTTTTTTTTATAAAATAAATGAACGAGGAATTTTTGTAACTTTTTTATTATAGACATTTTCTATCAAAAGTAAATTTTTTAGACACTGGGGCATTAACTGTGGACAGCTATTTCCGACAAAAGAATTTGAATTGAAATTCATCATCTTACGAAAAATCCATTCCTTCTATGAGATTTGCTTTTAAGTTTAATTTGTAGCTTGTTCATGTATATCACAGGTGCGGTGTATTCCATTTTCATGATTTCGGCTTGCTTTTAATGTTTCTTAGTGTATATATTTTTTTAATTATCATGCGTAAAATATTTATTAATTTTATTGTTTATTAATCTTTATATAAGAATTTAATTTTTATTTGCAAGACTTAAATTTTAAAATCATATCTAAAGAATTTGAATATAGTTTTAATCGAACTATGATAATATTAGTTTTTAGTATATATTTAAATACCATTATTTTTAAAATAGGTATTTATTTTTAAATTCTGTCTTAAAAATATAATAAAAACAAATTAATTTTTTCTTAAAGTAAACTAATTAAATATTTATACTGAATTAAATATTTATACTTATTTTTTATGGTGGGGCATGACTCTTCGAAGATATCGTTTCAAATGAAATATTAAAATGTTTATCTTTTATTTATTTTAAATTTTTATACATTTATTTTTTTTCTTTCTCTATTTTATCCTTTTTTTCCTTTTATTCATTTCAGACCTTTTTTTATGATTATGAAATAAATGTTATACTTTAATTTTTCCGAAGGAGAAAGGTTGGCAATTTTAAGAAAATTAATTAATACGTGTATATATATAGAGGGGGGGCCATAGCATGACCCAGGAAAGTGTGAACAAGTTGATAATGAGACATTTGTCCAATAAAGAAAGAAACTAGGAAAGAGGTACTTGGCAAGTGGGTATGGCGTACTGTACATGCCCATAGCTTTTTCTAACATTCTTAAAATTATAGAGCTTGTTTTTGGAATGGTCAACTTTCCATGAAGTTAGAGTTGTTTACATCGTTATGTACCACTAAAGAATTCGCAACTCGTTCCCTTAAAAAGAGGGGGCGAAATCTGCAACTCCGATTTGTTCAAAACATGTTTAGAGGATGGATTCTTTTTCCATGCTCTATAGCTACCACTTATATTTGTTCTGGAAGCTTTATTTAATTTAGCGATTTTTTTTATTAGCCTTTAACTATCTGTTGATAATAATTTTGGTGAAAGAAAAAACAATAACACCACCTTGTATATATATATATCTTTTTTAAAAGATGATAATTATAATATGTAGCGTGTTTGCGAGTAAAATTGGACTATTTTGAATTAAAAAAAAAAAAAGCAATCCAATCATTTATATTTTGTTTTTTAAACCTCTAATTGGTTTGATTTTAAAATTAAATTCAATCTAATTTGTTTTGGTTTTAATTGAATTGTACTTTTATATTAAATGAGGCTGTTTTAGGAGTTATTATTAATGAGAGTATTTTTTAAAAATATTCTTAAATAAAAGTATCTTTAGAAATTATTCTTAAACGAGGACACTTTTAAGAGTTATACCAATTCTCATTGAATTATATGTATTATTCTAATCATATATACTGAGCATTTAGTTTTAATTTTAATTTTGATTTTTCTTTTAAATATGTTTCTTAATTTTATTCAATTTAATTTAATTTAATTTAAGTTAACAATTGACTTGAAAAAAATCAACCATCTCATAATACTGTTCTTTTATCTTTATATGTGAACTTGATTTTTTAATTATTTTGTATTTATATGTTTTATATTTATTTCTAAGTTTAATTTCAATGATTTTTTAAAATAATTTGTCAATAACTAAAAATAATATTGTAGTGTATCAGAATATAAATTAATCACTGTAAATTTAAAATATAATTTACATGTTAAAAATTATGTATTTATTTATAAATTTTAATTATAATATTTTTATATATTAAAATATATTTATTTATAATAAATTATAAGTATACATAAAAATACTTATTATATGCATTACATGTGCTTAAATACTATTTAAAATAAAATAAAACATATAAATTAATTCTACATCAAACATTACATTTTATATAAATCTCACGATAGTTGAAAATACAAATTCAAATTATTGCAAGTTGAAGATTAAACCACAGTCTTTTTCAAAAAAAAACTAAATAACAAATTTTTTATTCGTATTTTTTAATATAAAGCTATGTTGTTCATGCAAGTAGAGAATTTATCGATATTTATAACTTAGTAATATAGATTATAGAACTTGTTGATTCAAATTTTACAACGTATTTCTTCTAATGAGGTAAATCAAATAACGGATGTCTTAACTAAATATTCATTCCTAAATAATATAATAGATAATCTTTTTAATTTTCTATTTTATTTTTTATTGCTTGTGTTATTGGATAATTTAGCTAATATCTTTTAAAGGTTATTGATTTAATTTGGAAAAATTTCTCTATCTATATAAATAAAAAACATTATCTATGAATGAAAACAATTTTAGGATCTATTTTTTTATTGGTGACATTTTTTAAGAGTTTTTTTGAACAATAACTTTTTCAAAAAAAATTTCAACCTTTTATCTCTATCAATATATCTTTTTATCTTTACTTTTAAATTAAATTTTAATATATTTTAAAATAATTGTCAATAATAAAAATAACTTTGTATTATAATATATATTGTTTATCATAAATCTAAAATATAATTTATGTAAAAAATTTATTTATTATAAATTTTAATTATAATATATTTTACATATTAAAAAAATATTTATATATCATAATTTTAATTATATAAAATAATATTTACTTGTGCATTCAACATATTAAAATAATAGTCTATTTTTACTCTTATATTATATTTTTTAGAAAGTAAAACTCTGACTCTTCATGCTCTTTCAATTATCTAACCTTTCCATTTTTTTCTTCTCTTCTTCAATACATAGTAATTGCACACACAACTTAATCATAAGAGTTTAATTAGTTTTTTATATCAAATATTAAACGTTTTTTCAATATTAAATTGCTTCTCAATTTAATTTACATCAAGTTTATATCTAAAAATAACATTTTCAAGATAAGATTTAGAATTGAATAATTTTTTTAATTAGTATTTTTAATTAAATTTATATAATAAATATATATTTTTAAATATATAAATCATATTATAATTAAAATTTGTAATAATTAAATATTTTTTAACATATAAATTATATTTTAGATTTATGATAAATAATTTATATTGTGATACAATATTATTTTTAACTATTAACAAATTATTTTAAAATTTATTAAAATTTAATTTAAAAATAAAAATGAAAAGAATAAATTAAAAGAACAATATTTTAATAAAAAAAAAGTTAAAACGCTTTTAATATTTTTTTAAACATTCTCATTAACAGCAATTCTTAAAAGTACTGTCATTTAAAATATTTATTCTAATTTATATAGAGAGTGTATATTTATTATTAAATGATTATACTAACCATACTTATTCTTTTTTTTCCTAATTATAAGTGAATCAATTGAAACAAATTAAAAAGTTGATAAAATTATAGTTAATGAATAGTCTTGAATTTATATATATAAAAAAAAATTATCTTAATTTTCAAAATCACCCTTATCACAACAGCATACTATTAATATTCGAAAGTGTAAAGTAGTTAAACATGATTTATTAGAAATTAAGGGTAAATTTTTAAAAAATATATTCAATGTTTCATATTTTTTAAAGTGCCTTATATAAAGGAATAATAACAAGTTTTTAGAACATAGCTTATAAAAAAAATAGAAGGAGTATATCTTAAAACAATAAAATGTATTTTTAATTAATAATAATGGTGTTGGTGATAAATTTATTTAAAACAAATATCAATTGTATATTGTATATCTTTTAAATTTACTGGTAAAAAATATATTTATATGCGTATATATTCAAATATATATATATATATATATATATATATATATATATATATATATATATATATATGATAAATATATAAAATTTTGTCTCTTAGTTTATACCTTCAATTAATTATTTAAATAAATTATTACAAATTAAGCTAAATTTAGTTATATACTTAAGACACCTTTTTTTTAAGTGATCAAATTAAAAAAAAATATTTACATAAATAAAATATAATTATACACAAATATTAAGATAGTATTTAATTAATCTTATTAATGTAGTATTCATATAAATATATAATTGACTTATATAATCTTAATAATATATACGTGTGTACAATATTCACTCACTTATCATATTCTTTTTGAATTAAAGAAGTATGTACAATAAAAAGTACACATATAAAAGAGAGACTAATGAACAGGAAAACGAAAAAAAATATAAAATGAAAAAAAAAGAGAATCCAATCAATAGGTAGAGATAAAATAAAATGGGTAATATGTTACAAAATTGCCACATATTTCAAATATTTTTCATTGATATTTTCACATAAATTTATTTACCTCTGAACTTTTTTGAATTTTTAACTTATTACTTTTTTATGGGATTATTACGTTTTTTATAGATTCTTTTATTTTTAATTTGTAGATGAAGTTTTAAATATTTTCAATTAATTTGAAAAAAAATAAAAGTAAGTCTTAAAAAGAGAATTTACTTAATAAAGTCTGATGGCTTAAATCCAATATATTATTATTCTAAAAATAATCTTCAAAACAGAATTTAGCTAATAAAATTCGATTAACTCAAATCTAGAATTATTACTCATATTTAAAATTGAGATAAATTTATATCATATTACTTTTTAGAATATGTAATTTAAAATATTTTATTTTATCTTATATCATGTTATTTTTTTCTGTATATTAAAAATAAAAACATAAATGTCCCCAGCATCTCGGGTTAGATACTGGTACCTTTCAAATTTCAATCTGCGTGGATTAGTACAAAGGGTTAAAGACATGGGAAGCTCTCTTGCCTTGAAAGTAAAAGAAAAAAAAAAAAGCAAAAACAAAAAAAGTCCTTAAATTGCACCTAGCTAGACACTAAAATTTCAATACTTCTAAAACTATGGTCAAGTCAGAACTCACAACCACAAGTGATAAACATCGAAAGTCAACACTTTTTAAATCAGTAACATCATATCTAGATCTGTAAATAAACTACATTGAAGTAGTAATTAATCAATCATTGTTTATTTCCACTGCAGCTAGCTCTACTATGGTTAATTAGTCACAACTTGCAATTGCAAGTCAACCGATATCGAAAGGCACAAAATTAATATAGCTTGAGCGTTATATTTACTGATCTATATATATATATTAAATACTAGGTGCTTCGAAGCCTATATATCTCACCAGCCGAGTTTTATTTGACTACTAATTTATATAATCTTTCAGTTTGAGTTGACTTAATATTTTTAAATATATATATTGAATGAAGTCTAGCTTAATTAATTAATTGAGTAGGATATAAATAAATTTATTATATGTAAAATAAGAGATAAATAAATCAAAATTTCATAATTTTATTAATATGATCCGAAAAAAAATTATATTAAAATTTTCTTCGGATTGAAGTCAATCAATTAAATCCTAAGATAAGACGTATGAACTGTATACTTTCAATTACTTTTTTTAAATTTTTATGAATAAAAATGTAATTGGTGGAGTTAATTAGTTGCCTTGTGAGCAGAGGTCTTTATAAACAAAGTAAATTATAACTGGTATCTTTTTATTTTTACGTTAAAAATTTTGGATAAAAATAACCCTTTTTATTAAGTGAGGACAAGTTATATATGAACCTGAGTCAGATTCATAATGCATGGGATGAAATTGCTTGCTAATAAGGATATATGGACTTAATTCTAAATCATGCACGAGGGATGTTAATTATGAGAAATGCCCGTAATATAATTCTTTTATACTCTTTTTAATATGTCTTTTATTATCAAGTAAAATTCATATGAAACTCACGTGATTCCGTAAGTTTTATCGATTTAACTTAATAATAAATAGCATTTTAAAAAATGAGTCAAAAAATTGTTATTAATTTATCTTTTATATTATAAATTAAAAGTTTATAATTATATACATGAATGAGATTCTCACCCTCCACCCTCTCAATTAATTTTTTAACAGCTTTTCTTCTGTTTTCCTTAAATGTGCATTTCATACGCTATTTAGTGTAATTAGATAAAAAAAACTCTCATTTAATAATCTTAATATAATATTCTTTATTTTTTACATATTTAATCGCTTTTTCTATTTTATTTAATTTTTATCTCTAAATTTAATTTTAGTAATTTAAAAAAAATCAATAATTAAAAATAAATTTATTTTCACAATTTAAATTATTTATTATAAATTTAAAATATAATTTTTTATATTAAAACATATTTATTTATCGTCAACTTTAATTATAATATAATTTTTATATTAAAAATATTTATCTTATATAATACCTACGTTAAAATCTCAGTGTTTATTTATTTATTAATGACTTTCCATGTCTTAATCATGTTACGGGCCTCAGGCTCTTTCTTTTTTTTATTATTATTTTATTTTAACGCAAGGTTTGGGATATACGCACACATGCGTAGATTATCATGATGACATCCTAATATTTTATTTTATTATATCATTATGAAGTACTTAATAACCATATTCCCATGAATCTTAATTACACTTAAAACACGATATATTTAGTTGACATTTTCGAAAGAATAATACTACTATATCTTTCTACTATAATTTTATGTTTGTGTGTGTAATACGATCGTACGTGTATACAGTTGAAAATTGTTCTTCAAGTAAACATTGATGTTTGGTCAATTTGCCTGAAACTTCCTTCGCAACTTCAACACGCAATCACGGAAAGTCACCACATAACCATTTGACTATTTTTATTTGTTTATTTATTTTACTTTTAGTGACTGCTGATTAAATTGTCCAATTTTCTTCTGTTATATTTTACATCCTTATTTATTCTCGAATAATAAATTTATTAATTTTTATAATAATTATATTAAGAATCATACATGATTTGTAAATAAATGATAATATAAAATTATTTTATTAATTATATGATTAATAAACTCTAATATTTAACTGCATGCAGGAGATTAATTTTTAGTTTTATATTATTATTTCATCTTATTTTCTTTACGTTTTAAGAAAATAAGATAATTTATTTTTGTGTTATTTATAATATTAATAAAATATTAAATATTTTTTATTATATTTTTAATTATTTATTATGAAGTGAAAAAATAAAAATAAATTTAGATGAAAAAATCTAATTAATACGAAAATATAAAATATATTAAAATATTATATCCTGCTAAATTTTATGAAAATTAAAATATTAATTATATTTATTAATTTTTATAGTAAATTTTAAATGTCAAACAAAATAAGATTAAACAAGTATTCTCTTTTTGAAAACCGAATAAGCATAACTAAATAATTTAAAATAATTATTTAATAATTATTGTTGACACTCATTTTTATCCATCTTTTTTTGATGATAACAAAAAAATAGTAAAAGAAAGAAAGGAAATTTGGTTTAGTGTCATTATCAAACTTAGTCCCGTGCCCCATTCCATCTAATCCGGTTTTGTGCCGATTCTATCCAATCTGGCTCTGTGTCGATTCTATCCAATCCAACTCTGTGTTGATTTCATTCAATCTGGTTCCGTGTCGATTTCAATATCAAATTTGGCTTCGCATCGATCTGGCTCCGTGCCTTTATCAGACTTGGCCCCATGCCGCATTCCATCTGATTCAATTCCATACTCATCGTGTCTGACTAATAATCTTTACTTGTCATCTACCTAGATAAAATGAAGTTCATATTATTTGGATGAGCATAAGTAAAGAAGGGGGCAATTGTTGACACTCATATTTGTCCACCTTTTTCTAATGATAATAAAAAAATAGTAAAAGAAAGAAAGGAAAAGGGAAGACGTGATGAGGAAGCTTCACTTCCCTCCAAGTGCAGTCTCGAGTAGGTAACAATGACTGACAGTTGTTGGCGCCCTGACTTCTTAGAAAAAGGCATCCCACACTGACACTCCATATAGGGACAAAGGTTGCAAGAACGTTTTGTAACTGCGATAGCCAAGGAGAGGGGCTTTGGGGAGTACCACTGCATTTCTGGAAAAGAACTTCGGGGAGCATCATCGCATTAATGGAGCTCTGAAGAGAGCCTCTGCATTAATAAAGAAAGATCTCCTTGAAGGATTCGAAGGGAGTGGAGCTGGCCCATAAAAAGGATGGGGTAGCGAAGAAGAAAGGATCTTTTGGAGAGTTCTTTCCGGAGAAAGAGTGTGAGAAGCAGAGAAAGATTGTAGAAAATACCAGAGAGAGAGAGAAGTGGAGAAGTTGACCTTTATATGGACAACGATGCACCTGGGAACTAGGTAATTTCCAAAAACCCTTATGAGCAGTTCACTTTACCATCTAGCGGTCGACTTAGGCCAAACATCGAACCAATGCTTCCTATTCACTAGCCGACCCCAAATCATAATACTCATATCATTTCTGAGTTATCCGACATTTAGTTGGCATTCCCCTCTCGGCCACCTAACACTTAGTCGACACTCATCTCGGTCATTCAACACTTAGTTGGTATTCGGATCCTAACTCAGCTGAGATGTAATCGACGCCCCTTTTTGCTTAGGTAGCAGAATAGTTACTTAGCCCATAAGCCTCAATAAAAAATATGCAAACTTTGAATTCTCTATTACATTAGGAGATACATAGGAGCAAGAGACAATTTTTGTCAAGTTCAAAAAAACAAAAAACACATTTTCCCCCCCTTCCATGGAAAATCTTGTCTTGTTCATGTTCTAAAGGTAAGATCCATATTTCGGAAGTCATAACCTATTTCACGCATCCAATTAAGGTGACTGTCTTTTGACATGTGTTGTAGGGTGCTAACACCTTTTCTACATGTAATGGACTCCCGAACCTCAACCCGTTTCTGTAGATCAAACCTATTGTTGATACCCAATTTTGTCCTTGGACTTTAAAAGAAAAGAAGACAAAGGAGCTGAAGAGGGGGCAGGTTGATTGTCCCTCCCTTAAAAGGAAAAGAGCAAGAAATGTTGGAAAGACAGTAGGCCCTAGCAAGCCCATGCTCCCTATTCAGCCTCGGACAGGTGCCAACAGATAGAGAGTCACACACTAGGCCCTAATCAAGGATTTAGGAAGTGTTTTCTATCGTAATGGTCAGAAGAAAGGATGGAGAAGTCACCACCACATTGAATGAGGAAGTTGTCGCATTAATTAGAAGGAGCCTCATGGAGGATATTGTGGCATTGATGAGGCCCTAAGGGGAGCCACCGTATTAATTGTGGAAGATCTCCTCGAAAGATCGTGGGAGGGGAAGCTGGCCTATAAAAGGGGTTGGCGTTGAAGGAAAAAGGGGTTGAAAACTTTGGAGTAAGAGAAAACCAGTTGAAAGAGTTTTTTTTAGAGAGAAAAGAAGCATTAAGAGGAGAAAGAAAAGGTAAGATCAATCTTTCCCAAACACAACGTTGAGATACCTGGATACCAAGTAAAACGCTAGAAACATTTTTAAATGTGAATATAATGTTTGTGGTATTCGATCTTAACCCGTAGACAAATACCACCAAAATATAAAGGTGCACCCAAACCTAACCAATAGGCTGACTCTCGATTGGTTGTGCCTCAAAGCGTACCCAACGTCTAGGTCTCCGTTGACTGACCGTGAGTCGGCACTCCTGATCGATTCTGGGTTGACTCCCCACTCACACTTAGTACCTTTTACCTTCATCGACTCCTGGTCGACACTATACCCTCACCGACTCCTAGTCGGTACTTTACCTTTACTGTCACTTAGTCAACACTTCCTTGTGGTCAATTCGGTGTCGGTCTTTCCCATGTAACCTTTTAAGCTTCAGTTAAAACTATGTAAATTTTGACTTCTCCATTGCATTGGAAGATACGTAGGAGCATAAAACAACTTTTGTCAAGTTCATAAAATCTAAAAACATCATTCATCCTTTCGTTACCCACTCTTCCTTACATTCAAAAGGTGAAAACTATAGTATAAAAGTCATTTCCTATTTTTTGAATCTAGTTAGGGTAATTGTCTTATGACAGATGCGATGAGATACAATGTTTTTCCTATGCATAATCGATTCACAAATCCAAGTTCTGGTTCCCAAGACTAGTCTTATTCAATCACATGTTTTCTAGTGTTTTTCTTGAAAATGTCAGTGGTGACTCCAATTTTGATGTTCCCTTCTCTGAAAAGAATGCGGACTCCAAATTTTTATTCATCGTTAATCCTGTTGCGGCCTATGTTGCGACACCTATCCATCATTAGGTTTTATAGTGCTTCCCTTAAAAGTGCCGATGACAACTCCCAACTCTTAGTTTTTTTTCCCCAAAAAATTTTAGATGTCAACCAACTTGAAACCTGCCTACCCTGTAGCGGTCACGGTTGTGACAATTATAAATAATTAAAGAGTTTTATTTTCATCCATTTTCACTAGAAATTTTTTTATACTATTAACTAATTAAGAATTATTTCAAATATTATTTTTAAAATAATCACTATAAAAAATGTATAATAATTTATTATTAAATAATAATATTAAAATTTTTTATATTATCACCATATTATAATTAAATTCATAAATAAATATGTCGCCTTACTTAACTTTTTCAGAGATTGCTTGATATAAGTATCGAATCCCTGCTTAAGGACTTTCACACTTTTCAGAGAAAGAAGATTGTTAATATTTTCTGAACTTTAAGATTTGATGAGTTTCCAAAACTAATTCACTTAAAACTTTTTTCAATAATAAAAATAATAAAATACAAGAAAGGAAAAATTTACCATCGTCTAGGAATCTTCGAAGATTGTTCCGTAAGTTTTCGAGTTTAGAAATTTTTATCGGATAGAAATAGAAACGAGGACAAAAAAGCGCGAAACATATTTGACGTGGAGATATAGATTATATTTCCAATCTTGTACGTAGGGTCTCTAAATATTTAAAAATAATAAAATCATCCTTAATTTAAATACAAACATAAACAATTTTAATTTTTTAAAAATTAACATATAAATTAGCTTTATTTTTTTACTTAATAACTATTTTTATATTATTAAATTTAATAAAAGAGAATTTAATTCATTACATAATTTTATTTTTTAATTATTTGGAAATTATTATAATATTCTTAAATGTTTGGAATCTTGTAAAAATCTGAGAAATTGAGTAACGAAGAAAGGAAAACTTACCCCAATGTGAAGAATCGAGACAAAGACCGAACTCACAGAAGAATTTTGAGAAGATAAGGGACAAGTAGTGGGAATAGTCTCCATAAGAAGGATGCTATATCATTCGAAATAAGTTACCAAAAAATGTTCCAAAAGTTTCTTTTTTTTAAGTTAATTAATATTTTGTAATTATTTTTAAATTCTTCAATTGACCGTTGCTGCATTTTTCCTCTCCATAATACTCCATGTCGGTGTCGTCTTTACAAGGAAATGTAAACGAATGCCATAAGTAGTGTTGTGCCTACGTACACAGTATCCCGAAACTAGAAAGGTACGTGGATCTGAAGCAAAAACATTAATAAATTAAGAAGAGTACGAGTTCGTATTTTATTGGATTTTTCATGGCTAGAGTCAGAATTTTAACTTTAAAGCGCTAAAACCATAAAAAATAATTAAAAAAATTTAAATATTCATATCTATAGAAAAATGTAATATATAATTAATGTTTTTATAAGTAATATATTAATGTATATAATTGTATTGAATACTAGTACTTGCCACCAATTGTAACCGATATATATAATAATTTTTTTTATTTTACTATTAATTTTAGCTATCATTTAAATTAGTAGTTAAATTTTAACTAATTAACTAAAATAATATTTTTTCTAACTTAATTTAAATTATATTTATTTATATTTCTTATTACTACAAATTAACTAGAAAAAATAACTACAAAATTTAAAAATTTATTAAAAATTAATTAAGATTATTTACTACTTATTTCATTCTATCATCAATATTATAATAATCTTATAACTAATTATTTTTACTAGAAATTAACTACAAAATAATTATTGATTTTAAAATTAGCTACAAAATTATTTTGTAGTAAATTTTAAATTTTCTAGTAGTGATATAAATACCTACTAAAAAATAGAAAAAAAAATGAAAGAAGCTAAAAAAACAAAAACATAAACAAAAAAAGGAGCTTCTATATCCTAAATGATCATGAAACATGGAAATAAGTATATATATATATATATATATATATATATATATATATATATATATATATATATATATATATATATATATATATATATATATATATATATATATATATATATATATATATATATATATATATATATATATATTACTACAATAATTTTTTGATTTTGCTACTAATTTTAGCTACCATTTAAATTGGTAGCTAAATCCTAGCTAATTAACTATTAATTAACTAGAATATTATTTTTTCTAGCTAAATTGAAATTATACTTCTTATTACTACAAATTAGCTAGGAAATAACTACAAATTTTAAAAGATTTACTACAAATTAACTAAGATTATTTTCTTAGCTAATTTGCTACTTATTTCATGCTACCATTCAATATTATAGTAATTTTGTAGCTAATTATTTTTACTAAAAATTAGCTACAAAATAACTATTGATTTTAAAATTAGTCACAAAATTATTTTGTAGCAAATTTTAAATTTTCTAGTAATATATATATGAACACAGGTAAAAAATTGTCCATATATAAAAAAAATATAGATGAATAATAAGAAAATAGACCAAAATTTTACTTATTTATGAGAAGGATAGAGTGGTCCCTTAGCCTTTTTGTTTTTTGGAGAACTTTTGAAACCAAAAATCAAGGATTAAAAAATTAGAGCGAAAACGTATATATTCCTAAATCAGAAAATTTATAATAAATTTTCTAGATCAATTATACTAAAAATTCAGTAGAAAATGATTTTGTATATATATTCAATACAGTTGATTTAGAAAGTTTTGTAAAAAAAATTAAAAATAAAAAAATGTCAACATTTTACATCAATTGTATGAAAAACTGATCCACAAAATACCTTTTAGATGAGTTCTTATTATGACTTAATTAGGTAAAAATTAATTTTTTAATTGATTTAAAAATAATTAATGTAGACGGTTGATTTTAATATTACAAAAAGTCACCGTCTCACATGTTACATTGATTTTCTAATAATATTATAGATTTTTAATTTCGAATGTTTAAAGTTTGTTTTAACTAATAATGATAGGAATATGTGAGTTATTGAACAAATATAAAATAAGTACTCTATAGTTTTGTGAAGAGTTTTGCTACTAAATACGATCTTCTATCTTCTGAAAATTGACGAACTTCAAATCCATTCAGCTTGTTTGTGTTGTAAGACCATAGACGGGAGAGAAGTAAAAATCAATTCATACATATTGCTTATAAGGCTCTATTTGTCAATTTTCATATGAAATTTTTTTTACCAAAAAGAATTTATGAAACTTTGTCATTTCTTTAAGAATAAAATTTTAGGAAATGAAAATGCTATTTCTAATACAAGGCATGAAAAAAAATTGGATTCAGAAAGTACTTATTTAGGAGTTACAAATTTATCACCTAAAAGATGAGTGAAGAATTACACTAACCAGTTACCAGTTGTTCGATTTAAGATTATATCTTATTCTTTGAAATTAACTTGCTAGAATTATTATATATATAGTAGAAATAAGAACAAGATTAATGGAACGAAATTAATATTATCAACATGTTTGATATAGTCTTTAGTGAAATGTCTATTGCATTCCCTACATTTGATAGCCAAATGAAAGAAAAATAAATGTAAATAAATAATTAACTCAATGAACGTAGTTTTGGAAGGTTTAATGACAGTGACACTAAAATTAGTGAGGTCATATAGGTAATTTTACGACCGCAGGCGTTGTTGATAGCAGTGTTATGCCAATGGCTATTATGATGGTGGTGGGAAGGTTGCAAGTTGAAACCATGGCGGTAGCAATGAATGCTGTGCGTGGAAATTGTCTTTTTTAAAAAACCAAACATTGCCAATAAGTCTTTAGGAATTAGGGTATAAATTTAGGTGTGTGATTTTAATGTAATCATTCACTGTTTTAGTGTTTTATTATATTATCCCCCGTCCTCTTTTTTTTAACATCCAATGCTTAGCATACATACAAAATAATAATAACAATTAAATTTAATAAATATTTTAATTAAATTTGTTAATGATGGAACGGACTAGACGCATGTTTTAATTTGAAGGAATTGGCCATTTTATGATATCCTCTAAAAAATAGATAATATATTTTTTAATATAGCTAGTTATAGGTAGAGAATTAAGTATAGTATATAGATAAGTTCTATGCCTTTTCTTCCAACAATAAAACACTCAAAGAAATGGTATTCTTCTCCAAATGTCTCATTCGTACGTGGTCACGAATTGAACATTGTGCAGATAGTAGTCTTAGTCTAGGTTTGTGTCACCCTTTCCTCATGTTATGGTGGAATTGAATCTTCACGGCTGAGTATTAATAGTTGAGCAACTTTGTAAACTACTTGAGGTCCCACATTCAGGCTTGCTCTAATCATATTATTTTCCCATCTAGCTAGTCTGCGTAAAGAGCCAAACATGACTTCCTGTGATTGTGAAATAAATTCCCAAGATTTTTCTCTTTGAATGTTTCAATCTTCAACAACATGCCAGTTATTGCGACGTATTGTTGAAAGACGTGTCAATTTAATTTAGATTTAGATTTAAGTCCACTTAATTAATTCATATCTTCACACTATGTAGTTAGGTATTTATCGTAATTAATTATTACATGAGAAGAGTTGGTCTTGAGTTCTTTGGAACAGTCGGGTCTATCTTAACCAGTCGAGTCACTCTTGATCGATTCCACAAACAATGTTTGACAAAATACAATCTGATGAGTGTATAAATGGAAAATATGAAGTAATAGAAAGGAGAGACATCTTCTTAACCAGTCGAGTCACTCTTGATCGATTCCACAAACAATGTTTGACAAAATACAATCTGATGAGTGTATAAATGGAAAATATGAAGTAATAGAAAGGAGAGACATCTTCTTATGTTCCTGATACTTTATATACACTCTGCAATCCAATACCAAATATTAGTATTAGCTATAAAATTTTAAAACTAATTAAATTCATTTGATTAACCTTCTACTTCATCAAATATCAATAACTAATTCCCATATAATTATAAACTGACCCTTCTATAAAAAAAATTGTTATTTAATTACTAATATTAATAGACAAAAGTATCATGTGATAAATTATCTTAATTATTATTGATTTTTTTTAATAAAAGTTAAACTACTAATACAAATTTTAAAGATTTACACCAATAGTATAAATTATTAATGTTTGTTAGGCAAAATTTTTATTTACATTAGTAAATAGTATTTTTCTTTTGTAGCGAGGATAATAAATAATATATTTTGCATTGTTATCAATGCAACTAAACATAGTGGACATTTGGAAAACTATAAGAGATTAATATACGCCTAAACACTTAAGAGTTATTATTATCACCCGCAATATATAGATATATTTAGTTTTATACAAGAATAAAGAAAATAAATGATTCACCTAGTTATACTGATTAATATTTAATGTCATATAAGTACTTAAAATTACATTTGATTTTTTTAAAATTTCATGACTTGTGTATTTTAATTTTCTTCATAATAAGATTCAATAATTAAAATATTTATTATTTTTAATATGATTTAATATTTATTTATTTATTTGATTTTTCATTTATCTCGCATATATATTTCGTACAAAGTAACGTGTCACATGTCATTATGAAAATTATAATTATGTTTATGATTATTCTCTTATCTAGATTTTGGTATTATTACACATATATGTCATGTATGTTATTTTCTTTTTCTTCAACTTTACTACAAGCTTCTTTATAACTCTTCTTATTTTTTATTTTTTTATTGGTTTTGATCATAATACCATGGGAATCACAGAAAATAACTTGGTAGAAAACTGATGATGAGTTATTTTAAAATTTTCAGTTATCATTTTTTCTTTTTCATAGAAACCAGAGAAAAAATTAAAAATTTAGATAAAATTATGAAATAACAAGTAATTTGTGGATTTTTTTAATATTATTTTGGCCTCCTCAATTTTTTTCTTCAACCTCCGCCACGGATTATTATCAAATACTTATTTATTTCTTTGACATGTCTTTTATCATTATTTTTATTTTTATTTTTCATCACCTCATCTATCATATTTATTATTTTATTTTTCGGTCATCACCCTAAAAATACAATGTACATACAATTTTCACTCGTACGTCACACTGGTACTTTCTAGGCTCGCAAGGGACGTCTACGGGTAAAATTTTTTTTTTTTTTTTCAGGAAGACTACATGTTAAATTATTTCAAGCATTATCTAGCTAGCTCATTTGGTTAAAGCTAAAAAAACTTTTTTTTTTTCGTTTTTTATGTATAAAATTACTTTACTAAAGAATACGAATGAAGAAATAAATTTAAATATCTCTGAAATTGATTGATCATTGTTTTGATACCACACATTCACATCATTAGTGAAAAAAAGAATTTATTTGTCCATAACTCATCCATATAAAATCAAATGCATTCAGTTGTTTTACAAAATAATATTTGGATCGCATGAATCATATAATTAAGTGGATGCATGAAAAAATAATAGATCATCTCAATAATACTTTATGGAGAAAATAGGTCCAACATATTTTTTTATATTTATTTTTAAAATTTTACTAAAAATTTTTAAAATAGTTTCTTATATAATAATTATATGACGTACAAATATTTTAAAATTTAAAACAACTATTTATTTTTAAAAATTACCTTAAAATCAATAAAACAAATAATCATTTTTAAAAGTTAATTAAATAAAAAGTTATAATTTTTAATTTAAAAATATTTTTTTTGATAAACAAGAGAGTTTTGAAATAATCATAAAAAATATTTATTTTTTAAAATTAGTTTTTTGAAATTCACCCATAAAAAATATTACTGGATGAATTAGATTAACTTTATTAAAAATGGATCATAAATTAATTAGATTTTTGTAATGAAATTTTAATAAATCATAAAAATGAATTATTTTTTAATATATCTACTATAATCTGAATAAAAAATTATTCAATCCATCTATTTTACTGGACTAATTCACATATTGTGATTTTTATTTATCTAGACAAATTCTTCATTGTTAATCATAAAAAAATGTCATTTTTTAGGTTAATTCACATGCTTCCCTGATTTTTAAAATTAGGTGGGAGATTCGATTGGTTTCAAATTTGGCATTCAAAACAGTTTACCCATTAAGAATTTCTGTAAATAAAAGGCCAAGTAGTCTCCAATAAGTTCCATTCCACTTAATTGCTACAATTAACGGCAACATTTATCCATAAAAAAATGACACGAATTGAAAATTTCAAAATGAAATGGCTTTGTTTGAAGTGTCAGCTTTGTTAGGTGTCCCAAAAGAATAGACATATTTTGTCTTGGTCTTCATAGTCGTTAATTTGTCATTGATGCATGTAAGTGGAATTCACGCTAAACAACGTGGGTTTTTGATAGATACTGAGAGTGATTGATACACGAGATCAAGATTCAAGCGTATCCCACACTACCATGCTTCTTCTAATATTCGTTATTTCTTTCATTTTCTTATAATAAAAGCCAAACACGTTTGCATCAAACCTCCAACGTTTTTCTTTCTATTAAACTTGGTGTGCTGGATCCATTATTGTGATTATTTGACTCGTAAACTTTCAATTAATTGAAGCTAAGGGTCATAACATGTAATAGCTGCTTTGACGACTGTATAGTCTGCATCTTATTTTTGAAATGCTATTTCGTTAAATATGACAACGCTAGATCATTAATGCAGGCTTGCAATTTAATCCTCCATCTCTGTTATTAACTATTTTCTTTGAATACTACTTAGTGTATACCATGACGTATATCTCAGAAATTAAGTAATGCTATTACAACTATTTTGAAATTTATCTGAAACCCATTAAATTAATAGTAAAGTATATTAAAAAAGAAATAAGATTTACCTCATTCACTAAATTTCACTATCTAAACCAAATCAAACAAAATAAAATCATCTTTGGTTTGGATATTTGTTCTATAATTTTGAACCCAATAACTTAATTACTATCCGGACCAATTTATCTAAACCCCATTCTATTTTTGCTTACACGCGCATAATACAATGTTTCTGCTAAAATAGATGATTATTTGAACCCATCAATTTAAATATTCTCTTTGATTTTATTTATTTATTCTGCTTGTACAAATAATTAACACAACTTTGTTTTGGAAAAAGGATGATTATTTGAATTAATCAACCTAAATTTCTACTTTAAATTTTTAAAATAAAATTCGTATCTATCAAATTTGATGAATTAATCGAACCGACCTATTCTTAATCGCGTTAGGTAATACAGAAAATTATAAAATTGAATTAAACGAAGTAAATTTATTTTAACTAGTTTGATTTATTTTTCTTCCCTAAACCAGTGCACCTCCCTAATTAGATTTCAAGTACTGCAAAAATTGGTGGATAATTAACTCGATGACATTGGTCATGCATGTAAAAGTTTATTCCATCTACCGGTCATGTAAAAGTCGAGGAATTAATGCACAATTTTTCATATAACAAAAAATATATTCGTAAACCATTAATCAGGAAAACATTATTATTAAACTGGAAAAACACAAGAATATACTCCCATGCATAAATTCCTAGATTCATTTTATGTGAAAATGTTGTTTGAAATATTGTATAAAATGCCCCTAAAAGTATTGTGGAATTTACAAAAGTGGAGGGCTCACGACGTAGGAGTAGGTCTAATATATTTTTTAGCTCTTCTCTCTATCAATCTCTTACATTATATATACTTCTTTTTCTGTTCATATGACATTTCTCTCAAAAATCCAAACATTGGAGTAGGCCCAATGAAGACGCGTTGGTGACTTTTAAGATTTAGACAATTGGTCTTGCCCCAAAAGAAAGAAAGATATATTAATTTATACCACTTCTTTCTTCATTTGTTTGACCTTTCAAACTTTTAACATCGCTCTTGAAAGGTAAACAAAAGACAATGCGATTTTTTTAAGTAATGCTATATATATATATAATGTATTAAAAATATAAAATATATATTTTCTTCATTTAATATATAAGATAATAAGAAGACTTAATTTTTCTTTTTTATTATTTCCTTTCAAAGGGACAAATATTTTGTATATTATATATTTTTAATTGAATAAAATGCTAAATTATAGATTAAAAATATTTTTAAATAAAATGACAAGATAGATATTTACGTGATTGTTTAAATAATTATTATAAACATATACAAACCAAAAAAACTAATGTAAAAGTATAAATAGTTGAGGATGAAGTAGAGTTCTTTTGGTTAATGAAATAGAAAATAAATTAAAATTAATTTTTTTGGGAAACTTGAGTATTGAGAAAAGAAATTAACGTAAAAAATTAAAATAAATTAATAATGTGGTCATTTTTAAGAAATATAAAAATATTGTACAATGGTAAAGTCACGTTCTTTAAAAAAATGGCAAAATCTTTTAATATTGTTTTTTCCTTTCGGGTCATGACTCATGAGTGGCAACAGCGTTTGGGCTTGCCCAACAAGAAAATACGTGTATCAATGTACTTTTTCCTTTGGGCTTTTCGGCCTTTAATAGTCAATAGATTCCACTTCTTTTGTATAATTATTTTTATGGGTAAAATATGTTTCAAAAAAATAAAACTAACAATTTTGGTTCGACTCGATGGTTAGATTAGGCTCATAAAATAAAAAAAGATTAAATTGATAGTCTCAGTATGTTATGATAGACTATAAATTTATGGGCCTAAATACTATGAGTCTAATTTGATTTGGTATTTTTTATTTTTAAAACTTTAACAATTTTTTTTAAATGAATCAATTTTGCCCGACACACAAGGTAATAGAACAAGTCAGACCAAAAAAAAAAAAATCGTAACAACTTCAAGCCAGACCAAAATATCTATTCTACCACCCTTACTAAAAGGTTTTTGTAAAAAAGAAAAAGCAAAAAATAGACAATGTTCAAACAGTAAAACAGAGAGTGCGAATGGCAACTCCCAAGAACCTCACTCAAGGGCCCCCAAGTTTATTTGAGAATGAATTACTTGATTTTGATTTTTGTTTGTTATATTAAAAATAACTTTAATTTTTACATGTTCCTTTATCTTGAACTTTTTTTTTTCTTATTATATTATTTATCAGTTTTTTTTTTTCTCTTTCTATCTCTTTCTACTAATCTCATGTCACATTCTTTTTAAGTGTATAAAAAAATTTTAAAAAAAAATATTAGAATTATTTATTTTTTCAAATAGTACACGAGTTTACTCGAAAAGAGGAAACTCTGAACATCTTTAAATAATTTTTGTTTTCTAAGAATATCCTCTAAAACTTCGAGTAATATTTTCTAATGATTTGTGCTTTTTTTTAAGTAAAGTCGAAAATACAATAAAATAGAAAAACTTGAATTAAAATCTTATACATATTATTCAAATTCATTTTAAGTGTTATTAGAACTTTGTGATTTACATCAATAAATAGTTTACATTTTCTTTAATTTTAACTAAAAAAACAAAAAAAATATATGAAATAAAATAGTGTAAAAATAAAACGACATATAAATACATTATTATTTTCCAACATTAATTCATGGAAGTTAAAAGCATGAAAAGAAAGGGCGTAGTTTCAATTTCAAGATGCAAGCAATCATGAAATACAATAATACTTATTTGATGATCTTATCTAGGTTTTTGTAATCTTTCTATATGATCGTTTTCAATCTACTTTTCATGTAACAAAAAGAAGAAAAGGGAAAGAAAAAGAAAAAGGGAAAAAGGCTTGAACGCAAAAGGCAGAAGACAGCCTCGAGCAAAGAACAATGCCGAGAATGGCCATGCATTAAATATAAGTATATATTATTATTATTATTATTATTATTATTATTATTATAGTTAAAGATATTTTGTAAAAATTAATATATATAAATTTTAATTAATCAAGGAGGGAAGGTGTAAGAACGAGTAAAAAGAAAATATATAATTTAAAAAAAAAAACGTGTCAAGACCCGATAAAAAAATTAGATGCTAAAAATTAGAATATGATAATTGATGAGTTATATTATTTATACAATATATATTTACCTCTTTCATTTTATTCGTATTTATTTATTTATTTGATCTCTTTCTTAATTGAATATTTTTATTTTTATAAATATGATTTGTGAAAGTAGATTTGTGTGGTGAAATATACTACTAGGCCTAGGGTTAAAACAGTGAGGTAATAATTGTAAAAACAGAGCGTCTGAAAATGTTTAGTAGTATCAGTTTGTAGTTGGTCTGAAAAGGCAAAAGAAAGGCCTTTGGGTGAAACCCCAAAAACAGCAGCAACGTACAGTGCTCCATCGTAACTCTCACTGACACTACCACTTCATCAAAGCCAACTGCTACTCCGTTAATCACTCACTCTCCCCTCCTTCTTTTTCCTCCCATCATTTTTACATCCACTAATCATTATTCATAGATGCCTTTTACATATTTTATTTATATTTTTCATTTTTCTTCTTCTATTAAGTTTCCTTTTCATAAGTTATTATACACTACAAAACCATTATATATTATCTTCTTCACTAATTTTAACGTGAGATATAAAATAATTAGTGTTTCTGTTTTTTTTACATTTTAATTATTTATTATGAAAAAAATATAAAAGAAATATAAATGAAAGAAAATTTTATTAATATGAAAGATAAATAATATATTAAGAATTTAAATATAATTTTATAAAATTTAAAATATTGATGATATCTTTTAATTCATATGTTAAAATTTTAAACATCAAACAATATGATCTAAAATTTCGAGTAATTTTCTCGTGTGGTATAAAATTATTATATAATATTTATAATTTCAATTAGTTTTTACATGACATAAAGTTATTATATAATATAAAACCATAACATATTTAATAGATTTATAATCTCCACTTATTCTTACGTGATACCGTGCAACCATTAATAAAACTCAGGTAAGTGAGACGTAAAAATAAGATAAGAGTTGATCGTAATAACTTGTCACGATAAGAGTGAATATGTAAGTAATTACAGTTTCTGCATAATATCTGTGGCAAGTAAACGCAAAGTCAAGAACAGTAGTACAGTAGAATCTGTGACTCCTGTTGTCTGCATGTCCCTTTTCTCATATCAGCGATTACACTCGAGTCTTGACCACCTCCGTTACGTTTCTCTCTCTCTCTCTCTGAATATCATCAACAGCAAAAGTAGCATAAAAAGAAAACGCCCTTTTAAGTTGATAAGACTGCCACGTTCTTACCTTAGCTTTCATTTCACTGTTTCTCTCGCACTCCTTTTCTTCCACAGATAAGGTACAATCCAAGTCGTAGTTACAAGGAAAAAAAGAGACTCTAACATAGACATACATTGTATTATTTGAAAGTAACAAGAAGCACTTGACTAGCAGCATCATCTCCACTGAAGGTGTGGGGAGCATGGCCATTGCCGAATGCACGGACATGGTCTTTAAGGGACCTCTTATGCTTGAAATCAGAACCACACACGCAGAACCAAAGCCTCCCGCAATTCTTCTCGTGTGTTCTCCAATCCCCTCTCACCGCAAATGCCTTGTGACACTTCCTGCACTCGAATGGCTTCCCTCCGTGCTTCCTCTTGTAGTGTGTTTGCAGGGTTCTGAAATCCTTCAGTGGCCTCGACCTTGGGTAGTTTATGTTGTTCTTGCAACCCTCTTCACAGCAATAGCAGGGAACCCTCAGCATCGAAGAACCTGTTTTTGACCCTCTCAATGACTCCGCTCCTTTCCTATACTGCGATCCGTGTCCCCACATATGCATCTATATGTGTATCATTACAAATATTCTTGTCATATCACTCACGTTTTAACGTTTGTAGTTAAGCCCATTCATGACAGCAAAATAAAGTGCAACAATATGTTACTGTGGTATGTTTTTTAGAATTGGATATGATGGAACAAAACACAAAATCTTCTTTGTACGAGAATTTCTCAGAAGTTTAAGACTTTTTGTATTGCTACTAAGAACAAAACACAAAATCTTCTTTGTACAAATTCATTTAACTATTGGTTTAAAACATAACTGTACATCAGAACTCTTAGATTTCTATACGTACCATAGCAATCCTTGCTTTGCATTTGGAGCAGTTAAAAAAAAGAATAGGAAAACATGTGGATTTGAAAAGTTTTAATTATATTTTGGTTTCACTAAACGTTCTATTCCAGGCACCAAACACTACGTACATATATATATATAGATATATATTTGTGATTAAACAGATAGCATAATCATTATTATTCATATGTAATGTAAGACTTGTTTGAGATTTCAAATGGAATCAATTATATATAAATGTATGTATTTATGTCTTTAACGATGAGAAAGTAATATTTTGAAATTATTAATCCGAGTCTCTAATAAATGCTTATGAATTCACAAGTACGTACCGGCTAGGTAGTTCAGTTTGAGATGTTACTGACTAACCTGCATGTTGTTGAAACGGTTGAACGTTTTGTTACAGACTGTGCAAGAAAACTGGGTGGGTCCAATAAGGATTTGTTGAGGAGTAGGGATCCAATATCGACCGTGAATTGGAGTGGAAGAAGGTTTGGTAGCAGTAGTGGGAAGGCCAATGTGAAGGGCAACGGTTACACCATTCAGGTCATCATGAGAGGTAGGGTTTTGCTTCTCATCACGCATAGTAGAAGAGTACTGTTTTGGATTACCAGCTTTGGATTTGACCTGGCTAGGAGGGCCAAGGGAGAGGGAAATCCACTCTTCCTTATCAACCTCATCAGATTCTAATAAGCAGCCACTATGATCACTTCCACAAGAGGACATGCAGGAGAAAGTGTAAGTTTTTTGCATGGTGGATGAGAGAGAAGTGATGGAGAGGGTTGAGTTTTGGTTTGAGAAATTGTAAGTGGAGGAACGAGAAAGGCCATAAATAATCAAATTTTGTATGCGTGTGTTTTATTTTATTTATTTTTGTAATATGTGTTTTTAATTTAAAATAGAAAAAATGCTTTCTTTCGTGTACTACTGGTTTTATCTTACGGTATCTTATGGAAAGAAAAACAAATAACATTATAGACAAATTGTTCATGGACACCATAACCCTATTTAATACCTAGATAAAAAAAAGAGAGATAAGAAAGTGAAGTATAAATATAATAAAAAAATATAATATGATAGAAAAATACAAAAGAATAATAAATGTTGATGATGTATATAATGTGTGAAAGTGTCTCTATGTCACAATTTATAACATATTTTCTTTTATTTCATTGAAGAGAAGTAAAAAGAAATGAAAAAAAAAAAGTTGACTTCTACCTATAAAAGTTGACATATTTTTCTCTAATTGAGATTTAAAATATTTTTCCTCTTTAGCACGTTTAGTTTCCAAACTAGGATTAGTGTAGAATAGAGAAATATGTATATATGTATGAGGAGGCACGTGTAGGCGCACGTGGAATGAAGGAAATTATAAGGATGAGAATGTGTGTGCATTTTGGCATGTTTTTAAATGGAGGAGACATAGCATGAGCAAAGAGAGCACAAATAGTATTTTAGGTACAAGTAGTTTAATTTCCCGCACGACAGACGTAAATGCAAGTTAATTTTCTTACACGGTATCAGCTGTAATCAGTTACAGTTAGCATCTATCACGTCAATTATTTTTAATTAACCACTGTGTTGATAAAAGGTAATGAAATTTCACACAATAATAATGTTACACACGCAAAGGGGTTGACATAAAACTTCAGAGGAATCTACTAGATTACTGCTGACACTGCCACTTCCTTCACCTCTTCTCCTCTCACCATTCACTCTGCACCAATTACCAAATCAATAACAATTATTTACTTTATCTTCTCGTTCTTATTTTTTTACTGTAAGAACTTTTGTTAAAAAATGAATTTCTGCTAGACTTTCCTTCTAATTTAAATATTTGTATGATATTCTAAAAATTTGACAGATTTTAATACTGTTATTGAAAAATTCACTCAAATTCTTTCTTTTATTTATTTATTGTCCAAACTTATTAAATTATTAACCTAAAAACTATTACTATCTCTTAATAGCATACCAAGTGTGTGATTTATTGAACTTGTTGGAGCATTTAATATCTGTCTCTGCAATGCACACACACCCAAAAGTGAGAGTGAGTGTGCGATGGTACAGTCTCTTTTCATTTCAGACAGAGACAGAAAACACACAAAACTATAAGTGTGAGTGGTAATATGAACAGAGTAAGTAGACACGGAGAACTGTAGAAGGGGAGGCGTGTGCCCCTCTCTCCCACTTAGTTATTGTCAAATGCATTCTGATAGTGACCGAAAAGTACTGCATGTAATGAAAATCGACTCATTCAACTTTAAATATTCCAATTCCTATACACAAACAAATCTTTTATCATGTAAATCTTTCCAGTTACACCACTTCCACTTTAATCTTCATTACCAACATATAATAATCTATTATCATGTAACTAATTAACGTGTGTTTCTATAATTGCATTGGACTTTTCTTTTATAAGCCTTTTTATTTATTAAAACTGGAGTAACAAAAGCATACATTGTGCGAAAATAGTTGAGTACTCAATAAATTTACAAGAAATTTAACAAATAAGAAGAGAGATTTAAAAAAGTTTTTAATTTTTTATAAAATTTAACTAATCATAAAAAAATATGTTTAAAAAGTGAATAACTAGTGTTTCTCTTAAATATATAGCTATAAAAATTGTAAAATGATTTTTGTTTTAAAATTTGACATAATATTTATTAACTAGTTAAATTTTATTAAGTAGTATCTATGACCCTACTACTATGTATGTAAGTTATTGTAATGTGAAATCACCCGTAAATTTTGTATAGCTTTTTTTTTTTAATTTAAAATTTTGTATAGCTTCTGTGAAGGTATATAAATGATGAAATTCACAATGTCGGGCAAAGGTCAGAAATATGAGACGATTGTTGTGTTGCCAAGTCAGGTTATGACTTGAAGCACCTTCCATGATGGACAAATTAAAATTGAAAGGGGGCAGCATTAATGGGCTGAAGTAAAGGGCTGGTAGGCCATGTCTTTGATTGGACATTAGCCCTAAAACTTGGAATCTTTGAGTGATTGTTCCACCCATCTCATCAATGATCTATCTTTCTCTTAGCCTTCATTTAGATAATCCACCCATTAAAAAAGGTGGCAAAAGGTCAGGTAGAAGTTCCAATTTGAGTTTATCTAAGCTAGTTAATTTCAGTATTCCTACTGCCTAGAGATTAATTGATGTCTTGTAGGCTCTAGGTAATTATTGTTCTCCAATGTAGAGAGTGCTGAACCCCTGACTATCAGAACAAGGGTAAATTGATTTTTTTTTATACACAAAGAAAATTTATTCTCTTTAAGTAGAAATTGTAAGAAATATTACTTCTTTTTAAAAGTTTTAAAACTTTTAATTTTTCATTTTTACCATGATCATTTTTAATAGAAAAAATACAAAAAACCTTACCTGTTTTATACCTTTTTACAGATCGAATTCTTTAAATATTCAAAAAGCCTACTCTTGTGTGCAAGTAAATCTATGTTAATCTAATACAGTCACTTATTGATTAATTGGACCATGTTTATTGCCCCCGAAATTTAGGATTAGGTTGAAGTCTGTCTGTATATAATTCGATACGTAATATTAAACTTATAATATGTGCAAGTTTTTTTTATGTCAAATCTATTTTTCATCGTTGCCCGAAAATAAACATATTATACATAGGTTGTTTAGTTCTTCTAGGGTAATCTTATAGAAATTGTGGTTCATTGTTAATAATAAAAGGTAATGACTCATCAATTTTTTGGAAAATGTAATTTCTTTTGCCAAATGAGACCTTGATTCCATAAGCTCAAATTTGACTTACGTTAAATAGATTGAATTTTATACTTTTGGCATATGACACATTGTCTATGGTTCGTAGATTATTAAGCTTATTAACCTTACCTATACATGAAATGTGTCCTTATTGGTTGACTCTGAAGGCAATAGTTCCACTTCCACATGGGTGCATAAATGTTAATACTTGAAATTTGACCTCTGCCTTTTTCTATGAACGCATTTGGATATTACATGTCCAAACTTTGCGAGAAGAAGAAATAATAGCTCTAGATAGTAGCAATGGAAAGTTTTTTTTCTTATGATTCTTCTTCTTTTCTTTGAAGTTATGCTAGTTTGGCGACTTGGATGCCTTCTATTTTTTATTATCCTTTTCTAGTTAATTGTCCTGTTATAAAATTAGTTGATTCTATGGTGAGTTCATTCACCTTCTCGTAATTTTTTTTTTAACATTAGTAGATATTAAAGTCTTATTTATTTCAACTTTGTTAAGCTTGACTCCTAAAAGATCAATCTCATTTTGGAGTATGTTGTCCTTGTTTGGAAACTTTTCATTTTTAGAAACCATTGAATCTAGGTCCATAGTGAGGTTTTCATTCTTATTTTTAAGATTGAAATACTTAGAAATGAGAACATCAAATTTTTTAAGAAAAAAATTATAAGTAGTTTCAAAAGATTCATATTCCACTTCTAAATCATCATCACCTAAGTTTGCATAAGGTGTTTAACAATGATTTTCAATTTCAATTGCATCATCTTCCTTAAACAAATTGTTAACCATTTCTTCTCATATGGTTTTTAAACACTCTTTTCTTCTTTGAGTTATTCTTTAAACGTGATACTTAGTTTTGATGTGTCTTACCTTCTTACATCCATAACAAATAATTATTTTTTTTCTCCTTATTGAACTTTTTTCTTGCCTTTAATTCTTTTCTTTAAAAGGTTGTTATCTCTTGTCTTGCATGTTTTCCATCCTTCTAATTCTCTCATATATGAGAAGATTTATCTTCAATCACCGATCTACTATTGTATTTTGAATCTTTAGTGTCACTTGATCTCCTCCTCAACTTTTAGACTTCAAATAATAACATCATTTTTAGATTAGATAAAATAGATCAATCCAAACCAGCTAGCCATGAAGGCAATGAAGTTGCCTTATTTGTTTATTTTCCTCTTATTATATAACTCATGATTTTTTAAAGAGGCTAGAACTCATCTATCTTAAGACAGCTCAAAGCGTTTTGAATTTTATTGACTTTGGTTTTCTACACGTTAGGAGTACTGCATGTTGTTCTTTTTAACACTATATTTATTTTAAAGATTTAATTTGCGTTTAGTTTCATTTTAATA
Source organism: Mucuna pruriens (assembly GCA_025330945.1). Lineage (NCBI taxonomy): Eukaryota > Viridiplantae > Streptophyta > Magnoliopsida > Fabales > Fabaceae > Mucuna > Mucuna pruriens. The sequence continues at coordinate 1,405,982 of JAENHJ010000361.1, read as the reverse complement.
GAAAATTGATATTATATATTTTAATATTTATAATATTTGATGATTATAACTACCAAACATTAAACTATAACAAACTTAATTAAAACATAAATCGATTAATATAAAAACAAGTCATGGTTAACATTGTAAATATGAAAAAATAATAATAAATATAAGCACATTTTACCATATATTCACTTAAAATAAATATTAGTTTATTTATCTATGTCTTTTTCTGACTGAGTTGAAGCAATCCCACTAATAAACCTGCAAAATGTTAAAACTAAATATTTGACTAAACATTAAAAGAATATTTAACATCACCAAAAAAAGAGGAATATTTAACATAAATTAGGAGCCTAAAATGTATATTAGTACTTTCAATTCAAACAACATATATTGCCACTAGCAGAAATACTCCCATAATCTTTCGACTAACTCCACCGGTAAATAGCGCAACAAGTGCACACACAGAGCCATTTTCAGTGTATATTTTCTTCAAAAATGAAAAAGAGACAGAAATTAATTATTGTGGCGAGTTTTTATATTAACATCTTGTTTACATTAGATAAAGAAAAATTTGTCAGTTGAGATGCTGTTTGAACAACCAAAAACGAGGAAAAAGAAAAAAAAAAAAAAGAAGTTATCAATTGCTAGCTCCTACAGACCAGAAATTTTAAAAAATAAAATAAAAATACGTCCAAAACACACCAAATTCACAAGCTCAATATTTTGGGGGAAGTAATAGTATGATCCAAAAATCAACAACCCCACAACTTATCCCAAAACTAACTTCATATTTAATCACTGTACTTTAGCAAAGTCACGTTTTGTTTTTGGCTTTTGACGATAGTTATGTTTGACATTTGTGTTGTCCTGAAAAAGAGCAAGTAAATTTATCTCATTTTGTATGTTATACAATTAGGCAACTATTATGAAGATAATCCGATGCATATTTATTTATGATACAAAATGATCGTCGAGAGCAAGAATTGAATCGGTTGTGGTTCTATTTAGGTGAAAGCAACAAGTATATATATATATATGTGGAGAGGAGTTAGAGAAAGAAGATAAATGGCTTGAAGGTATTGGCGAAGAAAGGTAAGAGATAACACACGTAGGCTTTGGATTCGATCCAACATATCACACATGGATTGAATGAGATGGGCCAAACAAGTACAGACAGTTGGTGCATGAGTTTGCTTTGTGAATTTGGTTTAAGTGCGACTTCAATGTGGGAAAGACAAAGATAAGTTTGCCATTTTGTTGTTTTTGTACCAGAAAGGCAATTAACTTGGACAAACCTATCATATCTGAGACTGAGACTTTCATACCTGCTCAGTGCTGCCTCATCATTCATCTGTCACTGCCTCAATTCACACTCTCACTTCACCTTCCTATCTGCCCCTATTTTTCAATCACCCCTTCTGTTTTTTTCCACCACTCGCCCTGAAAGTCTTTAACGTTTCCAAGTTAGTGTTTGAATATTATAAAATTAAAAATATTTAAAACTGTAAAATGTATGTTAAATTGGTACTTCTTTCAAATTATTTTTATTAAATTTAATAAAATTATTCATAAGATATATTATATATATCATGACAATCAGTTACGTCAAACTTTCTTGTCACGAAGTCAATCATTATTTTAACATGGATATAAATTGTATAAAAACAAACATATAAACAAATGTCATACATTTTTTTCTTCCCACAAAAGCAAAAAATATATCATTTCACGCTTTCGTCATTCTCCTCCCCTCACCCTTCTCCTCACTCTTGTAGGCAATGCCTCACATCTCACTCTTTTTTTCTTTTTTTTTTCAATTTGTATAATGTAACTAAGTTGTGGATGGGAGTTCTATTGAAGATAACTATGGTGGCATAGCCAACAACCTTCCCTCCACAATTAAGATGGTTCAGCAAAAGGCATAAGGACTGAACCATGTCAAAGTCTACGATGCAGATCCATAATCAATATGATGGTTGATCTTTCAAATAAGTAATTGTTCGCAGCGACAAAAGCACCCTACTTTGCACTCTCATGAATAAAGAGGAGTGCCATTGCATTCCATCCCCATATGCAAATCAAAGACAGTGTGGTCAAAAACGAAGTTTTTGTATACACATACAATACCACCAAGTTCTTCGTATAAATCATAAAAAACATCCACCAAGCACTAATAAAACACAACTTCAACTTTCTTTTACACAATCAATTTCATCCCTACCTATGTGAAAATGACTTCTAGTTACAGGACGAGAGGTTTAATTTTGTTGATTGTTTGGTTGGTTTTTTTAATTTCATAACACTATTACCTTTTCTAGTTTTCTTGCCACCAATTTTAATCAGCATCTTTCTTTTTCTGTGGTTGACTAAGTTAACTAAAAATATCACTTAACTTTTAATCATACAGAAACATTTTTAATAATGTTTTTAAATAAATTATACTTTAAATCTACTAAAATTTAGCATAATCTCTAATATAATTTGAACAGCTCAAAATAACCATAAATCTATGAATAACTAAAGGTACAATATCACATTATTTTAATACCGAAATATTTAGTACATCTCCAAAATAATAATATTAATTTTCTAAAGTGCAAAATGTCCTAAGTATAATATAAGGCGAAAAAAAGCCACCAAAACAATGAAGGCTTACCAAAAGGTAAGATTTGTTCGGAAAGATCAACTCCTAATACTCTACCATTTAATTGACTAATGATCTAAAAAAAGTGAGTCGTATAGACACGATTAAGGTATAATAATCATAATAAACAAAAAGGAAAAACAAATAATGTTATCGATCCTTACATTTCATAATTTATTTTATCTTTTAAAATGAGTTACTCACTTTTGAAGAATCGAATAAAAAAAATTATATATTTCTATTTTCGCTCAACCATGTATACCTCTAACCATTTCTATTAAATAAAAAAACTCAACAACTTTATATCCCTTCACTTAATCAAGAACACCACACACCACACCAACTCCACATCCAAAATTAAAATTTGCAGGGAATCTCATTCATAAACTCAAAATAAATACACTTGTTTCCCACATGTTTCATCTATAAGAAGTAAGTCATAAACTGAAAATAAGTGCATTGGTTTCCCACATGTTTCATCTTTAAGAAGTAATCCTTTTAGAAGTACAATTAAACATTAAATGTATATCTTCCCTAATAAAAAAACAAATCGAGATTCTTCATTTTGTAAGATATTAATTAACATACAATGCAACTATTAAAAATTTGGAGTGATCAGTTATATATGATTTAAAGGTGCATTGGCTCCCTCCAAAATTTCTTCCTTAGTACACACGTTTTCATTTTGAACACAGACTCAAATTCATTTGCAACTAATTCCTATCATACTTAAATAAAACTCTCTACTACTTGAACCAGCAAATGTTAATATGTTTTACATGTTATTAATTTATCTGATCCTTTGATTCGATAGATAAAACATAATACTTTTTTTATTGAAATACCCAAATTAACAACGATGTGCTAAAACTTTGATAAATGTGTGATATATTAATTTTCAAACTATGAAGTTTTTATTTAAATATTTTAACATTTTACTTCTATATATATTAATTACCCAATATATAAGAATGACAATGAAATGGGAGTACATGAGTAATAGTCCCTCCCTCCCTATCATTACTGGTAAAAGTTCATCTTATACTTACACCATATATATCCGACAGGGTCCACGATATGGTTATTCAATAAATTTGCTGGATATTCGCATGTATTCTCAAAAATAAAAAAATAAAATTTTGAGTAACTTATATATAATACTATGTGACATAAATTAAAAATAAAACTAAAACTTATAATAATAATAATATAATCTTTCGATATTTTATTCGTTATTTCTAAAATATTTCTCTGTTTCAAATATTATTTGTCATTATTAGAATATAAAAAATACTAATTACCTTTTCTCAATAACACCATCAAGAAATAAATGTGCTAATAAATATATAAGTGTACCTGAAAAATATATTTACACTTTTAACTAACTAAAAATCATGATAATTTTAAATTTTAATATAATTATTATTAAAATAAAAAAATTATCATACTTATTAATTTGTGATTAATTAAATTACTGTGTAAAAATTATTTATACTGTTCATGGATATATAATATATATATATATATATATTCATTTAATGAGTACCTCCGAATATGAACTTCTAATTGAGATATAATATTATATGTCCATTTATCAGTAGACCTCACATAGTGATAAAAAATAAAAAAAAAAATTGTCGGGTGGAGCGTTCTCCATTTTGAATTGACGTATTTCAGTAATCCTAAATATTTAGCCTTATAAATGGGCTTTGTTTCTTGGGCTCATTGCAGTTGTAGGTCTCGTATTTGTATTTTACACTTCTCTCTACCTCTAAAATAAGTGGACACGAATTAGCCCATTTTAAATTTCAAATGATGTATTTTGATTATTGTTAAAAAAAGCTAAAAGAAACTTAAAATATAATGATAAGATGTTTCAACTTTGCAAAATTTAGTTTGAGGGTTGAGAAATAAGTATTTGATTCCTTTTAAATTCAATAAATTTCAATTTATTAATTTACTTATGAAACTGATCAAATTTTTGAATATTCTTTTAACCCTTAGTATGCAATCTTATCAATAATTTATTAAGAAATTAATAGAGGAAAGAAGTACAGTGGTTTAGTACAAACCATTAAAAAAGGTATAGGTTCTTAGGGTTTAGGGTATAGGTTATATTACGTCACACTTACCTTACATCTTTATATGTCGATATTTCTTTTACCTTATTCATCACTTTTCTCTTTCTTTTCTTCAAGCAATATATACCCATCTTAAGTGTAAAATAGTTTTTTTGATAACTTAGGGATGAAAATTGGGATTGTAAGAAAATCATGCTATTTTCGTGGTTGCGTTTGAAACCGAACCCACAAACAAAAATTGAAGGCAACGTAAATCTAGTGGTCGTGTCCAGATGGGTTACATACGTAAATCTAGTAACAACTCACGAGGGACAATGAAAGAGCTCACCAATTTGAGGGCCCAAGAAAACTAATGGGCCTGACCCAAACTGTTTGACAGAACTGATAGACCCATAAAGAATTAGACCAAAATAAAATGATATAAAAATTCTTAGGCAATGGTTAAATATATGTCCCATCAGAAATATACTTGTCTTTTATATATATATTTTAATTATTCTTATCCCTCTTTCAACTTCTTTCTTATTGCAATTTTCAAATAAGCCAATTGAAGTTCAATCTGTTCTCTTTGACGTTCATCTACTAAACATAAAATAGTCAAACAAACACATACCATGGACGTACTCATCTTCTTCATAAAAGAACCAAAGAAACACACATAATAGATCCATCCAACAAGATCCAAAAATGCATTTGCTCCAAATAGAGATACAAAACTAGCTGGACAGTAAGAATATGAAATTATAATACGGGTTGAACTTCGATTGACTTTTTTGAAAACTACAATAAGAGAGAGATTAAAGAAGAACGCGTCAGATTATAAAATCTGCAAAAGAAATAAAACTTTTGGAATATATATATAAAAGAGGTATACTACTAAGCAGGAGAGAGATATTTAACGATTGTCAAATTATTACATCTTGTGCTAAAATATGACTCTCTTCTTTCTTCCAATAATAGGGACAATAACTTTTTATCGAAATCTTTTAATCAAATTATAATACAGCTTATTAGAGTAATTGTTCAAGCCACCGTTATCAAAATACGTGCCTAGCTACTAATTAAGAAACTAGGCATCATAGGACAAATACGTGCCTACAATATATCAGAGGAAAATCTACACAAAACATTTTTTTAACTTATTTGACTTAATTATATATATATATATATATATATATATATATATATATATATATATATATATATATATATATATATATATATATATTAAATTGATATTTTAAAAAAATAACTTTGACCAAAATCTTTGAACTTGTAATTAAATACTCTTGGTACTGAATAATAATATTAATTGAATTTAAAATACTTATAAATTTACCTAAAAGTATCTAATAATAAATTGAAAAAAAATTGAACTATAGTAAAGTTTAAATAATTATTTATACGGTTATTTTTTATTATATATACAAATTTTTTTAGCAATTATTTGTTAAATTATTTATCTGTATATATAAATTAATTTTAAATTTTCTATTGTTATATTTAATAAAATTTAAATTACAGCTAATTATTAAAATTAAAATAATATAAGTTTAAAGTCGTTTGCCATGATTGTGTTTGACCGTATATTGGGTCAGATATTGGCTGCTTAACCAAAAATAATATTCATATATAAATATTTTTTTAGATAATTTTCAAACCTATCTTGTGCTAATCCACCAAAGGTTTTGACCCTCTAAGGCTCTAATTATGTCCTACGAAGTGCTAGGTCAGTGGAACCTTTGGCGCTGTTATGTTGCTATAACATTAGGGGATAGCCATAATAAGTCTTTGTAGCCTTAATTACGGGTGATAATTGGAAACGAAACGTGCCTAATTTACATTGTCCTGTATTTATATTCATTATATTTTCATTGTATAAATTAATTATGTTTAAATTACAATTTAAATAATGAATTGTATTTGATATAAATTATTATTTAGATATAATTAAACAAGTTGAATGAATAACTTATATTTTCTTCGTGATGAGACTATATATGTAATCTATTATGAGTTGGGCAATCACCATGTATACTATCGTATGTATATATTTATTGGATTGAAACCCAATTGATAAGTGTGTTGAATTATGACATACGATCTAGTAAGCAAAGGTCCATGGTGGATGAAAAGTAAGGTTACTGTTATTATAAAGTTAAGATCCTTTGTCCATTCTTAACACTGACACTTTACTCTTTTATCTGTGGGCTCAATTGTAAGAGATGGAGTAGGAGGGAGAGATGTTGTTCTTGGTGTATAAAAGTGTGTATGCTTTTACAATTTAACATCATCTTTTTGGAACAAAATCTTCAAGAGGTCCTGATTTATTAATTTTATGATGTTTTAAATCTTAATATTTTTTTTTTCTAAGCAAAATAATTATATTGAATATAAGGAGTACTATAATCCTTTTAGTGAATCTCTAAAGCTAGTCTTGCAGGGGTGCTTAACTGATTAATAACGATGTTTATTCATGTATAATTGTTGGAGCAAAAGCTTGTTAGTTTTTAACATGTGCGTGGAGTCCAACAAATAACTTTTAATAATAAATAATATTTATATAATAAAAAATAAAAATAATATGTACTATTTATTCGATAAAAAATGTAATGAGTAAGGATGAGATTCATTTAAAATGTGTAAAAATGTCATGTTAGAACAATCAAGTGCTTAAATTAAAAAAAAAAGAAAAAGAAAAAAGAGTGATACATACAAGTGGGGTTCACTTAAAAACTTTAATGAAAAAATTAGGTTGGAAATATAAAAATTCTTATTTGGCTTTTATTTATTAAGCACAAATTTTAACAAGACCGTCCTATTAGAGTGAGTGTTTATTAAGCACTCTTCAAGCTAAGTAAGAGGTGCTTAAATAAGCACTCCTCAAGTATCAATTCTTAAAATATTTGTAGGTGTTTTTTTTTTATGAAATAGTGATAAAATATAAATATGTGAAATTATTTGTAAGACTTATTTAATAAAAATTTTAAAATTATTAAGTTGAAAAGTGAGTTGCTTAAATTTAAAAAAAAAAAAAAAAGATGTGAGTAGAGGCTAATTTTAAAAATTCAAAAAAAAAAAAAAGAATTACTGTACTAGAGATGAGTTTATAAAAGAGAATTACATGAAAAAATAACTCTGGGAATCTTTAGCAGTGAGACTTAATGGAATGAAAGGGGTCATTAAAAACAACCCTCTTTAATACAGATAGTATTAATTATTATGTAATTGAATATAATTAGAAATAGCTTGGAGCATTAATTAAGAAGTAGTTAACAAACATATTTGAACACGGTAAAGGGAATGGGAAGGGGTTATAGTTAGTGGGAGAATGTAGAGATGATTAGAGAAGGGCATAGGGTGACGGAAGTGGGACATTTCCTACTCTGATCCATGAAGGAAAACAAAAAATGATGATGACCTAAGTCTAGCAATAGGCCTTTGGTGGAAACTTGTTGCTTGTTAGCTAGCTACAACATTTTGCATCATTGTACAGCAATATCAGCAGTCTCTCCCTTTATCTATTTCGCACCTACCTCATATGTCTTTTTCTTCTTTCTTCTAATAAGCTCATTTCTAGAACTATAAATTTTCTTTTTCATGCGTCTAACCGGACTCGGAAATTGAAGTCTCACACACAACATCCACACTCCAACGTCCAATATACATATCTTCCAAAAACGTTTTCTAGTGCATACCTCGATTCGCACAAATTGACGTGAATAAAAAATTGTTTCTCTAACAAAAATAATACACATACTAACGGCTTTCTTCTTCCTTCCTTTTTTTTTTTTCTTAAGAAATAATATAATAAAGGTAATATGTTTTTTTGCATGTTTGTATTGTGAATTATATATAGTTAATAATACTTATTATAAAATCCGTTGTTTATACATTGCTGTGAATTGAAATAGTGATGTGTGTTGGTGGTGAGTGCTCGAAGTGTATGTAGCATGAAAATGTCTAGGCTGTGCAAACACAAAATCAACACCAAACAAAGATACGAAGACACAATGAATTAGCTCCGGAATGGTTTATGGTTGAAGGATTCAAAGCAAGAGCAAGTACGGTTTGAAGGGTTGATAATGGTGCTAAAAACAATATGTTAATAATAACGAAATGATAAAATAAATTATTCGTGTCAAAATTACTCTAAGGCTTTGGCATTTTCACTCGTTCAAGAATTGTATGATGCACTAATCTCCAAATCAGAATTTATGCATTAATTTTATTTCTTTTCACATTATGCATATGAGGTTCCTTTTCATTAAAATTTAAGGATAACAACATGTTTCTTTTTATTGGTTAATATTATACTAATACTGTTTTTATTTAGAATATTTTTTTCACATTACATATTTTATTTATAATTTTTATAACCCCAACACACATGTCAAAATATTTAACCTACCAAAGAGTCTTAAAGTCAAAAGTTAGAAAGTCTCAATCAATCCTACCTATAGTAAATTTTTAAAAATATCATTTTTCTTCTCTTTTATGAGAAACATCCTTTAATAACATTTGATCCCCTTACAATGTATCATCTTTATTTGTTCTATATTTCTCGATCAATGTCAAAATGCTTTCTTGATGTGTCAATATTAATGCACACTTTTATCATGTCAAGGATGGTGTACTCTTTGATCTTGTAGTATGTCACCAATGTGACAATACTTTGTTGGATGTTAGGATTTGTTGTATTTTTGTGACTTCTTTGTGTTAACTACCTATTATGAATTAAAATGTCACAATTGCATATGATAATCAACTTTCTCTTAATCACTCCTTTTTTCATTTCTTATAATTGATCCTAAATAAGTCGAATGTTCTATAACCTTTCAAGCATTGAGTATTTGGTAAATATGTTTACTATGTATTCTCTCCCACAATCCATAATAGTTAGTCTTTAGAAAAATTAGACAATTCACGCTCTCAAACATTAAATATGTAGAATTAAAGTTAATTATGTTCAACTCAATCAACATAACTCTTGATAATCCACCTTTAAATTGATCAAATAATATATATATATATAATTATAAACAATACAAATTTCACAAATAAATAATTTTATTGAAATTTAGTTTCTACTCTACTCCATATATTATATCTAAATTAACATATTGTTAGAAATAAAATGAGAAAAATAATTAAAAAATAATATAATAAATTTTAATTTATAATCTCCAAACATTTATTTTTCAAAATAAATTAATCTAAACAAGCTATTGTGTTGTGTGTGGCACGTGTAGAGAGAGAGAGCGCATGAAGTGTGTAATGATAAACCGTACGCACAGGTGGTACACGAATGGCCATTGGAGGGCATGAAAGGGTGAGACTATGTTTAAGATATCTCCATTCCACTCGTATAATTATTATTACGTGCAACCTTCTCATTCCTTTTTCTTTGGAACCCATCCATATATTCCGTCTATTTATTTTTACGACCACACTAATCAGATTTTAACTTAAATTTTTATATAAACTATTCTTCATTCTAATCAATTGTTTTTTGCACATATATTAGTATCATATATATGCTATATATCTGTATTAATATTTGAGTTTAATATTCACCGTAAAACTTTGTATATTATTAATTAATAAAAAATATTTTATATCATTTTTAAGATATTTATTATACAAAATTAATAAATTTATCTTACATGATAATTTATTATTACATCACGATATATAAAAAATTATATGATCATACATGTATCATTTATTCTTAGTAAATTATGGTAATCAATTATAAGAAAATTTCCTAGCAGGTTTCTTTTATTATAACATCAAAATTGAAAATTATATTAAAATAAAAAATATAAGACAAATTTATTCTATTAGTTTCTAAAAATTAAATTCACAATTTCTAAAAACTAAAAAATTACCTGAACTAAAGAGAGGTAAAATATATAAAAAAATATCTCAGAATTCTTCTATTATCGTAGAATAATTTATAATGTTTTTATTATTTTTTAGATTAATTTCCACGTTTTCTTATAAATCTTAACTTTTTTTTTTTCAGATTTGATATAGATGATCTGGAATCTGGTGCTAGTATATATTGGGATTGATAGATACTTCGAGTTTTACATTATATATCATCAGATAAAATTAATTGAAATCAGGTATTAAATTTTATAAAATTACACCATTAATTTATAAAAACTAAAATTTATTAATTCGATTGATATTTATAAAACTACATCCTTAAATATACTGTATATTAAATTTCAGATTATTTAAATATTCATAAATATGTAATTTAATAATTAATATTTTAACTAACATATTATATGTTAAAATATGTGATATGATGGAATATTAATTAATATTTAAATTTTGTAAACTTAATTTATTTTATAAAATAAATAAATTTGATTAATTTTAATATTATTTTTAAGTTTATTAAAGACGCAATTTACAAAATTTATCATTTATTGTCAATTAATCTTATCTAATATATCATTTTTTTATATCACATCAATACACACTAGCTAATAGCAATATTATGTAGAGTATATTGTCTTTCTTTCTCATTTCTTATCAAAATTTCTATAATTTTAACGAAGAGAAAACTACTAATCCAAAACCCTTAGAACAGAAAGAAAAAGGAATATAAATAAATTTTCAAGATGATAATCATAATACATAAAATTTTAATTTAGACATTGATTAGTTTATAGATTTTTTTTCACTCAATTAAGTTCCAGGCTTGTTTTTATAGGTAAGATTTTACACCTCGTCCACAATTAATGGAGTTTAACATAAAAAGATATATTTAAACATTTTTAGAAATAACAATCTATTGAAAATTTGATAATTACACAAATTTATATATTAATTTAAAGAAATTTATTGTTGGTACAAATCCGTATAACGCGAATACCATAAATGGTTGATCATCCATGATTTTCTTTAATTATCAATTTTTTTTAATTTACAAATGAGCCAATTATATTAGAACGTCTGTTCATAAAAGTTTTCCCACTCAAATCTTTTGTACCATTTAACATTGTTGTTAATTTAGTAAGTCTTATATTGAATCTAGTTAAAATATACTTACTAAGTACCAATCATAAATGAATATATCATTAAAAATTATCGATTTTTATAATAATTATTTTTAAAAATATATTTAAAATGTTCTCATTGATTGCTAACCTAAAATTTTTTAGATTAATAATATAAAAAGTGAATTATTTTATATTTAACATTCTTGTTTTTTATTCATTAGCTAATACTCTAAAATTATGACTTTTCATGGACTGGGTTGACCGTAGACACAACAAAATTGAGTCAATTCGAAGTAAAATAAATATTAGTTCATATTTTTAGATAATTTCAGTCTGAAAAATGTTAATTCCAATCAATTTTGATTACTTATTAAGTTTACTGTTCTTTAGTGTAAATATATATATATATATATATATATATATATATATATATATATATATATATATATATATATATATATATATATATATATAAATTTATACAAATCATATATATAATATATATTTCTTAAAAAATTATAAAGAATATGGAGTTTTTTTCAAATTTATTTAATAGACCCAATTATATGATCCAATCTACAAACCTAAAAAATTAATTAAAATCAAATAAACTCAATTTAATACGAACTATTTTTTATCGATTTAGTTTTTTTTTTCTTTAAATCCAACCCCGTAATAGGTCATGTCTAAAATTATTCACTCACTTATTCTTTTTAATAAAATAATGTCATGTTACAATGAAATTTCTTTATCTGAATACCTAAATTAACAATTATTTACACAATTATTTGACGAAACAATTTAAATAAAAGCTAGCTAGTTAGTAGTTACACAAGTAAAAAAATTAATTATATTTAATAACACAATAATTTAAAACAAGAAAATATAGATAAAGGGACTATATATATGTTAAAAAATTTAGTCTATTCGGTAATAAAAGTCTCGTGTTTTAAAATATTGACTAGACTACATGTATTTTTTTTTGTCTATATTAGATGTATTTTTTATGGAACACAATCTTGTATAAAAAAAATTTAATAGTTAAGTTATAACAACCCCGTATCAGTAATCTACGCATTCATCGATAATTTATTTAATATAAAACATAAAAATAATAGGTATTTGTGAAAATTAATTAAACCTGTTGTCATTAAATTAAATCTTAAATTAAAAATGTCGTTATATTTATTATTATAAAAATTTTAAATTTTAATATTTGATTACAGTTTACATTTGGTATTTTAAAAGATTAATTTAATAATTGAAATATTAAAAAAAGTTTAAATATTTTTTATTATTGAAAAAAATGAATTTTAATTTTATTCCTTATAAATTTTTCTTTGATTTTTGTTTCTAGAAATTCAAAATAATTATTTTTAATCTTTGGTCTCCTTCTCCTTCGAGACCAATTAATTATTTATGTATTTAAAAGAAAATAAAATGATTATTTTAATTTTAAATTTTAAAAATAAAATTATTTATTTATCTTTAAAAATATTATAAAAAAGTACTTTTAAATTTTTAGAAGATTAAAAATATTTGTTTTATAAAAATCAAAACTAAAACTAAAATAATAATTTCAAACTTAAAAAAATAAAACTATCTTTTACATTAACTAAAATAAAATTGATTAATTTTATAAAAATTAAAAAATATATTTAAATTATTATAGTCCTAATATAATTTGACAAAAACTTAGTTTTCATAAGATAAACCTATTAAAATATAAAGAGGTTGGCAGAAAAAGGATAGAGGAGAGAGTTGTCGATCTTATCCTTAAACAAGAATAGTGATTGGTGAATAGACAGAAAAAAGTAACAGAATTGTTAGCTAGCCCACGATGAAAATGCGAATGAAATAGCTTGCTCCTTTTCTCTCTCTCCGTTACCTTTAGAAGTCATTAATCCATCATCATTATTATTATTAAAATACTACTATGTACTTATATAAAACACTTACTAATCTTAGTTTTTAGAGTTGATTTTAAATAATTTTAAACATATTTTTTTACTATATTATTCATATAATAAATGTTTTTTACTTTAAAAATATCTATTTAATTATTTAAAATTAATTTTAAAGACACACATTAATAAATTTGTATATAAATCATGAATTAAAAATAATATGATTAAGTCAAAATTATTATAATATTAACTAAGAATTTATTTAGATAAATTTATCTTGAAATCCTTATTAGAATTAAAAAATAAGATAATTTTTTATAAATTAAAATTAATTTATTCATAAATTATAAATCAATTTTTGATAAAATTAAAGATGATAACTTTTATGACTTAATTATGTATAAATTAATTTTAATTTTTAAAAATTATGTTATTTTATTTTTGATTTTTTATTTATAGAAAAATTTATTCAATCAAGTTCTAAATTTTTTTGTGTATACTTTAGAATTTTTTCATATACTTTAATTTATATTTTCTTTTTCTTTTATTCACAGAAATTTCTTTCATTTGTTCAATGTTTGGCCGAAATTAAAAAAAGCTATTTATCTGTCTCCCGAGGACAGCAAAAGAAATAAAAAAAAGAGCAATACAAAACGCATGAAAGATTCTTGTTTGGTATGCGACGCCCCGACCACGATATTTTCCCGAGCCGTTCGCTTCAATGTCTCATTTTCTCGACCTGTCTCTCTCTTCCCTCTTTGTTGGGAATTTTCTTTTTTTCTTTTATTTTCCTTTTTTTTTTTCTTGCTTGATTTACAAGTCTATTTTATTATTCCAAAATTTGATTCTAAGATCCCATACATAATATTCTTCGATGAGAAGCTCTCTCTCTTGGCTCCTGTCTGCTTCTGCAAAACGCCATTTCCTTATATATCATATCCCTTTTCTCTCTTCTTCTTCTTCTTCTTAAAGCTTCCATGTATTTCTTCACTGAGAAAATGCAGCGCCTTAAGATGGGCTTCCCTGATTACATCCAAGCATTGGAAGCAGAACGCCGTAAGATTCAGGTCTTCTCCAAAGAGCTTCCTCTCTCCTTGGAACTGGTCACTCAAGGTAACCCAATAACCAAACCAACCATACCCTTTTTTTGTTTTCGCATGAGGATGGTAAAGTTTCCTCCTTTCTTTTCTGGGATTGTTTTCTGAGGGGGTTTTGCTTTTTGGGTTTTCTTGTGTGTGTGTGTTTTTTTTGTAGCCATTGAAGCTTGCAAGCAGCAATTGTCTGGCACCACGAGTGAGTGTAATTTGAATGGCCAATCGGAGTGTTCGGAGCAGACAACATCGACGGAAGGACCTGTTTTGGAGGAGTTCATTCCAATCAAGAAAAGAGCATCATCATCATCCCCTTGTTGTGATGAAGATGATGAAGATGATGAGCAACATTCTCATAAGCAAAGGGTTTCAAAGGATAATCAGAGCGGTGATAAGAGGAAATTGGACTGGCTTAGATCTGTTCAGTTGTGGAATCCAGATCCCCCAGTTGAGGAGGTAAGAAAACCAAACCTTAATAATTCTCAATTTGCCATTGCTTGTTGAGTGAGTCTTGTGCTTTGCGTTGAAGAGGTTAATTGACTTATTTTGTGTGTGAAAATTTCTGTGGAAAATTGTTCAGGATGTGACTAGGAAAGTGCCTGGTAAGGAGTTGAAGAGAAGTGGAAATGGTGGTGGTGCTTTCCAGCCATTCCACAAGGAAGAAAGAGCTGGCAAGGCAAGTGAGCCATTGAGTAAAGCACCCTCTTCAACCTGGATAGCTGGCCCGACCGCAGAACTCGCCGCAGAAAAATTTCTGAATGATGGACAGAGAAAGCAGCGCAGGTGCTGGTCTCAGGACTTGCATAAGCGCTTCTTGAATGCCCTTCAGCAGCTTGGGGGTGCAGATTGTGAGTATCTTAATCTGTAGTATGTTCTGATTGTTATTTGTTTAGGATATGTTACTATAATTGCATATTGATATCTTGATGACTTCTGCAGCTGCCACACCAAAGCAAATCAGAGAGCTAATGAATGTTGATGGCCTCACAAATGATGAAGTCAAAAGCCATTTACAGGTATGTTAACTATATGGGGTGTATTTACCCCAATTCCCAAACGTTTGGCTATCAATTTTTGCTTAAGCTAGTAAAATCATAATTGGAGTCTTTGCCATTAGTCTCTCCTGTTCTTTCCATGATATGGAATCATTAACTGTTTTCTTGTTTATTAAAACCACCCTCCAGTTTTAAGGGATTCCAAAATCCAAACTAAATAGTGATAATTTTTTTTGTTGCGGAAGTTACAGTAACTTAATATTCTTGAGTTCCAATTGTTCCATATTCTCAATCATAGTCTAACATTTTCTTTTTTGGTTTTGGACAGAAATACCGTTTGCACACAAGAAGGCCAAGTCCCATGGTTCACAACAGCTCCAATCCACAGACAGCACCTTTTGTCCTTGTAGGGAACATTTTTGTTCAATCGCCAGAATATGCAGCTGTAGCTACCTCAACAGCATCAAGAGAAGTGACCACAGTTGCAGCACCTGCTGGAATTTATGCACCAGTGGCCACACATCCTCCGGCTGTTTCGCACCCACCACCTGGTTCAATTAAGAAGCCACAGTTTAAGAAAGTGGAGCTGTTTGAGCATTCAAATTCAGAAGAAAGGGCTAATCACAGTGAAGGAGCTGTTCACTCAAATTCCCCTACCTCATCCTCCTCCACACATACCTCTACTTCCCCTGGCTATTGAGTTTTAAGATGTTGCACAAGTTTTGTAATCAAATTGCTGTAGAGAGTCCTTTGATATTTTCTTCTGACTTTTTTGTTCTAAAATGTTCTTTACTCCTGTTATCTGGGATTTAAATTATAGAGGTAAAATACACAGAAAGTGACAGTTTTGTTTTGATGTTAAATAAGTCCCACCCTTTTGGCTTTCTACCGTGTTATCTCCTTGGCACAGAAGGTGAACTGAAATTTTAAATTTTAAATTGGAAGCATGTTCAATGTTTCAATTGGTCGGCTTCTCAAGATTGTGACAAATTAAAAGTTACTATTCTGACCTGGTCATACTCCTTACACATTTGTGCAAACTCTTATTAATCACACCAGTGTTGTAATTTGGTGATGCCTTATTGAGTGGTCCACCGAAGCAGTAGGCACCTGTCTTGGTTATTTGGGTTGGAATTAGAATTAATGGATTGTAGTTGTAACATGATGACTAAGAAGGTGGATCTAAGAATATCCAATGGAATATGCAATCAACACAACCTACATAGGACAAAAAGAGATGCAGTCATGTGTTAGTTGTGAAAATGCCAATTTCAGCAACTGTGAACTGCAATCCTTAGTTTCAAAAACTGTTAGTTATGAAATTAATTGGGTTATGACCAAATTAGAATTGTAGATTATTAAAGATTACAGCAAGGGTTAGGTTAATTTCTTTTCGTCCTTGTTTCTCCTTTTGGTTGAGAACGACTCCGAATAACCTTGCAAGTTGCACAAGAGATTGCCAAATACTCCTAAAGGC
This sequence comes from Mucuna pruriens, assembly GCA_025330945.1. Lineage (NCBI taxonomy): Eukaryota > Viridiplantae > Streptophyta > Magnoliopsida > Fabales > Fabaceae > Mucuna > Mucuna pruriens. The sequence continues at coordinate 1,388,780 of JAENHJ010000361.1, read as the reverse complement.
ACTGAAAATTTGTACACATATTTAAGTAATTTGCACGGCACGATTCTGCCTTGGAATCTTCTAAATTTGATTCTCCATCAAGCTACTATGTTTGTCTTTACTTGGCAAAATATGGCTAAAATCATATCTTTATTTTAAGGACCGATTAATTCAATCTCTTTTTTTTTTCATTGAATTCTTATATTGTTTTCTTTATTTTTAAAATTGCCACATAAAATTTCTTAAAATGAACTTAATCTCTTAATTAACCTTTAGTAGAGATGTTTGCCGGGGCCACAAGCCTAACAGAAACAAGGAAAATGAGACAATCATCCCACTGAACGAGGTGGCAACAACGCCATTTCCTAGAATGGCAGCGATGAATGGAGGATGATATGGACCAGAACCACTTTCTATGCTCTATTAAGCAAACTATGGTTACTTTGTATTAAATACGTAATACTAATATGTAATATAAAATCATTCATATAGTAATTTAAGTTTTTAAGGTAGTTAATTCATAATATAGTACCAAAGTCTGTTATTATAGTTTAATTCTTGTCACTCCAAGATCCCATTCCTTTAATAAAAAGATTAAAACTATTCATGCTTTTTCATCTAAAAGCTTAAGATGTTAAATACTGTAAATACGTATAAATAATTTCATATTTATCCATTTTCATTTTATTTTACCCTAACAAATACAATTTACTCTTAACATAAAATTATAATTTTTTTATGATAAATTAGCAAACTATTTATTAAAAACATGCAAACATGCATTGCAAATCCACTTTAGATTAGAGTATTAAAGATTGAGAATAATTTAAGTCACAACAAATCTCTTTATGATTTATTACCTGCTAAAGTGACTTGACTGACATGACATGCTCTAGGAAACGTTTGTTTTCTTGAATATGAACTGATTAAAGTTGTATATGGTGCATTGTATGAGGGGACTTAACAGTAAGTAATAGCATCGGGTCTTACGTTATTGGGTATATACTAAACAAGAACTAAGTTTTTATAAGAATTAGCTGGTAAACTAGTTCTATTTGAAAGTGGAGCTACATTGATGATCACTAGAATCTTTTACAAGATTACTTGCCCCTCAGTACGTAGTCAATACTGTTTCTTTACCCTCCTCTCTTTTCTTTGCACCCTTTGCATTGCCTCTGCAATCACCCTACACACATTACTTTATACAAAATGACCTTAAAAGCATAAGAAATGTACATGCATGCATAAACACAAGCACCCAAAAAGTCAAAGCTTTCAATCACCCAACCTTTCTAATTATATTGCGAGTTAGGTGTGGATACTCAATAATATTCCCTCCGATCACATGGATAAAATTAATCAGTCTATATTAATTAGGTTAATCAATTAAAGTTATTGAACAACCAGATTTCCTATTATTCAATCTTACATGACAACGTAAGATTACATTATTTTCCAAAAAAATAATAAAATCTTACATGGCAATGTAAATTGCTTCGTCAATTGTCACCCAGTTAATATTCTCCTCTTTTACGTATCATGAATATTCTTTAGTGCACAAGTGAACACTAATTTATTTCAAAGTAAAGAGATAATTAAATGAGTATGATTTTTTTTTACAAACCCTTTTTTTATATACTTGGCCAAAAATTAATTGAACTACGCTTAAAAAATTCAATTATCTACCATTTTTGTTGAATTTTTTTTAGTGTATTCTCATTCATATACATATAGATAAATCACTTTACACATTTTTTTTCATAATATAATGGAATTCAACTCTTGTTAGGGGTTGCGTCAAACATGAAGGTCAAATTTTATATTGGAGTCATTAGTGTTTTAAACTTAGCAAAACTTATATTATGGCAAAAACTAACGTAAGTAGGTAGATGTAATTTTACAATGCAATCAAATGTCATTGTTAGAAGGATTTTTCATGACCCTTTTAGCCTCAATAGGTCCCTTAATTGCTGGAGTTAACTTTTTGCAGCAGCAAAAGAGTGAGTATATGAAAATGTGGGTGGATATCATCAGTGGGAAGACGATGGATATTAATGCATTTATTTCCTACGAATGTTTGAATATATTACATTATTGACAATTTTATTCCACTACGTCATTATTGACGAAATTTCGTATTGTGCTCAAATACCTAAAGAAATATATTAATTAAAGAAAAGAAAAGTTATAATATGCAATCACAAAGTAAGCCAAGTAAAGCACACGAATAATCCATCAAAATAATTTTATTTGGGATTATGATAACCTCAGATTTGATTTTATATTTTCGCTCATATCCAATTTTTTTCTGTATTTAATTATGTGTCAAACTGATCATAGTTATATTTACACACACAGAAATTGAAGATTGTTCAAAATGTAAAAGGAATATTTATAATCACTATAAGGCGTCGAAGTATGTTCACATTCAATAATTTAGGATCCGCTCCTCGTGGGTTTTAGAATTCGATGCTTTCGTGAAGTAAGCTACCTATTCAATCATCTTTTTTTCCGAAGAAAGGTAAGAAAATTAAACTTGCAATTAATTAAACAACTGTCAAAAGACTACACTAATCTGTATGCTGCACTCTAGTATTTGATGTTGTTATTATTTGCATGGTGGTGATCTGCAATGTTACTTTTTATATATATATATATATATATATATATATATATATATATAAATGGAAAGTTTGAGAATTCAATATTCATGTACCAATTAGACTCAATTATATATTAATTACTGTGCATTTGTCTTGATTAGCAGTGAGCAAGTATCATAAACAAACAAAAAACCTAAAACAGACGACAAAAGCTGCAATTGGAGCCTTCTGACTATAGTTTATTGCTTAGGCGCATATACATAGCTTCATCTACGTATCGAAGGGAAAAAAAAGTCATATATATATATGAGGATTGTCGTCAAAGTCACCTATGGGCAATATATGGTCCCCATCAGGAATATTCGAGGATAATGAGAGGAATATTATTTTTTTAAATAACAATATCTAATGAATGTGATAGTATATTCTCTTTTGTTAATTTAGATTATCTTCTTCTAGGTAAGGGTTAGAAATCAAACATATTCTAATCTCTCCAACCTAAACAGCAAACACCCTTCTAGATTCCCATAAGAGATGGATCCAGAAAGGGGGATATAATTTTTTTCTCATTTTATAATTATTTATATATCTAAATATTTTAATAAATAATTATTTAAGAAACATTGATTTTTATAAAAATATTTACTGTTTTTTACTTTTCTATAACAATATATATATATATATATATAAAAGCTTGAGGGAGGGAGCTAAAGCTCCTAATCCGTCCCTAATTCCCATCATTCAGAAATTTATCTTAGTAGTGGTATTAATTTGGTGTATATAAGTAGTACCTAGCTTCTAGGTAGCAGAAATATATATTACTGAAGACATTCCTAATTCAAATTCTTTGGTCTCTATACTAATCTTTATGGTAATTTCAAAGCTATAATGGTCACACTGAGGTATATTCCAGTAAAATAATTAAATCCTTGCTAGTTGATACAAAATAATATGTTAATGATTTTAGCATTATGTTGAAAACAGTGGGAATGGGAAATGGTAGAACAAATATTATCAAACAAACAGAATAAAAAAAAAATGGAATGGTGAACAGACGTATTTTTTTTTTCCTTTTCGCGGGTACAAGATGTATGCTATTTTCAAGTTACATTAAAAAATTAATCCCTACACTTGACACTACTTTTCGTTTTAATCTTTATATGAAAAACAATCTATATTTTAGTTTTTGGACGAGAAAATATTTTACAAATTGTTTATTTGTTGATAAATAAATTATTTTATTTGTTTTGGTTCTTACATAAAAAAATTCTATAACACTACTATAATTTTAATAAATAATATGATAAAGACTAATTTGTAAATATTTTTTTATGTAGAAATTAATATGTATTTTTTCATATAAATAAAAAATGGCATTACATATATATATATAGAGACTAAATTTATAATTTAACCTATTTTTTAATAATTAAAGTGTTAGATTAACAAAATTGACAGTTTTTTTTTTTTTTCTCTAGATGTGTATTCTGATGATATACGAGATGTCAATAATTTAACGTGGGTGAAGCCGTGAAGGAGTTGTTTTTTGATGAGTGATTGAACCACGTGTTGACCTAAAAAAATATTAATCGTGTTTGATAAGTCGATGGTATTATAATTGTATTAATTGTTGATTGTATGAGTTGGATCGATAATTAGAAGATAGAGTTGGATGAAAGGAGATATTCATTTTGGGGCAAGAGTACAGTTGGATAGCTTCAGGCTAAATCTGTCCCTTGAGTGGATCTAAGGTCAAGTGACCCCTAACTAGTATCTTCAAAATAGGAAAAACAACGTATAGACAAAGGCTACGGTGTATATAGTAAACTCCTTATTTAATTTGAGTTTCTTCTATGTATATTCTTTCTAAATATTGAGCTTCCTTTGATGAATAAGGAATCTTCTTGTAATTAACCTTAACATAAAGTCAAAGGCAAACAAAAGCTTTGCAACTTGCTAGGTTTTTCAAGTTGAGACACCCACATCCTACGTTTTAACGTGAAATTTACAAGAATAATGCACACTTTATTTTGTCTCTTTCTTAAACTTTTTATTTTCTTTGCTTCTTATTAAGTTGCGTTTCCTAATCTCTATTTAATGTTAGATTTTACACCTTTTTTCATAAATATGCGATTCCAGTGAGAGGAAAAAAATCTAAATTAATTCAATTCACATTTTATATTCTTTCATGATATAATTAATTTATCATTATCTTATAAATTAAAATATACAATTTAGATCTCTCAATTAAATATTTTCAATATTATTTTTATATATATTTTTAAAAATGCATTTCATACACTATCATTACCTCTCATAAGTAGTTATTTTTTTATCATCTTAAATTATCATTCTTTTATCCTTACATATATATTTGATATTTTTAGCTACTTATCTATTTCAATCTATTTTTTATTTTTATTTATAAATTAAATTTTAATACATTTTTAAAAAATATCAATAATTAAAAATAAATTATATTATAATTTAAATTATTCTTTATAAATTTAAAATATCATTTATTATAAATGTTAATTATAATGTAAGGTATATATTAAAAGTATTTATTATTATAAATTTTAAATACATTAAAAAATTTATCTTTTTTAGTACTCACTTTAAAATACTAGTTATAATTAATATGAAATTGCGTAGTTGTGAAAACTGGCTTCTTGGCTCATCAGGTCCAAATTTCATTTGTTAATTTTTTTTTGGTATGGTGATCCACAGGTTAGACAATTTAGTTTTTTTTCCCTTTAAATGTATATAAATTTTTTAAAAATATCAAATTAGATAAGTCTAGTTATTTTTAGCCACCATTTTATATACATATCCTAACCATTGAGTCAAATTAAATTAATCTAATTTTATTTATGCCATAATTTAAAAAACTCAACTTAATTTGATCGGTTAGACCGAATCAAGTTTTACAACTCATCCAAATCAATCTAATAAATGTACCGTAGATACATTTCTAATAAATAAGTCCTAATACATTGTGCTGTCTAAATTTTATAATAAGATTCTCTCTTGATAAGGTAAACTCCAAATTGGTACTCTTATACATACATATAATTAAATGTGAATAAAAAAAACGCACTGTAAGCAGAGATTAAGTTTAGAAAATATTCTAAGGAATTCTATGCTCTTACCCAATTGAACCTGTTTAGATCGAGGGATAAGTACCAAAAAAAAAACTGACTTCATTAAATTATATCGGGTTTAAATGATCAAACTTTAATTTTTTTAGTCTTTGCAATATGCTGTATGTTTATAATTTTTCAATAACAGAACACATTATTAGTATGAAAGCAGTTTTTTTTTTATTAATTTAAGGAAGGATCTACTATTAAGGTGGGTATATATATGGGAAAAACCCATAGAAAAAAGTGAGGGAGTGAGAAATAAAATAAAATAAAATAAAATACTTCTTAAAATTTAAACTCGTATCCTTTCCTTGAATATGTTTGATTAATAGCTTTTGAATCTAGATGAGTATGGATTCGTTTTCTGCCAATAATTTTACTTAGTTAATGAACATATTCCTCTAAGCTCTACACATGAGAAGCCTTGATGTAATCTAGAAATGTTCATGATCTTTCATATCATAAATTGGCTCCAACAAAAACTAATTATGATGGATATTGGGTTGTATAAATTAATGTGTTTTTGGGTTTAGTTCAAATCACACTTAAAATTATCTCGACCTGACTTAATGTCGCATAATATTTCAAAATTTATAACTTTTTAAAAATAATAATAATAAATAGTAAATTTATTAATTAAATTAATACCTTTTAGATAACATGTTAATACAAATTATTTTAAAATAAAAAAAAGTCTATACATGGTTAGTGTAAATAATTTTTACATTCATCTAATCATAATTTGATATATATATATATATATATATATATATATATATATATATAAAACAATTAAGTGTGTTGTAAATATAAGATGCAGGCTAATTAACTATGTGGCAAAAACGTTTGTTGGAGAACAAGAGAGTAAAGGTGGGAGGGAAATTTGATGGCATATAACCAAGTGATTTTTCTAACTCTGAAAGTTGATTCTTATCTGGTATCGTATCTTATTAAGGTCAGAATATGGACTTTGTCAACGGGAAAGCTCAACATTCACATGTTTTTTTGAATAATGTTAAACCCATTGGCTCTTAAAAAATAATTAATAATGCAGAGATACTCACTTCCAGAAAACAAGAGGTGTCACGAAGTAACGTTTGGTCATTCAGCTCAAAGAATACAATGAATTCGTGCTGATACTAGCATTATGTGAACTTTTATTTGTCAAGCTCAGAAAAAGGTGTAATTCTTTACAACAGGAGGGGGAGTAATTTTTGTTTTCAGAATGTTTAGTTGGAAAAGGTTGATTATACCCCCTGTACTCTTTCTCGTTAATAACATTTTGTCTTATAAAAAAAATTAAATTATGGTCCAGTGCAAGAGCTTAAGTTGACTCGATTATATTTCACCTCTATCGTTAATCTGATAGTGCGATGGTCACATGATAAATAGATATAACTCTACCGTGTCCCAAGGTTTTCAAAGATATAACAAAACAGGGGCAAATTAAATGTTGCCATTGTAATCATTGAATTAATTAATGTTAATCGAAGAATTAAGTTCAAGTTTCATTGTCATGGTTGACGCAGACATAGCTACAGTATGCAGAGTAACATAAAAATGTTGACAAAGGAAATAAAGTAATGGATTTTGTTTGATTAATTTCAAAGGCAAGATTCCCTTTTGACACCAACTCCAAATACCTATGTTAATTGTTCAGTTTGCCGCATGGACACACCAACCAAATTATACCGTCTGATCGATAGAGTGGTTGAAAAACCACCTTTAAACAAGATCCTATATAGATTTCGACACCAATCATCAACCTTGTGTTAAATGTTTAAAATGAAAATATCCACTCATCAAATGAAAGAGTTCAACTTCTAAGCTAATTAATAAAATAAAATAAAATAAATCCTGTACTTACCGTGTGTGGATTACATATTCAACAATTCTATGATCCATGTGAAGAATAACAAATATATAGATAATATATCGGTTTGAATATTTAAAACTTACATTTTAAAATATTTTTCCTCCTGCTAGACATAGACTTTAGAAAAGCTCAATTGTATTTATTAATCAATACAAGCTTATCACCAAATGTTGATTTTTATTCTTAAATCCCAAAAGTTGGATTGGGCAATCTAATTAGTGCTGGATCGAATTATTTGGATCTTTTTTAATTAAGAGAGTAAAACTCTCCTTATAACTCCTTTTTTGTTCTTCATAAAACTCAAACATGGAAATTTACGGAAGGAGAACTTAACTCCTTATTATATAGACTAAGAGGAGGTGATAGAATCATTTAATTGAAATTTTCAACTAATTTCCCCATTATTTGTAAGTTAAAATATCCCCAAAATAATATAATTTAAGCTAGCTAATAATCTAGAAGAAAAAAAATCAGGAAAACTAAACATGGCTAAAGGAAGTCAAACTCGTGTTTCTTTTCTTTAAAAAAAAAAAAAATTGCAAAGCTCGCATATCTTGATATAAAGTGCATATAGTGCATGTCATCCATGTTTGTAATCTTTGTTAGTAGTTCAAATGGTTATAAACGCACGCTTTTACCACAAGCCCACAACCCAAAAAAAAAATTATACTGAGATTTATAAATTTAACACCATATTAGCAATTACAATTTTAGATAAGCATGAATGATATCTGGAGAATGGTATACCTATACAAACCGTGAGGAATTAATATACTTGCATACTATAGTTCAAATGCTAGGTGTTGGAAATATGAAAAGTTATCCTTATGTTCCTTATGATCTTTCACCGTTCATCAGATCATCAAAGCTATAATGTAAATAAGGATGTATAAATAACTGAATACCTGGGTCCATTTGCAAAATCTTCTGTGTCATGTATCTGATTGATTGAGAACCGTTGGTTTTGTGGTCTTCCTCAACCAAACCGCCTTAGTTCCTTCTGGGGACTTTAGCTTCTCTTTTCAGATGGGGAGAATAGAGAATGTGTTTTTGGTTTGGTGTATTGAGGACCATAACCTTTCCTGATGTGTTAGCCTACATATAGGGTTCCCATTATCCCCTAACGGGCCAACCTGTATCCACTAATTAAGCCCATATCAAGTCTTATCAGGAAGCCCTTTTATTACATAATTTGATCACTTAATATTATAATTACTTTAAATAAATAGCTATATAATTGTATTTGAAATATAAAGCCCACATGATTAAAAGAAATTACAAATTTCTAACAATCTCCCACTTGGACTTCATATTTTCTTCAAACAATTATATTACTTTCAATTCCTTAGGCGGTAGATGCTATTTTATTTTAGACTTCCTCTTGATACAATCTGGTCCATCTTGTACATTAACAATGGAACCATTGCATCTTTAATCACTATTCAAGCGTGACTAAATAGCGATGATCACCATATTAATATACTCAATGACATAGATCAAATATGGATGAGTGACATGGAAATTACATGCAATGTGATCTCAAACATGTCTATTTCCAATTGGTCCTGATTTTTAATCTTTATAGAGATCAATCCAAATTCTTGTAAAATAATTACTATATACAAGAAAACATGAGCGAGTTCAAAATATAAATATAAACCATCAACTTTATTTCTGCAGAAAATAAATAACAACAAATTGTTCAAAATGAAACATAAAACATACAGGCTCCCACTGAACTAAAGTATCCTAAGGAATAATACCCATACGAGCAGTGTGCTCATGAAAGACCTTAGGTATTAGTGCTTTAGTCAATGGATCAGCTAGCATAAAACTTGTTCCTATATGTTCTATGGAAATTTGTTTATTCTGAACTCTCTCTTTAACAATCAAAAACTTGATGTCGATGAACTTTGACTTCGTAGTACTCCTATTTTTGTTGGAGTAAAGAACTGCTGAATTATTGTCACAGTATAGTTTCAATGGCCTTTCAATACCATCGACCACCCGTAAACCAGTGACAAAGTTTCGCAGCCATATCCCTTGGTTAGATGCCTCGAAGCAAGCCACAAACTCTGCAGCCATGGTTGAAGGGGCTATAAGAGTCTGTTTAACAGACTTCCAAGAGATAGCTCCTCCAGCCATCATGTAGATGTATCCAGATGTGGAGCGTTTGCTATCTTGACATCCTGCAAAATCGGAGTCAGAGTACCCGATGATCTCCAAATCCTCAGACTTTCGATAAGTGAGCATATGTCCTTTTGTTCTCCTTAAATAACGCATCACGCGTTTCACTACCTTCCAATGCTGCATTCCAGGATCACTCAAATACCTGCCCAAAACTCCCACCACAAAAGCAATATCGGGACGAGTACAAACTTGAGCGTACATTAGACTCCCCACTGTTGAGGCATAAGGAACCTTTTGCATCTCATTTCTTTCAAGGTCATTGTTGGGGCATTATTTTAGACTAAATTTGTCTCCCTTAGCTATCGGGGTGTCTCCTGGTTTACTATCCTTCATGCTGAATCTCTCTAAGACTTTGCTGATATAGTTCTCTTGTGACAACCTTAGGATACCTTGGGAACGATCTCTTAGTATCTGAATGCCAAACACAAAAGAAGCTTCCCCAAGATCTTTCATTTCGAAATTTTTCGTTAGAAATCTCTTGGTTTCATGCAACAAGCCTGTATCACTACTAGCAAGTAGTATATCATCGACATATAGTACCAGAAATATGTATTTACTCCCACTGAACTTATGATATACACAATCATCAACTACATTTGCCTCAAAACCATATGAGGTAATGACTTGATGGAACTTGTGATACCATTGACGAGAAGCTTTGTTTTTAGGCCATAGATGGATTTCTTTAGTTTGCATACCATAGACTTAGATTCGTTTGAAAACAAAGTTTTCAGGTTGCATCATATAAATCATTTCATCAATGTCGCCATTTAGAAACATAATCTTAACATCCATCCGATGTAGCTCTAAATCAAAATGAGCTACAAGTGCCATTACGGTTCTAAAAGAATCCTTTGAAGATACCGGAGAAAAGGTTTCTTTGTAGTCAATGCCTTCCTTCTGAGTAAAGCCTTTAGCAACTAGACGAGCCTTATATCTTTCGATATTACCTTTAGAATCCTTTTTGGTTTTAAATATCCATTTGCAACCAATAGGTTTCACACCTACAGGTAATTCGACAAGATCCCAAACGTCATTGTCTTGCATAGACTTCAACTCATCTTTCATGGCGTCAATCCATTTTTGAGAGTTAGAACTTTGCATAGCTTGACAGAAGTTGATTGGATCATCTTCTGTCAAACCAATGCCATCTTCATGTTCTTGGAGAAAGACAATGTAATCATCTGGAATTGCGTGTCTCCTCTCTCTAATGGATCTCCTTAACGGCACTTGTTGAGGTTGTTGAGGTTGCTCTATTGGTTGTTGAGGAAGAACTTCATCATAATCTTGTTCTGGAACAATGTCAGCAACAATTGTTTGAACATTGTCTCCTATTACTGGAGTTGAATCTTGAATAGTAATAGGCACAAGGACTTGACCAATGTCATTGATGGATTCTTCCTCAAAGACAACATTCCTTATGTTCTCTTCCTTCCCAAACTCAACTTCCTCAAGAATCCTCGCATTATCCGTTTCAAAAAAGGATCTTGAAGTGGGATCATAAAACTTATAGCCTTGAGAACGTTCAGCATAGCCAACAAAATAACAGCTAACTGTTCTTGAATCTAGTTTTCTTTCATGCGGCTTTTTGTAAGGGGCGTCTTGATTGACAACCCCAAATGTGAAAATGATTGATGCTTGGCTTTTTGTCAGTCCAAAGTTCATAAGGGGTTTTGTTAACTGCTTTAGTTGGCACCCTATTAAGGATGTGAACTGCGGTCTTTAAGGCTTGTCCCCAGAGTGACTCTAGTAAAGAAGAATGACTAATCATACTTCTTACCATATCCTTAAGAGTCCGGTTTAGCGTTCTTTGCACACCGTTCATGCTAGGTTTTGCTGGCATGGTATATTGCGGAACAATTCCACACTCTCTGAGAAAAAAAGCAAAAGGTCCTGGACGTTGTTCTCCTGATCCGTCATATCTGCCATAGTATTTACCACCACTATCAGATTTGACGACTTTAATTTTCTTTCCAAGTTGAAGTTCAACCTTAGCTTTAAAAGACTTAAAAACGTCCAGGGATTGGGACTTCTCATGTATTAGATATAGGTAACCGTATCTAGAGTAATCATCTATGAACGTAATAAAATACTGTTGTCCATTCCATGAAGCTGTAAGGAAAGGACCACAAATATCTGTATGTATTAGTTCTAAGACATCCTCAGCTCTTTCGACACCTAATTTTTTTATGTTTGTTCGCTTTCCCTTGATGCACTCAACACAAACTTCAAGGTTTGATAAGTCCAAGGGTTCAAGAATTTCATCCGACACAAGTCTCTGAATTCTCTGTTTAGAGATATGACCCAAACGCTTGTCTTGTGCCATAAAATGGCTTTGAATTCTCAATTAATTTTCGCTTTGTGCCTCGTGAACCTGTTTGCATGATCTCGTTATAGGAACTAACAACGTCAAGCATGTAAAGATTATCAATTAAAGAACCAACCAATAACATTTGAATTTTGATAGAGACTAACTTTATTATTCCCAAAAAGAACATGTAAAACCAAATCTGTCCAAGCAGGAAATAGAAACTAAATTCCGCCTAAAAGAGGCAGTGACAACAACAGTCTCGAATAAATCCAAACAAAATCCAGTTTTTAATTGTAATCTAAAAGTTCCAATGGCCTTTATGAACTTTATTGTCATCGCCCACAAAAATGAATCTTTTCATCATCACTTGGCGTTCGGCTCCACAGGCAACCTGCATAGTCACACTTATGTGAAGTAGTAGCTCGAGCCTAATGCCACCAAGTATCCAAGGCACAAAGGTCAAATTAATTTCAGAACAAACTAGAGTAAAAATTTACCTTTCTTTACACACCGGCAAAGATACTTAGGACATTGTTTCTTCATGTGTCCCGACTTCTTACAAAAGTAGCAGTAAATTCCTCATTCTTCTTTTATTTTCTTTATTTTCTTTCTTTGAGAAGACCCTTCCGGACAAGACTTAATTTTCTTTCTTTTCTTATTACGAAAGTCGAAACAAAATAAAGGTCTTATCTCTTTGCAATCTTTCTTCCTCTTGCACCAGCGAGAGATATAAGTTCATTGAGGACCATTTGTCCTTCCGAAGTATTATAGCTCACTTTGAATTGCCCAAAGTGTGCGGGGAAGTGAGATTAAAACCAAGTGCACGAGCAAGTCTTTAGCAATCTCCACCTTGAGTGATTTGAGGCTTTCTTGGTGAGATTAGACATCTCCATTATATATTCTCTAATGTTTCCTTTTCCCTTTATACTTCATGGTGATGAGCTTAGCCAAAAGGTTCTTTCGCCTCCGCTTTTTCATTCTTGGCAAATAATTCTTCAATCTCTTCAAAAATTTGATTGATTTTGACTCTCGAAAATAGAGCCGAAACGCGGAATTGGCGTTTCATAATCATAAAACACATCCTGTTAGAACGTTCCCATTTCTCTTTCTCAATTTTAACCTCTTGAAGGTTATCCATAAGTAGGAATAGGTTCCTCTACCCGTCTTAAATCTAAATCCATCTGACCTAAAACTATCTCTCGCTTCTTCCACACCTTAAAATTTGTCCCGCTCGGCATTGGGATCTTTTGTTAATTTAGGCGAGACACGTTGATCACACTTGTGAAGAATCAAATAAGAAGAAAAAAGGACTATAAACATACAAAGACAATCAATCTTTATGATAAATTTAAAAGACTAAACGAGATACCTCCACAAGACCATTAATCCTCAATCGTTGGATTGATAGAATTAATCTATGAGTGATTTCAACGTAATAATCAAATATTGACAACTAATTCTGTCAAATAATAGTCTTTCGTTGAACCGACTATTATTCACATGAACAATAAAACTTTATAATTGTCACATATTTATTATCACAAGTATGTTATTATTCGGCCAAACTGCATCTTCCGTTGGGCCGATCACAGTTCGCATAAATAATTTCATACGTCTATGTAATTTAAATTAAATCAATTTTCACAACAGGAATTACGTTGGAAATTTATTGCTACAATTAATTTAATTTTTAAAAATTACTAGGCTACCAAAATGGATGAGAAGGGTCCAAAATTCATCAAATTATATATTTTATCCGTAGTGTTATGAGTTTAATATTTATAAATTTAAAAATAAATAAATAAATAAATAAATAAACCCATCCATGATCACACGTTTAATTGCATTATTCTCTCGGGAGCAGGGCCCACGATTCAATTAAAATCCACAAAAGCGAAACCGATCCATATCGAGACCGCAATTGAATTACCGTCGCCGGCCCAAATTGAAACCGCAATTGAATTCAGCTTCCCAATCGAAACTTCTTTGGCTACAGCAGTTTCGAATTAAAGGAGCGTAACCTCCGAAATCGAAACGAAACCGAAATTCCAAATTGAAATCCGGAATGCGAGAAACGGAAACCAAAATTTGTTGGATCCACAGAAGTGCAGAAGCCATGGAACGGAAAATCAAATCTAAATTCAAAGTTAAATCAATTCCTTCTGCATCCATTTCGAAACTCCAACTGGAACGGAAAATTAATTTGGCAGATCCAATTGGAACGGAACGGAAACCGAATTGAAAAGCTCAATTCAATTCCAATTGAAATGGAAATCGATTTACCATAACCGATTCAAATTAATTGAAATCGAAAAATCCAAAACCGATTCAATTGAATTCAAAAAAAAAAAAAAAATCCAACAGTAACCGTCCAAATTGAATTCGAAAATTCAACAGTAACCGTCCAAATTGATTTCCGAAAAACCCAAAACCGACTAATTGATTTAATTGAATTTAATTCAATTAATTCAAAACTTTCCAAATTGAATTCGATTCAAATTGAAGTCCAAAAATCGTCCAAATTCAATTCAACCTTGAAAAAAAAAAAACGATCCAAATTGAATTCGAATGGAAATTGAAATTGATTTTGGAAAATTGAATCCGAATAGAAATTTAAATAGGAAATTCAACATTTACAATTAAAATTTAGAAATCACAAATTGAAGCCATTGAATCCATGAACTGCTGAAAAATGATCAGCTGGAAACCAAAAAACGAGAATGCACGATGATTCCAAATTGAAAACCTCCAATCAGCCTGCCTCCAAATTGGAAACGTGGCCAGCAGAAAAGCGAAACGATACTGCGGAAAATCCAAATTGCCTCGCCCCACGCTGCCGCGTTCCAGAAATGCCACAGATACATGACACAGAAGATTTTACAAATGGACCCAGATATTCAATTATTTATACATCCTTATTTACATTGTAGCTTTGATGATCTGATGAACGGTGAAAGATCATAAGGAACCTAAGGATAATTTTTCATATTTCCAACAAGATTTCTAAAGGTGGACCATGAGGTTATAAGCCCCGTTCTGTTAGTAAAAATTACTATGTGAATGACTGTGAAATCGGCCAAGTCTTCGGTGGGACTCGCAAAAGCTCCACACGTGTCTCAGCCCCACAATCCGTAGAACGTGACAAGCCCCACTTCGAAGATACTCGTTTCTGAGCCTACATTTCTGTAGTATGGACCCGGGGACTTTCCTGAGCCCAGCAACAAGCATGAGTCCATTCACATCGCCTCATGGTCCACCTTTAGAAATCTTGTTGGAAATATGAAAAATTATCCTTAGGTTCTTTATGATCTTTTACCGTTCATCAGATCATCAAAGCTATAATGTAAATAAGGATGTATAAATAACTGAATACCTGAGTCCATTTGCAAAACCTTCTGGGAAGAATAGAGAATGTGTTTTTGGTTTGGTGTATTGAGGACTATAACTTTTCCTGATGTGTTAGCCTATATATAGGGTTCCCATTATCCCCTAACGGGCCAACCTGGTATCCACTCATTAAGCTCATATCAAGTCTTATCAGAAAGCTCTTTTATTATATAATTTGATCACTTAATATTATAATTACTTTAAATAAATAGATATATAATTGTATTTAAAATATAAAGCCCACATGATTAAAATAAATTACAAATTTCTAACACTAGGATGAACTTCAAAACTTTTCATGAAAACTTTACGTCCCTGAAAGTTTGTTTTTATTTAAATCTTATATGTAAACATTTACACCGCACATAAAGGAAAACTTTGCAAGAAATCGTATTAATATATAAATTATAAAATAAATATGTGCATATCAGATGAATAAAAAATGCATATCCAACATATTAATTTGTAAATCCTTTAATAAATATTTGTATCATACAAGAATGAAAATTATACAGAAAATAATAACATTTAAATTAAACAAGTAAATATTTTTTCCACAGTAGAATAAAACTGTATATAAAAAATTATAATAATAAATATTTATGCCAGGTAAGATTTTTATGTTAAGCTCTTTTTATTGAGCCTTCTCAACTATAAGCAAATCTAAAACACATTTGTCACTACTTGATTTAATAATAACCATAACACAATCAATTTAAGAAATTACATTCTTTAATTTAGCTTTAACTTTAATCTTAAGTTGTTGTTTTATAGTTCTGATTTTATATTATTATTATTTTTAAAATTTAGGTGAGTTGAATATAAAAAATTCACCAAATTCACGTCAAGTCTTAAGACTTTAGAAACACTTATATAAATATTTATATATTATCAAGATTACAGTAATCAAATTCATGTCTTTACGAAATATAAGTGTGATCCTTACCATTTTGTTGGTAGCTTTTGGGGTTTTGCATCTTACTATATTGAGACTCGATCTTATCTCAGGTTAACCTCTAGTTGGAATGTAAGTAGCCTATTATTGCTTCTAGGCCATACCTTTGGTCCAGTAAGTATATCGAGGTAGCACTGGGCTTTGGGTGACAAAATAAAACAGGGCCTCAAATAAGAATGCTGCGTAATAACATCATCTAACCATTTTCAGTTGTTTGTGGGCTTTAATATGTTTCGTGAAAAGATGTCTCCGCCGTTGTCTGCTTCCGTTCGGCCCATGTAGGGATGTACAAAATTTGAATTATTAGGGAATTATTTAAGTTTGACTGATTAAATATTCATTCAAGTTCAGTTGTTTAACTAAATAAGTAACTTTAGGCATATAATTAGGTTTGATTATTTAAATAAGTTAAGTTTAAGTTTTGTAGAGAAAAAATTATTAATAAATCAAGAATAGTTACATGTGGGTATATATCACATGAATAATTGTATATTTATCTATTAATTTTTGAAATAGAATTATTTTGTTTATTTTATATATATATATATATATATATATATATATATATATATATATATATATATATTTAATGCAAAATTTTTAAGAGTGATATTTAAATGGATGACTGTAAATTTTCTTCCAAGATATCTACAATTTCAATCATTAAAGAATTTTATCTACAATCTTAACTCATCTTTATTTATTACATTATATTTTGTTATGATTCTATTCTATTTAATTATGAAGGTACACGTTAAGTAGTAAATTAATAAATACAAATCATTTTAAGATAAATATGATAAAAAAAAAACAATCAAACCCTTAATAAATTAATTAGACAATCACAAAACTTCAAAATTTTTAATTAAGAAACTATTAGGATTAACTTAGTGATAGAAATTTGAGTAGTCTACATTGGGTGGTTGTTCCTAACTTTAAATTTCATCACCATTATTTTATTATTGAGTGTGTAAATCAATTAGGACATAATTTCTCTGTGGTCTCAAATTCAACTATTGAACATACAATTGTGTTAAATATTAAGAAAAAACTTTATTACTCATAATGATTTCATTCCAACTTGAGTATAATTGTCTTTGATTTCATACAAGATACATGTGTCTTAACTAACAATTTTTTTAAAACCAAATCACACTTAAACTTCAAAGTTATATCTGATTTAACTATATAAACTAAACTTGAACTAACTTCATTTAAGAATGTAAAAATTAGTTGAACTCGACGAGTTAATCGATTTAGTCCAAAAGATTGAGTTGAATTAGATTATTTAACTTTCGATCCACGTAACATGTCAAGAGTTGGGTTAAGTTAATCCATCATGTCGAATTTTTTTATTAAATATTTTTATAATGATTTAAATTAAATATTATTTTATTAAACATAATATTTTAAATTATTGTGGATTATATATAATTTTATTATTTTATTTTACATTTATTTAACTCACGTTAATAGTTTCTAAAAATAATCTATGCTAAAACAATTTAGTAAGATAATATTTTTGTAATTATAATATTATATTTAAATTATTTTTATTTATTTATTTATTTGATAAATCAATTCATAAATCATCTATTTTTATGACTTCTCTCTTTTTTATATAAATTTTAGTGAATTAACTCAATTCAACAACTTTTAACTAAATATTACACTGATTTATTAATTTTTTATAACGTATTCCATTTTTCTTTGATAAATAAAACAGTAATAATTATCGTTTTTCCAGAACTTTACGTAAATATCTTTAAGATAAATAATTTTTTTGGAACAATTTAAATTGTGAAGTAAGTTATTTATTTATATTCTTATTACCAAACAAAACAAAATGGCATTAGCAAAACAAAAATCCTTGAAGACTGAAGATCATCATGGATAAGGATCTCAAACTTAAAAAATTGGATATGTTATATGAAAAAAAGTACTTTGCTTCCTTTAATATTTGAATCACTTCCTTGAAGACTGAAGATCCCGGATAAGGATCTCATACTTAAAAAATTAAATACATCATGCCATGTTAACTTTACGAACAAAAAGTATTTTACTTCTTTTAATATTTGAATCACGTGCAAATTAGTTTCCTTTTTTATTTGTTTATATGCAAATCACTAATTAGTTTCCTTGGATGTATGTAAATGAGTTTCTATAATTACAAACATTGCGAAATGAACCTCATGCATTACAAAAACTGTCTGTGTTTTTAGAGATAGTCACATGATTTGGACATGACTAATTTATTGATAGAAAATATACCTTATGATCAATATTACAAGCCAATTTCATAGTAATTGTCCCTTAACTCACCATGGACATTTCATTTTAGTATCTTGATTTGAACAATTAACTGTGTTGTCATTCGTCCATTATTCGGTAAGAGAGTTTTTGATAGTTGGAGTTTGTTTACTTGTGTATAACCAGTTTGATGAAATATCTAAGTTGATAACCAGTTTGATGAAATGTCTAAGTTGATTTCTTCTCCCATGCATTGACACGTTCAAAAACACATAAAATTAGGTTTTAATATACAATAAAATGATTGATATCAAGAGCAATTTTGGCCCATGTTTCACTATTTATTACACGAACTTGCGCGCTCTATATATTTGTTTGCACAATTTGTGCTTACGTGTAATTAATCATTTAGTTTTTATCTATATATTATTTTTATACTTTAATATTTATATTTAAAAATAATCTGTTTTAGATTGTACATTTGTATTTTTTATATTATTTTGGTTCTTATGGTCGAGTGTGACTTAATTCTATTAAATAAATTATAAAAAAATTTAGTAGTTATTAAATTGTCACAAATTAATTTCATAAAATAAAAAACACATAAATTGGTAGTTTTATATAGCCAGAAAAATCGTGAAAGTTTTACACCATTAATCTTTATTTTTTTTTGACAATTTTATTTAATGAAATTAAAATAATTTTAACCACAAAAACCAAAACCATATAAAAATACATATATTGAAACCTAAGCTAGTAATTTCTAAGTACAAAGATTAAAACGCAAACATGATAAAATATTGGAATAAAATGAATAATTAAATTTTGTGTTTACATCATTTTAGGTGAGCCGCACAATAAGCATTTATAAGGATAAAAAATAGGAGGTGGAATGGCAACAAATGCAGCAACAACAAACAACAGCAAGATATGCAATGACATGATTCACCCAACAGTAGCAGCCCCGCGAGAAAGCTAAAAGTTGTCAAGTGTATGACCAAGTTACAAATTGAAAATCTTACGACTTTGTATATGTACCTAATTTAAGGTGATGCAGCTGCTTGGACAATCTTCACAAACTCAGCACTAACTTAGCCAAAGAAAAAGATTAAGTGGATCCCATGCACTCATATGCAATATAACCATAATTTATGCATGCGGGAGAAGAAATCAAGTGGGTAACGTTTCCAAGTTCTACCATTTGTTTTTCCTTATGGATGAGGATAAATTATGGAGTGCAATTGGAATCTAACATTGGTTTGGTAGCTGGGTGACTTCTTTTTTTCTTTTAATCCTTATGAACAAAACAGTACAATTGCAAAGAATGCTTTATGGAAGAATGTTTTAGGAATTTCAAATTTGGCTTGAATGGATTGTAAAGATTTGAATCATGGAGGTTTTTATGTATGAAATTTGAGGGCTCAATGCTTCATTAGACAAGTCAAGTCCGGCGGCGGCAGCCTTCCCTATTATTGTGATTAATAAATATTCAAGACACTTATCTTAAAGGGAGAGAGCATATATGCTAAAGATTAAAGAAAAAGTTGAAGAAAATAATTAATTCAAATTCAACAATGCACCATCAAGAAAAGAATTATTTGATTATACGAGTGATTTCTCTTGCAAATAGCCAAATATAACTTAATATGATATGATTCTTTTCAATTGGAATAAGATTACAAGAATGTTACTAATACGCACTTAGATCATCTTCAATTATTAGATGATGCAACTGTATAAGAGAATTTTCAGAGTACTACTCACACACTCTTTCTAAGTTTTAATAATTTTCTTTTATAATATATTACACAAGAAGAATCAAATTATTCAGTGAAATTCTTAAAGTATTCTGATTATTAATTTTATTAACATCTTCCGATTTTAATAAACCTCTACATCAAATTATATTTATCTATTTTTATTTAATTCAAAATTAATATTAATCACAATTTATTATTTATTCTATTATCACTATTATGATTTTTTTTCCTGTTATCCTCATTGTTGTAATTAAACATTTCAATTCGCATAATTAATTAGTCCAATAAATCAATGAACAAACAAGTTCGGTTAGGTTTACTTGCCAGATTAAATATTTCTTTTTTATTGATTTTTTAAAATTATTTGATTAAATATTGTTTTATTGTACACATTATTTTATGAATTATTATAAATTTATATTATTTTATTGTTTTATTTTATATTTTTAAAAAATATTTATATTAAGACAATTTAATAAGATAATATCCTTAATCTTATATTTATTTAATTAATAAATCAATTCATGAGTAATTGATTTTATATAATTTTTTTTCATATGAATTCAACTCAATTCACAATTTAAGGTGGATTAGAATTTTTAACTCATTCTCAACCATTAACATAATTGATTTTTTTACAAGTTACGAAGAAGTTGGGTTATACAGATGAATTTGACATTTAAAGTTCTAAAAAATCTGTACTACATTAAAAAAAAAAATTGATCATCTTCCATAAAAAAAAAGAAAGAAAAGTAACTGATAAATTAACCTGCTCTTGCTCCATGTTTTGGCGAGTTAAGCATAAGGAATGAAAGAGTTGATAACCTCAAGTGACTCCACTAAGAGAAACAGATTAATCGGATGCATTCAACTTGTATTTCTTTTTTTTTTAATTGATATTCAACTCATATTTCTAGTGTTGCATGCTCTCCTCCTTTACTCATTTTTGTACCACATAACACAACCTTCTCTCTGCTGCAGCCATTCACACACAAAAGATGAGACCCCTCCACTAACTCAAACAACAACACCATGCCATCAAGTTTAATCATTAACATACAACTTAGTGGCTTATTTACAAAGATAAATAAAAGGACCACGGTTATCAAGCGTAATGATTAAAGGCTACATATAACCCTTTCCCTCACCGTTAAAATGCTCTCATTATTCCCAATAGCAAATAAATATTTCAAAATTATCATTATCCTCAGGATTTGAACCTTACATTTACACATTAATTAATATATGTGATGATTCAAACCCGCTTTAAAGAGTGGGAAGCTTCTATAACACCACCATATAATGATCAAATGAAGTACTAGTGATGTTCCATCATAAAATTGATTCCAAGTTGTCTTTTCACTAGACAAGACCACAAAGAAAAACATTACTCTATACCCTACAAGTTTCCTACATTGTAACTGGGCAGAATTTTAGGTAGAGTTAAATATAATCAGAATCACATAGTGATGATAAAATAATTCCTTTCACGGTTGGGTTTAGTGGGTTTACCTCATCTTGCCACTTATCTAGTAAGACTTACTGTGTCTCCCACAACTGTTCTTTGAATTCAGTCACCTTCTCTTGTTTTGGTCTCATTCAAAGTCCTTGAAGCAGCGACAGTAAGTGCACCAGTGGCAATAAAATCACTAAATGGTAGGGTGCATATGTTCTTGTGTTTATCATTATTTGTACCTAATATTTGTTACACATATATATAGCTGATGTGCTTACATTGTAACTCCAAAATCCTAGGGATCCTCTTTGAGAGTTGGCTAAAATGGTCTCAGCTTCTTCCCTACCTTCTAATACATTCCAGTGTATATTTATAATCTCTTGGCATGGCTATTCTCTTTCTCTTGTAATATTTCTCTTATTCTTTTTGTATCTTTTACAATTGCAGGAAGTTCAATCAGAACAAAAATGGATGGACAATGGACCCTCTCGCCAGGCCAAATGGTGGTACTCAACATTTCACACAGTGACAGCCATGATAGGTGCAGGTGTTCTCAGCCTGCCCAACGCCATGGCATATCTAGGATGGTAAACTGAAATACACCATGCTCCTATTTGGATGTACTTCTCCTTAATTACTTATGAGAGAAAATAAGAAGATAAAATGCATTAAGTTTCGTAAGAAAAACTCAACCTATGCATCTTACTTTCTGAAAATATTAACTATAAAAGATAAGTGCATAAGATGATTTTATTTTATGTAAAACGTTAATTTAATTTACATTTTCTTAAGTGTTTTTAGAAAAAAATTTCCAAAGCAAATCTACTGCACAAACATAAGCTGGCACCTTGACAAATTTGCAGCTGAAAGTTAGTCTTCTCTTCATTGCAGGGGTCCAGGGATCCTGATGTTGTTGTTATCGTGGTGCCTGACCTTAAACACAATGTGGCAAATGATCCAGCTGCATGAGTGTGTTCCTGGAACTCGTTTTGATCGCTACCTTGATCTTGGTAGACATGCTTTTGGACCAAAACTTGGGCCATGGATTGTGCTTCCCCAGCAGCTAATAGTCCAGGTTGGGTGTGATATTGTCTATATGGTTACTGGGGGAAAGTGCCTAAAGAAGTTCATGGAGATAGCATGTACTGATTGCACACAACTCAAGCAGTCATACTGGATTCTGATCTTTGGTGCCATCCATTTCTTTCTGTCTCAGCTTCCCAATTTCAACTCTGTTGCTGGGGTTTCTTTAGCTGCTGCTGTGATGTCATTAAGGTCTGCTTCTTGATCCCACGTCTAGTCTTTCCTTCAACACTAGCCTTTGAACTCTATTATTTATGAATCCTGTGTGCTAGCTTGACGTACAAGGACCTAAGGTAAATATTTGGATAAAACTTACATGCAGTTCTATACATGTTTTTAGTGTTGTTTTCTAATCGAAATTAGAATTTCACCTTGATAATCCACGTAATAAAGGTCAACATAGATTATCATGGTGAAACTTCAATTCTAACATGAGAACAACATCAAAATACTTGAAGAATTGTATGTAAGTTTTGTCTGGATATTATTTGGATTCTTCCAAAAACAAACAAAGGACAAGAATAAAGATGTATCCTATAAACTAAGAAATTAATAGAAAGGATAATGAAATGAAAGACATCATTAACTACACCTTGTAAAGTGTTAGCTTCTAAAGTGAAATAAATCAGTAGCAGAGATATGCGGCCTTTAAACCCAGGGCAATAATTGGTGAACTCATCTTTTGATAGACAATGTCATACTTTTGGAGAAGGACCTTTCTTGAATTTGGGTTGTTCAATTACAAGTAAAATTGAATAGAAAATAATCCACTTCTCATATTTTAATTTTAATACTTTGATAGGACTGAGATATGAGCCACCAAAAAGTAAAAGTAAAGTAAATACCAGAAAACAAGTACAGTGATTATTATTACGACAAAAATACAATATATTAGGTATGCTTCTAGTTTTAATAATCAGAATTAGAGTTTCACCCCAGCTTCGTCATCTATGATGCCATTTAATGCAAATCTTTATTACATAAATTACCAAAATAAGATAAAAAACACTTAAGTGCATCTAAATTTTGTCCTTATTATTATTATTTCAAAAAAACTATATCTTACTTTCATATGGTTTATGGTTGCAGCTATTCAACTATAGCCTGGTTGGCTTGCTTGATTAGAGGTCGGATTGATAATGTTAGCTATGCTTACAAGAGAACCAGCAACACTGACTTGATGTTCCGGGTGTTCAATGCACTTGGTCAAATCTCATTTGCATTTGCCGGCCATGCAGTGGCCCTTGAAATTCAGGCTACAATTCCATCCACCCCTCAGAAACCATCAAGGATACCAATGTGGCACGGTGCTATTGGTGCTTATTTTATCAATGCAATATGTTATTTCCCAGTTGCACTTATAGGGTACTGGGCTTTTGGTCAAGCTGTTGATGATAATGTGCTTATGGCACTTGAAAGGCCTGCATGGCTTATTGCCTCTGCTAACCTGATGGTATTCATCCATGTTGTTGGTAGCTACCAGGTATTAATGAGCTTCTGCCCCATGTTAAGCTATTTATGTTACTTAAATAATTGCTGTGGAAAATATCAATTGTAGGTTTATGCTATGCCTATTTTTGACTTGATTGAGAGAATGATGACTAGAAGATTGAACTTCCCTCCAGGACTAGCACTCAGACTTATTGCTCGATCTGCTTATGTAGGTGAGATGTCAAAACTCATAACTAGTTCATATTTCATGCTATAACTGCAAAACATTTTTCTGTTTAGTTGTGAAATTCTGAGTAAGGGTAGAAGATTAGTTCTTTCCATGACATCAATTTGTTAAAAATGTTTCAGCATTTACATTATTCATTGGGGTCACTTTTCCTTTCTTTGGCGATCTTCTTGGGTTTTTTGGTGGATTTGGTTTTGCTCCCACTTCATATTTCGTAAGGCTCTCTCTCTTGCCCTCTCAATTTCCCCATTCTCATTAAATTGCCAAATTTACAAGAACTAATTCAAAAATCAGAAAAACAATAATCTGGCACGCTAATTGTTTCAGCTTCCTAGTATAATGTGGCTGATAATCAAGAAGCCAAAAAGATACGGCATCAACTGGTTCATCAATTGGGTAATGATTGACATTTCACATTAGCAACTTTTCCTTTTAAAGGCATCAAATGAAACAGTCTGAAATATAATACAAAATTCAGAGTTATTTCCTGTGTGCATTGACCCTCAGTTTATGTGTGTTTCAGGCTTCAATATACATAGGAGTGTGCATTATGTTGGCATCCACTATTGGTGGCCTGAGGAATATTGTTGCTGATGCATCCAGTTATAGTTTCTATACCTAAACTATATCATGTTATTGCAATAATATGTCAAATGTAATTAATCCACTGGATTAGATTATCTAATTTATTTGGTCTTTGTTACTTTGAACAGCTAAAGCCTTTTCCTCCACAATCTTCGCTTTAGAATTTTATTTTAATGGTACAACGATCTCAGTTTATTTTGACTATCGAAAACGAAGATTATTACATATGCGTTGTGTCAGCAACTTGAATCCAAGAAACATTTAAATATATATATATAATTACCAAATTTTAGTAAATTTATAATAGGTTTAGAAATATATTAGACGGCAATGATGAGCAGAGAGATCTCTAATGCAACTAATAATAATTTTATATTATTTTCGATGTGATTTTGTAATAAATGTAAATCTTAGATAAAGAATCAAACATACTTAATTAAAAAGCACTCATCTAGTAAAGATGTTTTCTACACTATTGTTCATTTATAAATTTATATAAATTGGATAAGATTATTAATTTTTGTACTAATTATTTTAAAATAATTTTTAATTAGTTGAAAGTATAAAAATAGCACTAAAAGAGAATAGAAGTAAAATAAAGAAGAATAAAAGTAAAAGAGAAATATAATAGAAAATATACGTTGTTGAAATAATAGAAATAAGAAAGACAAAATGTGCAGAACATAAGAGAGGGCTTCAAATATAACGTGGTGAAGAGTTCTAGAAAAGAAAAAGGAAATGGCGTCGATAACTGGACCGCAGATTCTACTGCACTCTCGTTCTCCATCGCTGAAACTGAAACCCTCATCACCCTTTCTCCTCTTCCCAAATACACTATTCTCTGCAAAACACACTCCTCGTTCTCGTCCTCGTCCTCGTCCTCGTCGTGCCTTCTGCTCTATCAATTCCAATTCCACGCCTCACGATTCCATTTCCATCGTGCCCGATCTTCTCCATTATCTGAACCACTCATGGACCCAATTCCACGCCACAGGTATTTTTCTTACAGCATTCAATAATTAATATATATAAATCCTTATCCTAAACGACAATTTAAACGTTCAATTGGTGTACAGCGGAAGCTAAACGACAATTAATCGCGGCCGGTTTTGACATGCTGAATGAGAACCAAGAATGGGAACTCAAGCCCGGTGGACGCTACTTCTTCACCCGCAACATGTCCTGTTTGGTTGCCTTCGCCGTTGGAGAAAAGTGAGTTGAGTTGTTCGCGTTCTCTCTAGTTTCTTCCATTCCTGTTTTGTTTGACGGTGTCGTTTTGCCAAGGTACAAGGTTGGCGACGGTTTTCACGCGATAGCGGCGCACACGGACAGCCCGTGCCTGAAATTGAAGCCGAAAACGGCGTCGTGCAAGTGTAATTATTCGATGGTGAATGTGCAGACTTATGGAGCTGGATTGTGGCACACTTGGTTTGATAGGGATTTGAGTGTTGCTGGGAGGGTCATTCTAAGAACCAGCGATAATTCTTACGTTCATAAGCTTGTCAAAGTCGATAGACCCATTTTGCGCATTCCCACACTCGCCATTCATCTTGACCGGTATATATAACATTACTTTATATCATTCTATTGCTCTTAAACTAGTTGCTTAAGTTAGTTACATTGCTCATTTAAGCTCGTTTTTTCTGCTATTTGGATTACTGTTTCAAAGCTTCCACTAAACGGAGAAGGGAACTCTGTTGTTGGATTCAAAATAACGTGGGTTACATTACATTGGATGCAACTATTTCCCAAACACTGTTGTATGCTCTATACTTTCATCATCTTCATTCTGATCTGTTCTGGATTCAATACATTCATTACATGATTCATCATATAATATAATTGCCAATTAGGTGGCATTTGGTAGATATCTTAGAATGGAACAAGGCATAACAAATGGGTTTTATTCTATATTGGTCTGTTTTAAAAAATACAACGGAACTGTATGTTGGGTTAAGAAGTGATACATTTGCTTCCAAGGATAATAGAACAGGACAAAGCGTTTCATTCCCCTTTGCCCATGTGTCAAGTGATACCTAAAATTTTTGCTTCTAGCGTTGTACACTATGATCATGATGTCTCTAGGTGATATTCATCTAATTAAACATTATAATTCAATGATATCATTTGGCTCCTGTTTGAACATATACTCAGTTATTAAAAGCAACTAGCATACTCTTGTATTTTTTAGTGAAAGGACCATTATTCTGAATTTGTTGTGCAACCTTACTTTCATGTACAATTATCTAATTTAAGGTAATATATTGATATTTTCAGTTTTAAGGTCTAATATGTATTGGTTGTACAGAACTGAAGAATATGGTTGTCTTGAGTATTTCTACTAATTCAGATGCTGGTATTCTTGTCCAGACTGAAGCAATTTTTGTTGTGCTTTATAAAATTCAAACTGTTTAATTTTTGTAGGGTATTGTGTTGTAACTATCAAAATAGTGTTAGTTAATACTTACTAAGTTACTAGTAACTTGGGAATTTATCTGGTTTCCCTATTTGGCCCCAGTACGTTTTTTTTTTCTATTACTTCTTTGTGATATGCCAATGTTCTGCTCATGCAAGTTAGCAGCAGATTCTATCACCCTCTCTTATTTGTTTTGTTTAGCACAGTGAACCAGGATGGTTTTAAACCAAATCTAGAGACTCAACTTCTTCCTTTACTCTCAATGAAACTTGAGGACAGTTCTTTGGAATCCAAGGAGAAGGCTAACGCATTGTCATCCAAAGCTTATCATCATCCACTGCTTATGCAGGTAGCTGCTGTCTTTGCTTCTTTCAAGTTGAATGTGAAGTATTGTCAAAGGTTTGAAAATGCACCATGTTCATGGATTCGAACTAGTTCCACTTCATTTAAATATTGTTTATTATGATTATCGGAGGACAGTAAACCATATAAAAAGATATTGATTTCAAAACACTTATTCCCAAAACAAGAAGAAGAAGAAATACAGGCGGTATCAATTCCATTCAGTCTCACTGAAGAAATGCACCTCAACTATTGTTCTCTTGTTTGCCTCCAATTTTTCTAGTTCAGTGTAAAGTGAGTTGAAGAAAGAAAATTAGATCAATTCTTGCTGTTTGCCAAGCATAAACTAAATGAATCAATAGTTCCTGTAATACAGGATATCTTAAGATGTAAATTAGAGAAACATCACCTGGCAATGTCAGGAAACTCTCAAAAATTACCCAGCTTAGTACAATCAGTTTTATGGGGAAAAATCATTTGATGCTGACTTTTCAGGTCTTGATCACTGGTAGAAATCTGATATCATAGCACATTCTTAAGTCAAGGTTGACTATGATATAAGAATTAAGAAACATTTGTACCTTTCAGATTACTGTTCTTCTATAGTTGTACTAGTACTTTCTTACTCTCAGAAAATTGTGTGCAACTTAATTTTTATATATTCTTTTATTCTCTAGTCCATTACAAAGCAATATGCCAATGAATTGGTTTCATTAAATGTGTGGTATGTAAATGCATGGCAATATGTGGGAACATGGGGATTGAAGATTTTCAGTCAGAGAAAGGGATGATTGCATTGAGACTATGATAAGGATTGTCAACCTAGATATTTTATTGCCTTCATATCTTAAATAAAAACACATGTGAGAAGAAATTTAATGAATTAATTGTAGTAGCTGACAAATAAGAAAAAAAAAAAAAAAAAGGAGGCTACAAGGAACATTATGTGAAAATGATAATGACAGAATAAGTACTAATGATCTTTGCCAGAATCAATGATATAACATGAATTCACATGTGAATGGCTGCTTGCCTCCAATTTTTGTATTTCATAGCCTGAGTTTAGTAGCTTGGATTTTGGAATAAGCTTGTGCGTCAAACTAGGTGTTTTAGCATTGATCTAGGTAAAATGTGATGCTGTTATCTGAGAATGACATTGTGTAATAGTTTGTCCATCATGATTTTAAATTATCTTTGGTTTTAACTGCAAATTACCTATCTTTTGCTTACTATTCTTTAATCTTTATAATAGCCCTTGACTTTAATTCTCAGGTACTGTCAGATGAGTTGAACTGTGATGTTGATGACATAGTGAGTATTGAACTAAATGTTTGTGATACTCAACCTAGCTGCCTTGGAGGTGGAAACAATGAATTTATTTTTTCTGGAAGATTAGATAATCTGGCTTCAAGTTATTGTGCATTAAGGGCACTTATTGATTCGTGTGAATCTTCGGGTGACTTAGCAAGTGAACATGCAATTCGGATGGTTGCTTTATTTGACAATGAGGAGGTATTTTGTTTTCTTGCTTAATGTTTTATTTATAGATGCCAGATTTTGTTCCAGATTGTTCAGAAAATATAAACAATCTTTTCCACTCTAATATTCTGAAATTCAATTTCTTAAAACTGAGTTAAAAATTCAAAATAAGTGCCTTAAATCTCCTAAAAACAATTGGACAAATTAGATAATCCAAGGGATTATCAACTGTCAATACTAAATAGAATGATCACAAGTGTGCTTTTCTTCAATCCAAAAGCAAGGACTAAATCAATGAAGCTTCCCAACAAGGCACAAGGTAGATTGTTTCAAACCTTTGGGGTATCTGTCCCTAATATTGATATGCAATCACAAAATTAATGCAAATAGGAAATTCTTCTATTAATTGTTCCATCCACTTGGGATCAAGACATCCAATAAATTGTTATGTGCAAGATCCCATTTTTGAATAATCAATGTTGTTAAACTCAGAATTATGGGTTTCTTATAGATTGTTTGATTTCTTTTATTGAGAGAATTTTTACGGAGTATTTATTGATGTCTTACTATTACTTATTAACAAATTTTTTGACGGAGTTTAACTTGGATAAAATACATATAAGTATTCAATTACACTGAATCGATATATTTATAGTGTTTATAACTATTCAAACCTTTACAGCTTACTAGTGTAAAACTCTTTACACTTACAGTAGATCAATTTTTCTGACACAGCAATTACACAACAAATCCTTCTTTTGAATAGGATAAAATAGGATTTTCCCTTTTTAAAAGCTGTTACAACTTGCAATGCATCTTTTTATTGCAGTATCATGACATTTCACCATTAATTTCTCGATGCTATGTCTAACTGCTGCTATTTAGGTGGGTTCAGGTTCTGTTCAAGGAGCTGGAGCACCCACCATGTTTCAGGCCATGAGACGTATAGTTGGTGACTTGGCAAATAACTATGTTGGTGAAGGCTCTTTTGAGCGCACTATTCGCCAATCATTCCTTGGTATATATCATCCACTTATCACCCCTCTAATGTAAAATTGTGGCAAATGATACATGGGTCAATACCATCAGCTTGATTCTAATATTATGGATTGTTTGCAAACTTCAGTTGTCCATCATGTGTTATAGGACAACTAGAATATCTAACTACAATGGCTTCTCGAAAGACTTAAGACTCAAAAGTTATGGATTTTGGCAGGAAGTTCAGAATTTGTAAATGTAAAACAAGAATGATGTGGTGTAGGGCCCTCTCTTTTGGTTGCTAAATCTATTATAATGTCATTTTGATTTTTTGGGCACAAACCAAATTTTAAATTAAGAAAATTGGGAAAAAGAGGTTATGCATGAATTTGTTTCAGGAATTAATGCAAATGTGCTGATGATTATGTCCTGCAACATTCACATTTTCCATTTAATTAGATGTTAAATGTGGTAATAATATAATATATCTATTTAGGATAAAAGAGTATATTCAATGGAAAAATAGTAATAAGCAATAGTAAATTTGATGTCTTTATTCCTTAATTCGTTGTTTAACATAATATTTTGAAAGGGACTGATGGGAATGAAGATCCAAGTGGGCCCAGAAAGGATTTATTGTTGGATCTAGCCCCAAGGAAGAAACGCTCATCTGGAAAGTATTTCAGAAGAGGGCATATGTGGCATAGTAATTTCATGTTGGTAGTTCCAGTTAGAAATTAGGAGCAGCTATGTATTATTATTATTATTATTATTATATGTAGTAGGGAGCTAGTTATGTGTACTATTTCCTTGTAGTTTGGACTGGGAACTCATCTCTGTAGGAGTCTATGACTCTGGGACAGCAACTTCTGCTGTATTATGTGTATTTTTTGTGATTTAGCAATACTATTCACAATCTATCAATTGGCTTTCTATCAGGGACCGCTAAAGTATCTTTTGGATTCTATCCCTAATAGTGTCTGCAGATATGGCCCATGGAGTACATCCAAATTTTATGGATAAGCATGAAGAACATCACCGACCAGAGCTGCAGAAAGGATTGGTTATTAAACACAATGCAAACCAGCGCTATGCTACTAGTGGAATCACATCTTTTCTTTTTAAAGAAGTTGGAAAAATCCATAACCTTCCGACTCAGGTAATTCCTTTTTATGATTGTATTGTTTATACACATCTCTTTTTATAGTCTGAAGCGCAAGTTATTTGATTAACATGTCAACAATATAAAATTCTTATTAATAGCCACATGATTTGTTAGTTTCTCGTTTTATAGCTTCTATTTAACTTTTCTCAACATGAGTTAAATTTCCTTTAACCTATCTTAATTTTTGAGTTACTATTTGAATTAATTTTTTTGAGTTATTATTTGAATTATTTAAGTTATCTTAATTATTTAAGTTACTATATTTAAATTGTTTCACACTTATAGGAGAATAATATAAGAAGGTAAAATAAATTAAACTTCTCTCATAAATTAAAAAAGTTATTCAAACAGGGCCTAACTCCAAAACCAAGAACAATAGAAGTATCAGAAGAAAAGATCAGAGAATATTTTTGGCCTATCTTTATCCATCATCATAACTGTTGCAAGTCTTAACAGTTTTTGCCCGTTGATTAGAATTAATTTTCAATATATTAGCTTAAAGGTTCACCTCATTAGACATATAAGAATTAATCATATATTTCATTACAAATAATTTACTAAATTATTTTCATTTACAATGTACACATAATTATTTTAACAAAATATCATACACAAAATTTAATCATTTTATTTTTTACAATATAAATATATAAAAATAAAAATATTTTATAATTAAATAAAACTTAAAATAATTTAGTTTATCTACCCGCACAATGCATGGAAATAAAAAAACAAATAAAAAGACTATAGGGTTGCCTGCAGGGATATACTTCTCATTTGCTTTATATCTTGAACTTCGTAATATGAACAAATTTGTATGTTTGTATCAACTCTTGCACTCGTCACAAGCATTTTGGTGGAGAGTTTCTATGTGCACCTTTAGCTTAGCAAGAGATCACCATCCGTTTATGAATTAGTTTATCGGTTTCCAGCAATTGTTTTATACATCATATAATTATATTGTTAATCACAGACCATTGGAGGTAACTTATTAATGTTAGTATACTTTTCTAGAGGCACCTCTTAATGGAAGCAATTTTTGAATCATTATCTGAAATGAAAATTATGTATGAGTGTTATGTCTTCTTTTCTCTGATTTGTTGATTGTTATATAACATAATTAAGGCTTCTAAAATATTAAATTTTGTCTACTCAAACTGTAGGAATTTGTGGTTAGAAATGACATGGGATGTGGATCAACCATAGGTCCAATACTTGCTTCTGGGGTTGGCATCCGAACTGTTGACTGTGGAATTGCTCAACTTTCAATGCACAGGTATCAAATGGTTTTTGCATTAATACTTTTTTAGAGGGAAAATAAAATAAAGCTTACATTTAATCAAAGCCTTAGTACATGTCATGTACTCAGCCTTGATACTAAAATGGTAATATAACCAATGAACCATGTCTGGCAGTCAGTTCAAGTACATCCTGCATCATATGAAATTACCAAAGATGATATTCAACCAACCATATGGATCGTTATTATTTTTCAACTTGGGGGGGAAATCAATTTGCCCTTTTAGAATCAGGTCCAGCTGTTGTTATATGGCGATTATTGTCTTTTTCTTATCACTACTAAAGCCCATTAGCTGTCATCCCAGTCAAATTCTTGCCTTCCTCTTGTTGAAATTCTTCTTTTATAAATAAACAAAACAAATAGTCGTGCTGGAAAAGAAGCAAGTGTTCATATTTTCTTGTTTCATTCATTTGACCCACAGCCACTACAAGAATATATTGTCGGTTGAGTCTGCTTTTACTTGGATTGCAGTATAAGGGAAATATGTGGGAAGGAAGATATAGACATTGCTTACAAGCATTTCAAAGCTTTCTATCAATGCTTTTCAAGCATAGACAAGATGCTGACAGTGGATATTTGAGCCTGTGTTGGTTGGTACCATAGTTGCATTTGCTGAGGAAGTGCCAATGCTAAAATCGGCACAATGTTTTACGATGGCTTTGGATTCCCTGCTTCAATCTGAAAGAAAAAAGCAGATGAACTTTCTTCCCTAGGTTTTAGATGGATTGTGCCAGGATTTTGTTTTGCAAATATGACTGTGTTCCTATTCTTTCTATTTTGCCCAAAGGGTACTTGTAAATACATTAAATCTGAATGCCTATTCTCATATTTAACGTTAATTATCGGTGCCTGCCACGGTGCCAGGATGGAATAGAACTTGAAATAGATAATCAAAGTAGACTTAAGTTACGCCGTTTCCCACAGAACTCCTGTTTTTCACCTGGAGCCTCATCAATCATTTCTTTCCTATGAAATGAATGTTATTTCTAATGATTGCCCGTAGCGATACACCAGAAACACAAATGTGTGGAATAACAACCTATGACAAAAGGGTTTACTATTATTATTTTCAAAAGCTGATCTTTAGGCATTTTTATTATTTTCTTATATTTTGGCCAAAGATCTCTCAAGTCTTAATAAGAAATAGATTCAATAGATCTTAAAACAAATTACACCCAAATATATGCATTCAGAAGTACATACCAAAGTTATTAAAACAACAGTAACTAATAAATGTGTAGTCACAGAATAACCGTAGGAGCAATCGAGCACCGAATTTTGAATAAGCTGTTTTCCGCGTTTCTGTTTGGATAGGCAAGCCATTCATACCTACATGAAGAAATAGTAATGTACTACAAATAACATATTCATGCATTAACCAACAGAAGTTGGTCCAGTTGGTAAAAATTATCTAGTTCATATCATACAATGACGTAAATTTGAGTCTTACTATCGAGTTTATATCATTAAATGACATAAATTTGAGTCTTACTATTGATGTTTTGTAAGCATTTGTTAAACTATGAGTCCTAACAGGAGTCTCCAAGACCCAACTTAGTTAAACTTTTACTAATAAAAAAACATACATTCACAAATATTCTAAAGTAAAAATTAGTCTATGCCAAAAATACCAACAATATTACGTTGTGACAGAAAGGTGGTCGTAAACTTAGAA
Organism: Mucuna pruriens; assembly: GCA_025330945.1. Lineage (NCBI taxonomy): Eukaryota > Viridiplantae > Streptophyta > Magnoliopsida > Fabales > Fabaceae > Mucuna > Mucuna pruriens. The sequence continues at coordinate 1,354,166 of JAENHJ010000361.1, read as the reverse complement.
ACATTACTGAGCGCATTATCAATATGTGAAAAGTTAATGTTTATGTTTGCACATTATGCGATGATTTCTAACGTATAGAGTACGATTATTATTTTTTAATCATTATCGATGTTTTTATATATTACCTAATTATTTCAGCATAACATTAAATGAGAGGTTGAACGCAAGGCTTGTTTCATGGTGATTAGGGAGAAACAAAAGTATTCGATGTTTATGGTTTTACTAAAACTAGATATGAACCCCGCAATGTAGGTTTAAATAAGTGAACTATTTAAATTTTATGATTAATAAGTGTGCTAAAACATCATTTTATCACTTAATGTATTAATTTTAGATGTGATATATCTTTTTTATAATAGATGTAATTTCTTTAAACAATAATATAGATTATTAGGGCAAATAGAAGGGCGCTGATGCTCGAGGCAGCACCACCAATACCGGCCAACAGTAGTCTCATTGTATGCAATATTCATTAATTAATCTTCACAAAAAGACGAGGGTAAAAACTGACGCATATAATCGACCACTCTAAAAAAATGATAAAATATATGTATATAAAAGGAAATGCAGAAAAAGAAATGTTAGAACTGAGTAAAATATACAAACTCAAATCTATAGTTAGTCTTGTATTATACATGAGGTCAAGGACAATTCACCAGACCATATTGTGAGTATAGCGATAAGCGACTAGTGACTAGAGCTTGGAAAATTCAGTTAAATGTCAGCATCAAAAGTTGCTGCAACGTCAAGGCAAATGACGGACTGAGCTCTTTAACTGAAACCCCTTAAGCTAATGAGGGAGCTGTAGCCAAAACAAGAAAAACACAATATCAATTAACACTCGTTCCTTAAAAGGCCGTTTTATAAAATACTCCATTTGCATCCCCATACACAACTGTAAAATTTGTTTTACACTATATTGTAATTCACATGAAAAGGGGTAAGGCTTATGATTCCATTTTATTCATTTGCCCAGTTTTAAGAAATTAAATTGACGAACTTCTAACATAAATAGGAAATGATACTGAGTCATGCCCCAGGACAGGTCAAAAGCAAGGCATATTGTTGAAATTATGTCATTTTAGGTTTTATATTATGTGATTTTAGGTACGTTTGTGAAACCTAAAGCGCAAACACTTATATTAATCATAATCCTAACTAATTAGAGAAAAAGTCATGATAAGATAAGGAAATATGGTTACTAATCCTTAAAGATAATCAATAAACAAGGAAAATCGTCCTAGAGCATAATCTACTTTATGTTTAAGACTTTAGATATTTTCATATGTTCTCTAGCACACTGTTCTAATACCATGATTTAGAGAGCTTAGCAATAGTAGGTCACTAAAGATTATGCCACTTTAATACCATGTTGAAATGGTGGGTTTTAGGAATAGAGGGAGGCAGAGTGATGAAGGAGAATGAGACACTAATTGATATTAACTGAGATGTATTACAATGTATTGATGTGTTCATACAATCTAAAGCACTAAGCCATATTTATATTCATCATAATCCTAACTAATTAGAAAAACAAATCATGATAGGGAAATATGATAACCAGTCCTAAGAGGTAATGAGGAAATAAAAACTAAGAACAATCTAAGATTTGTAAGATATGATAAGATATTTTCAATTTTTCATATATACTAACACATACCTTCATCCAAGTCAAGCACAAACTTCTTTGGCTCCTATTCCTCTGAAGAGGTCCTCAATTCACTCTTCTTCAAGATCAACAGAATATATGCCCTAAAAGCTCCTCACAAAATATTCAAATGTCTACAAGGGACACAGTCATGGACTGGTGGAAGATGCAGGAAGCACCCTTGCAAAACCGAGATTGGAGGGATAGATCAATGCGGGTGAGTTGATCTTTAAGAAATATGCAAATCCATTCCAGCCAAACTCGGCCTATATGCCTGCACTCCAATCAGCTAAAAGAAATTTGGAGCTGCAGCAGCCCATGATCTTACATCATATACCTCTGGCTGATTGAGTACAGGCATGGCCCATGCCCCTCATCGGGGCCGGGCCAATCCAAAATTTGCATCAGGTGGGGGCTGATGAGACTGCAGTATCAAGTACAAGAAAGAGTGCAATTAGACTCAAAGGAAAAGTGAAAAACTAAAGAATAATATTTCACAAACATTCAATATTCAAATGAAGCAAAAGAAAAATGACAGAACTCTAAACTATTGTCATAAGTTGCTTGCAACATTACACATACATCATTATCTTAGCCAAAAATAAAAAGATCTTTAAAAATATGGCATTATGATGTAAATGGAATTAATAAATTGAATTTACAACACATCAGGAAAAACTGCCATATTGCAAAAGGGATGCTCAATACACTACTTTAACACCAACCTAGAAGACTATACACACAAACATACATCCTACTAGAATATCATCACCTAGAACGAACAAAAAAAACTCATGTGTAATCCAAGAAAAAGTAAAACAATTTTCAAATGGCATGATAATACAGGTTAAATTGCTGTGTATGTCCTTGTAGGATTTGGATAAATTTAATTAAGCCTTTATAGTTTAAATTTGTTGTGAATTTAGTAAATGTTTCTAATGAATAATGATCTGTCTTTTCTATCATTTGTTTGATTTTTTCTCTGTTTATGAATTTATTTTTACTTTAGTTTGAGTTTAGTTAGTAAACCTATTTGTAAGCAAATAACAACCTATTATTTCATGATCTTAGTTGAACTGGTCTTTGACAGGACTCACATTTCAAAAGTTTAAAATGCTAACTGTAATTGAAATTATATCTGTTAGTATGGAAGGTTTTGCAATTACCCACATGATGTGGCTAATTTCATCTTTGTAACGTCATGTCAATGTTTATGTCTGTGTGTAAATGGAATATATGAAAATTGCACTAGCATATTGACTTTGAAGTGCTACAGTTTGAGGATACTGCTAGTTTGATACAAATAGATTGGTCTTTTATGTCAAATGCATGTGTATACTAAGTAATTTGCTTTTATTTTAAAAGGTTCAATAATTCAATTTGTATTTGTATTAATATTTAACCATTTAAGTTTATATATTTACATTATATTGTATAAAGTTTCAAATGATAAATTAACTTCTTAAGTTTACTCTTCTAGTCATAAAAAAATTGTATTATTTTAATCAGATGACTTTGATTTTCTTTAACTAATTAAATCTTTCTATTCTAATTTCATAGATTATTAAAAGTTTTATAACTATGCCCATACATGTACATCAATCAAATTGGCAGACTAGGAAAGGTAATTTGCCACACAGTTTTAGATACCCATTTATTTCATTAGACAACTGATAAGAACCTTGGGAGAACCACACTACAAAAGTTAGCTATTGTAGTGGGAGAGCCCAAAGCCTTATTAACCCCACACTAGAATCTCATTCTTCCAATGTGGGACTCAAGTCCCATACTAAGCAATTGGATCCTAACAACAGCTAATCTATATGTCTATATAACTGCTACCAAATTCCTTTTATGGATTTGAACATCATGGAAATTTATGTAAATAAAGCTTTACATAACACTTTAGAATTGCTTCCTCTCAGTTCATAGTACAAAACATAATGTAAGCAAGACATTAAGCCACTGACATGGAAGCTATGGACCTTGTTAAAACACATTATATGACTTGACCAATCACAAAATGGAGATTTTTGTGGCTGTTTATACCTGTGCAAAGGGTTGGTGAACATGTTCATGATGGATAAAAGGCATTCCAGGGCGCTGACAGGGATACTGAGATGAATGCAGATACATGGTTGACGAGGAGTGTGCACCAACTTGATTAGGATTAAATGGTGGCATCATGGTCTCAGGATGTCCATATCCAAATCCAGCAGGTGTTGATTGTGCAGCCCACGGCCCAGGTATATGCTGCGGAAGTGGTCGTGGTTGGTGTTCAGTAGAAAGCTGGGGTCTATGAGCAGATCCAAGCTGTGGAAACTCAGTGTTGTAATTTAATACTGCTGTATACATTGGTTGCATTGCATATGATCCTCCATTGAACCCAAATCCGGGATCAAATCTTTGCATATACCTGCTATGCAAGTTATAAGTAGATTATTAGGTTAATTCATACATAAAATATAACTCAATTTTTACATTATTACTTTTGCAGACAGAACTCAGAATATAGTAAAATACAACACATAACTATAATCTATATCTACATAGATGACAGTTGACACTTGACAAAAGAACACATAAAATCACAATTCATTATGATCCATAATCCCAAAATCATATAAGGTATAGATGTGCTTAACCCAAATAAAGCTCTAGATGCTTGAACATCCATTACACAGCATTTAAATGCATACTTATGCAAAAAGAAATCTGGACATAGTGGCCACCATTCAGAACTTTCTTTCCAGTTTAATCCCCACAAAAACTTATTAACACACTGTCAATTGGTTAGCCACTTCAACATATTTTAGGGATTTTCCAGCATATGTACTTGGAGTAAGGATCACTCCCCCCCTTCAAAGTATATTCCAATCATTTTCATGTATCTGGAAAAGTAACATGGTACAAAACAAGTAAACCACAAATACGAATTATAGAGTCATAGTATTGTAGAAATCACTAAGAGTCTGGGTTCATAGCAGCTATAAATATTACAGACACTCACTAATTTTTGTTTTTGGTGAATAAAAACGTAGGTGAGTTAAATCTCAGGAGCTCACCAGGGTTAGGGTCAGGACAAACCTACAGGCTCAACATCCGCTTACAAAAATACTTATAGTTTATCCACCAACAAAGTCCTTACATCAATAGTAGGACTCAAACTCACATCTTTGTGGGATGAGTCCGGTCCTTACCAACTGAAACAACCTTTGTTGGTAAATCACAACGATAAATGGAGCAAGACTCAGCACAAATATGGCAGAAAGAAAAATGCAAATACAAATGTGATACTTTAAAATTTTAACATGATAAAATAACAAAGATATCTTTGTGGGATGAGTCCGGTCCTTACCAACTGAAACAACCTTTGTTGGTAAATCACAACGATAAATGGAGCAAGACTCAGCACAAATATGGCAGAAAGAAAAATGCAAATACAAATGTGATACTTTAAAATTTTAACATGATAAAATAACAAAGATACTACAAAGTTCTATGGGACTTCAGCCAATCTGCAGAGAAGTTATAATCATTTATGGTATATAATAGACACAAACATGTTGTATTGGAATTAAATGGCAAAATGTATTAATTGTCCCGTCTAACCCGCTAAGTGGCACAGGGTTGGATTGGGTTGAGTCAATCAACTGGCTGACTCGTTATAACCCACCTGTAAAACGGGTTTATGATGGGCTGGGTCAACCCACGGACTCATTATTGATTCATTTTAACTATGGACTATGGTGTTTGCTTTGTGGTTTATTGGTTAATCAAGACCTATTTCTGGTTGTGAACTTAATGCTGTTAATCAATTGAAGTATTAATGTTTCTAGTTTTTTACCTTAAAGGTCTTTGGCGGATGTATTTGATGTTTCCAGTATTTGTATGTTTTGAAGGACTAATTAATTATATGGTTATGTATGGATGGTTTCATCTTGTTCTATTTTTTATTTATTTGGTGGGTCAACCCATGGGTCACCTATATATAACCATTTTTCCATTTTTTTTTTCAATTGTGACAGGTCAACCCAACCCGCAACCAACCTAGGATTGGGTTGGTATTTCCAACCCACTATCAAAATGGATGCAACTGAATCTATTTTGGCAGGTTGGGTTGGGGTGAGTTATCCCTTTTTTGCCACCCCTACCTAGTATATAATCACTAATCACTACGGTTTCACAATTATGCAGAAATATTTTGCATGGCTGCTATAATATTTTAGTATTAAAATAATAGTCATTCAAATCATTCTAGGTTTGAATAACACTTGCAGAAAGACAGGGAAATCTGAATATTTTGTTAATCAAAGTCAATTAACAATAATTCATTCAAACAAGAAAAGGTATATAAAATTAAATCTTCAATATGAAGGAAGTGCTAGCCAATATCCAGTAAATGAGCACATTATATATTTAATTTGTGTTAGCTAAATGCATGTCCAAATGCCTTGAAGAATTAAGATCAGGAATGAGAAGTTACAATATTGTAATTTGAGAGCATTTTTATTTGGAAGCAAATAAAATGTTCAAGAAGAAAATATTCACTGCACAATAGTGGCAGGTGCTCATTGTACAGAGAATCAGAGATGATTGATTGACATCAGATATACTGTCTACACTCCATAACAAAAAATAAATGAAAATGTGGTCTGAATATGAGGAAACATATAAAAATTTCTAATCACTGTACAGGTCAAAAATCATTCATGCCAGTAACTCAAACCATTTGGGAGTGTTTGGGACAGCTTTGAAAATTAGATTATTTAAATAATTGATTATATATATAATCGATTATTGTTATAATCAAATAATCAATTATAATCAGAATTAATTTTTGTTCAGGTACGTTTGCTGAAAAGCAATTTCAAGATAATTAATTTAATAATTTCATTTGGATACAACAACAAAAATCAGCTTTTAAATAGTAAATTACGAAAAAGGGTACGTATGAAGCTGAAATGGAAACTACTCTGGATGCCTAAAAAATAGCTTTTTTCAACAAAAAAAAATTACCAAATTTCAGCTGTCCCAAACACCCTATTATTTTGAGAAAGGAAGGAACAAGACAACAAGGTCACAAAATTTAGCAAACAAATGCATGACTAACATGGTAAAGGGCACACATACCTGTCATAGCTCCTGTCATAATCAGGATCCTTGCGATCAACCTCACGGTCCCGGAATATAGCCACCCTATTACTTTGCCTGTACCTAACAACTGGCTCCTTCTCTATCCTACTTCTAGCCCTACTGGTATTAGTTGAAGACTCAACCAGCCCCCTACCAGAAGTGATATCAGATACAAAAGCAGATTTATCTTCCACCCGAGGAATCACCAAGGAACCATGCAATGAGTTATCCTGCTGCCTTGTCTCACATTCTGGCTTCCCACCTACAGTACCACCATTACTGCTTGAACTAAAAATCCTAGCTCGAGCCCTATTATATTCCTCTTTTCTCTCTTCCACACTTTTAGAGTTACTATTCTTCATTGAGTTTGAATTTGCGTTGCTATGAACCTGTGCCCGCTTCTGTGGCCTCTGTTTGATTGCAACCTTCATGACAGCATTGTCTTCTGATGATAATTTTACTGGGATGTCTGCAAGGCGAATGACTGGAAGCTTACATTCAGAGGTTTTGCGAACAATAATTCTTGACCCAGAACCATCTGGTAAACTATTATCCAGTAAAACCATTGACTGCAACGAGTAGTGCTGAGCCACCCTGTGTGCAGCCAGCCTTAAATAGGATGTTGGAAGCTGCTTAAAATCAAGCTGCTGTTGAGTAGGATCGCGAATAAAATTCTCAACATCTTGCTCCATCCTCAAAACTGAACATATCAAATTAGAAGCCTTAATCAGTTGAGCAAAATATAACATTCTAAGAACATAAAGCTTAATAGATCTAAACAAACAACATAAAAATAATGCACTTATAAGTGCATAACAAACCCATTTGAAAAGTAGCAAGCAAATGTATCACATAAGAATCTTAGAACATTTTTAAGTGCCAAATTTTGATTAAGCAATGCTTATTGCATCCTCTATTTTGACTTTGGGGAGGGCTTATTAATCTCGCCAAAAAAAAAAATAGATCTATACAACCCCTAAAATTTCTAAATCTGGAAGGAGCAGAAAAGAGCATATGCCACTAAACAGAATTTACAAATCACACGACCCACGCTCTCACCAACAAATACATAAACTAGCTAGTTCACACTCAAAATCATATTCAAGAAGCAGCTTTGTTGATTTTTCACATGGGATTTTCTGGCTCCTCTGAAGTGAGGAATAAGGAATTATCTCTATTTATGAGGAGGGGGAGAGAGAGAGAGAGAAAGAGATGCATTCCATCACAATCTTAAAAAATTGAATTTTCAATCAACGAATGATATAAAGGATAACTCCTCACTTTTCTCTTTAAACTGAATCTTTCACTTACGAAAGCCAAATCCTTTCATACGATAGCTACAGTTGGAGGTAGAGAGAGTATGCTGGAATTGTTCCTCTAATCAAACAACACAAGCGTAAAATTACACTAGCAGTGTACTTAATTACAATCCTAATATGTATCAGTAATTAGAACCTAAATCAACTCCTTAATAAGAAATTAGGAAGTAATCGAGTCTGCATACACACAACACATTAAAAAAATCTAACCCGTTTGGAGTCCATCATAATTCACGAATGGTTAACGAAGTACCAGTTTCTCTGAGACTTGAAAGAAAAGTATAAAAATGACACAAAGAAAGGCTTAAAAGAAAATATATTCCTCTGATTGATTGAGCAGATAAAGAAAGACCTACTTGAAAGTCGTTCGCGAGGGTTCTGAATGGCTTCGCGAAGGAACTGATCAACCTGGTTGATGGCGTCGTCGGAAGGCTGGTCGCCACTGGACGAAGGAGGCGGCGGCGGTGGAGCATCATCGCCGGGACGGTGAGGGTTGGAATCTTTGTTGGAAGAGAGCATGAGGTTCAAGCGGTTCATGGACTCGTCCAAATCGGCGACCTCCCATGACTCAGGGGCTCCCAGATCCTCTGCAGAGCCCTCCATGGAAAAAATACGAACACAAGAAAGGGATTTGTCTAGGGTTAGGGAATCGAACCTGATTCTGAAACCGTGTAGTTTAACGCAGCGAATTTCATCAGAAGCTTCGGTTTTAGGGTTAGGGTTAGAAATGGGAATTTTAGAATTGGGGGCAGAGTGAATGAGAAGGGGCGTATGCGAAACGAGATAGGGTTTGACGACGACGATGGATGGAGGTTCTTTCCTTACCCCATCTCCCACGTGTCCCCAGCATCTAATACTACGCTAAATTTTTAATTCCTATTTTTATTTTTTTATATAAATAAATTATATATACACTTTATTCAATAACATAACGAGCGAACCCCATTACCGGATGGATAATTGGGGTATGAAAATTATAGCCTAAGGGCAAAAATAAAAAGAGACTAGAAACCACTAGTTTATTCGGCTTTCGTTTTCTTTTAAAAAGTTTAGCATATTTTGTAAAAAAAAAATATTGGTTAAATTGTTTTAACCTGACTGGCCATCAACCTAGGCCAAGCTAAAAAATAAATAACCTACATAATTTGAATCAGATTATTATATTTTTTTCTTTTTGTTTAACGAGTCAGAGATATATAATGTGTTTGTCACTTTTACATACAAGTAATATTATTTATCATTCGAATAAACTTACACGATATTATTTTAAGAGTGATAATAATGCACTTTCGATCATACTAATTTAACACATTCTTTAATATATATTTTTATTAATTGAAATTTATTGAAAATTATAAAATTATGAGTGGAGTTCATTAAATAAGAAATGAGACTCTCAATTTTATAATTTTCAATAAATTTTAGTCAATAATAAAAAATTTGTTAGAAAAAATTATTTTATTCTAATATTTAAAAGAAATTTTTTGTCATTCATAATAAAATGAAAGGTAAAAGAATTTCAATAATAATATTTTTATGAATTTAATAGGTATTTATGGTCAGTGTACTACGTAATCAACTAGCTATAAATAAATTTTCAATATAAGAATGTTAAGACATGCTTGATTACTTGTTTTAAAATGAGTATTTAGTTTTCTAAATTTAAAAAATTAAAAAAAAATTCTTTTTTTAAACAATCCTCCACTAATTAGAAAGGTGGTATTATCGACAATTAGAGATGACAAAATAAGCTCAACTTGACGAGTTGATTGGACTCAAAAAAAATTGGCCGAACCCATTAACCCTACAATGCTAGCTCGAGCTCCAAAAAAATTTATTTAAAATGAATCAAACCCATTTGATCCCTTTTAAAAGAAAATTTTTTAAAATTTTAGATATTTTTAAGTAAACAAAATTGGACCCAAATTAGTTCGGTCTAGTGAACCGTTAAGCCAACAAAATGTTGGTCCATATAAGTCGAGTCGGGTGGATCAACCTATTTTCCCTTTTTAGTCTGTCGGACCAAGATGGGGCAGCCTATTTGCTAGTTCTACCAACCATGTCATCATCATCTAAATTAAATATGATTTTTTTAGTTTGATCTTATAGTGTCATTCAAAATTTGGGTTTTTGTAGAGTTTGGACTTTATTTTAGAATCCATAATTAAATGTAGTTTTTTTTCCCCTAACTCGTTGTAGTCTGTAACTCACACTAGGTTGGGTAATGGGGATGGCAAAGCAGACCAACCTGTCTTGCCCATCATTAATATGCATAAAAGTAGGGTGGAGCGAGCTAACTTACAAATGACAAATGGGTTGGGAAATGTAACCCTTCTCACTTAGTGACGGGTTAGCGGGATGGTCCGCTAAAAGGTGAAAAGTAGATGAATGGGACATAAAAGTGCAAGTTGGTGGATTAACATGCTTTGAACACACCAAAATTAAAAAAAAATCAATTGAGAGGAATTATATATTTTTCATTCAAAAATTACAAAAATAATTAGATGTAATGAGAATAATTATTGGTTAATGGTGACACATTTAAATTAGAATCATGAATCCAAAATAATATATATACTTATACTTTTAAATATAAATGTACTTATAAATGACGAAAAAATGATAAAAAAAACATAAAGATCGTAACACTCTCTTTGTCAATCACACATTTTTGGTGTCATATATATACTATATTTTATGCAAATAATAATAATAGTAATTTGTGAGTTGACCAATGTAGATTGACAGGTTAAGTGTGATAGTTGGCTAGTTCAATCATATAACCCACCTTACAAAAAAGTTGGCCACAAGTTGGACCAAATTTTCTACCTGTATTTGGTAGTCTATTTTGCTACTTTTGGCGTCATTAATGCCTTGAAGTTTCGATGACCTACTAAAGTTCTTGGTGCATACTTCAAAGTCGCCATCAATAAGCCTTGTTTGAATTGTGAAACCATTTTGTGCAACTAAAGGAGGCATTCCGAGTGCTGGAGCTTTGTGTTGTTGATTGAGTCATTCTTTTGATGGAAAACTTTCTTAAAGGCTCTATCCACTAAAACCACAACCAATGCTTCCATATCACCCCACGAGGTTTGGCTCCATGTCCACTATTGCCTCCTCGCTTTCCCCAACATTTGAAAAAAAATTTATTCACATCATTTTGCATCTGCAAGGACTCACTTAATACAAGTACATGCTTACCAAGCTTGATCTCAACGTGACACACGAAAACTAAAGAATAGGGGGTGTATGGACTTGACCTGCTCCTCATGATCAACTTGAAGTTGATCTTTGAGATATCTAAAATTTAGAAATTAGACCTTATATATTTAAAGGAGAGTTCAAGTTATGATCCATGTTGTTTCAACATGGTCTAATAATAATTAATAAATATATATTAATAGCTAATATTAAAAATGATTTTTATATAACATAGTATTATATTTATAATGATATTATTTATTTTAAATAAATATATACACGTGTGTGTACATATATATATATATACTATAAGATATACCTTAGTTTAAGATTTATATTTTTATTATACGATTTAACTATATATAATGTTAAAATTGATATATTGTGATAATAAATCGAGTTGACCTGATCTTATCTTTAGTTTAAAGACCTTAATCGAGTCAGATTCAAGCAAATGATTTCAACACATTTTTAAGTCAAGTGGCGACAAAAATAAATCAACTCCAAACTAGAATTAAAATTGAGCGTGAGACCAAAATCACATTATGAGATTAGGTTTAGAAATTTAGATGAAACAATTGGAGATTTTAGAGACTTATTTAAAATATTTTTAGTTTCAATGATTATGCGACAACACTACATTTTTAGAAACTAAAATAATAGTTTACTCTTAAAAAAAATCCTATAAAATAATATTTTTGATTAATGCTTTCCACAATATTTTTTTATTGGTGATGTTCTCAAATTGTAAGAAAAATTTAATGATGTATATTACAATCTCCTTGTTAGCTCATTCAATCTAATTAGATGAAGTTTTGAAACATTTTTTATTAAATATAATAATTAATTCAATTTAAGAATAAAAATAGAAATAAATATTTTTAGTATACTTATTATGATTTTAAAAATATTTTATAATAAAATAATTTTTTTAATTTTTTAATATATCAAATACCATATTTTAAAATACTTTTAATTTTAATTTTTTACAAATTATCAAGGCAATAATTAATATCATGTGTAAGAATATTATTGTTGTAACACTCCAAAATAGTAAAATTATAAAAAAAAATTAAAGTAAAGAAAATTAAAAATTTTGCAATGTTAAAAGTTAAGTAAAAATATTAATAACTACACGAGCATTTTTATAATTTTAAAATTTAGATAAAATAATTTTTTAACAAAATTTATTCAAATCTATAATTTGATTAAATTATTCTTTTTTAAATTTATCTTAATTTACATTAAATTATGATGATGATTTATGTGTAAATATTTATTATAATATATATATATATATATATATATATATATATATATATATATATATATAAAATTATTTGGAGTGAACTGATAATATTAAATTTTCAATTATTAGCATTTATCACAATAACTTTTTTTTTAAATAATTATCACTAACAATTTTTATACAGATTCGTGTATAATTTATTTATTTTTTATTTCATTTGTGAGTAAATATTTGATTTTAATAATATAATAGTTAAATTGTTATATAAGAATTAAATTTGTGTAAATTTTGTTTCCATTTCTTATGTAATTCATCAAGCATTTTCATTGATTTTCTTTTGCCTACATTATATTTTGCTATAATTAACTATTTTAATTTACTTCACATTTTCAATCATTTTCATTTTTTATTCTTCATTTAATTTTTCTTAAGAAAAACAACCAAATACAAAATGGGGCAATTTGAGTTTTGACAATTTTCCAGTAGCAGTTTAAAATAATTGTAATAGTTAATTAATGTAATGTAAGCTACAATTGACGAAAACTGATAAAGACAAGTTAAAAGTACACAAGATGAAGTTCAACTAGTGAGAGGATACAATTTTTTTGGAATCTTCATGTCATGGATAATCTTGTAATTTTTAGACCTTTAGCACTTATCTATTGGTCTGACTAACTCATTTTCGTCCAATTGTGAGTTAATTACTTGCATCCTGATTCTATATAAGGTAGCACAATGCACAACTCAAGTCTCAAGGTACACCTATTGCCGTACAGTATGTTTGCAATATATTGATCCCCTCACATGTTAATCAACTCATTATCAAGAAAATAACCATCATAGAAGAAAGAGAGTTTGATTTTCAAGTCAAATTTTGTTTTAAAGAGGAACAAAAGCAAAACTTATTATAGTTTATCTACTAATTTGTGACTTATGTCAACAGACAATAAGTTATCCTAGTACCTTTCTAATATTACTATCAATTTTTTAAAGTTATATATATGTTTTATTGATAAATTCTTTTCAAATAAATCTTCTGTACAAATAATGGAAATTCCTCATCATTATAAAAAAAATAATTTCTTAGATGGATAGCTCACTCTCGAGTCCTTCAACAAAGGAGAATATAAGAAGGATTACACAAGTTCAAACACTAAAGTATAAAAGAACCCATTCACCAAAAAAAATTATAGAAGAATTATCAACATTAGTTTGAATGGTACGTTAATAAACAATTACTGTGGAGTAAATCTGGATGTAATTTAATGGACAATGGTTACCTAATATATGTTCGTCACTTGATGTTGTGTCTGGAATGGAAAAAGAAAAAATAGAGAGGAAAAAGGTTTGAAAATTGATTTAAGAAAAAAAAAATTAAAAGATAATTATCCATATTTTTCTCTTCTCTTTTACAAACATACAGTATATCTGCTTGTTTTTTTTAACCACTCTAAGGCAGGTTGAACTAAAACAACATTTTTTTTTCCTTTAAACACAAAATGCTAAGATGTGTTTTTGTCATAAATACATCATTAATATTATGTTGGTACGAAGAATTGAATTTGTATTTATTAAATAAATAAAAAATGTAATTAAGGATGAAACTTCACTAAACATTGACTAGTTAAGTTTTATTTATTTTTTTTATAAAATCCATGTATATTTTACATTTATAATATAATAAAAAATATAATAAATACATTTATAAATGGTTTGTTTTCTTTATCGTCACTAGGGCTTAAAACCTTAAGCCTACAACATAAACATTTACTTAAAAGAGATAACTAGTTTTTAAAATATAATGATTTGTGGAAACAAATAGAGGTTAATAAAAAAACAGGAATCATGTAAAAAATTAAGTCATGCAAACCCGGTCAATGAAAATAAGAACAACAAATTACAGCAGACATGACCAATTTGAATTTTTAATATAGGGTAATGAATACAAAAATAAATGAATAAAAAAATTGAATATTGGGAAATTAAAACCAGCCATTTTTCAATAAGTATATAAAACAATAACCAAGCTGCAGTAATCTGAATTCTTTATGATTCAAAGAATATTGACAGTATAATCTGCAAAAACAATTTAATAAAAAATAATTTACATCATAGTTTTTTAAATGTAAGGGTGTGCTGTTTCATGCTCAATATGCAAATGAAAGCTACATGCATTGTGAATTTTCAAACAAATAACCTCATGAAATAAAATCTTATATTTATTAGAAGTATAATAAAGTGAGTTTAATATCATCATTCAAATTATAAATTATGACTTTAGGATAATAATTATAAAAAATAAAAAATTTATCAATATAAATAGTAGTTTGTTAATGAATATGTAAAATTATTTTACAATAAATACTAAATACTTTATCCAGACATTCCTGTGTAAAGCTATAATTTATAATTAAATAAATTTGAGTACATCGAGAAAATAATTATTGATTATCAGCAAAAATAAATCTTGAATTTGCTAAAAAAATATTTTATTTAATTTCACTCTGCTTTTTATAAAGTTGAATTATGTGCTTTTAGTCTTTTATTTTTTTTTTCTGAGTTGGTTAAGTTTCTTAATTTTTAAAATTAAATAAGTTTAGTTTCCCTATCAATGTTTTAGTACCTCGAACCCTCAGTTTTTTCTTTTACTGAAAATATTCACAAACTAAAATGAATAATTTTTTTTATTTTTATTTTCTAAACAATCAATGAAAAAAATCAAAATTTACTAAAAAGAACTCAAGTTTTTTTTTTCTGCTTAATAAAAAATGTTTGCTTGTGGTTGTTTTTCATGTAACAAAAATATTAATATTAAGAAAAAGGGGTAAAAATAAAATTATACAGATATATATAGTGTGAGGGAAGGGAATATGCAGCTAGCTGAAAAATATCTATCCTAATTGTTTTAAATTATTATTTTTATTTTTATGTTTAATTTTTTTAATGACCCATCAATTTTTATTAAAAATAACTTTATATTATAATTTAAATTATTTATTAAAAGTATAAAATATAATTTATATTTTTAATTCAAATCACATATATTTTTTACTAATGATAATTTTATTTGAATAGAATAGGAGTACTATAATTATGAATTATAATTATAATATATTTTTAAAATTTAAAATTTATTTATTATAAATTATAATTTTATACAAATAAATATTTATTTTCTACCAAGTAGAAACTAAAATACTAGTTATCATAATTTTAGTGGGAGACTTGACCAGTGAAGTGACTTTGAATACTTGTTAATCTAAAAAATAAAGTTAATTTCTTCCCCACATCTTTTTATTTGTCTGAGTTCGAAGGAAAGGATATGTCCCACTCATAAATGTACCTCACCCCACTAAGGCAGCAACTCATAAATGTTGACCTTAAGTCAAACTTACATTCAATCTCCAAAAAAATATTGCCATCTAATGTCATTGCTTTCTTTATCTTCTTTATTTACCAAAAATATCTTATAAGATTGCTTTATAACTTCGGTGCTTGCTTCATATTCTTTAGTTTCTTTCTTCTTTTTTATTTGTTTTTTTCATTGCGAGAAAATTCTGTAATTTAAAATTTTATTTAAGAAATTTGAGTTTAGTACTTTGGATTAAGATGACGTTTGTAATTAGTTGATAAATATAAATTAACATAAAATAATATATTTAATTTATAAATTAATAAAAAGGATAAATTAAAAAAAAACAGCAAGAATAAAAGTGAAAAAAAAAATAAAAAAACATTTTTATAAATCAGTTGAAATAACTTCCAAAAATATGTTAAAAACTATTGAAATAAAATTGTGTGTAGTAAACAAACTACGTACCAGTGATGTGTTTCATTATGAGAGTATTAACATTGAAAAGTACTTGGAAAGGGGAAAGAGTTGAGTATCCAATTATTAACTTTGGTTGGAGGTCCCGTTCATTATTAAGATTATAAGTGACTTGAAAATTGGCTAAGACCACAAATCATAATAATTAATTTCTCCGGGTCACTTACTGAGTTAGAGGGACAAATCCAATGCTGAGTTAGAGGCAGAACCAATTTCTTTGACGTGTGTGTTCCAGAGTTTGATGCTGCAAAGGTGAGGAAACATGTCATGGTTTAGTGGCTTCAGAGAACTGAGGCTTTTGCTTCACTTGCTTGTGCCACTTATCATCCATTGGATCGCTGAGGAGATGACAGTTTCTGTTCTCGTTGATGTCACAACCTCTGCCTTATGCCCCGGAGAATCAACTTGCTCCAAAGCTATTTACATCAATGGGCTCCAACAAACGGTCTTTCTCTTTTCTCTCTGCTTTTTATGTTTTGGTGTGTGGAATATAATCAGGAGCTCTGATTTTTATTTTTTAGTAGACTTTTATATTTAATAATGTAATCTTTTTTTTTTTTTTTTTATCTGCAGATTGTTGGAATTTTCAAGATGGTGGTACTTCCACTGCTGGGTCAGCTTTCAGATGAGCATGGCCGTAAACCCTTGCTCCTTTTTACCATTTCCTCGTCCATATTTCCCTTTGGTATGCTCCTTCATATCAGATGCATTGTGACTTGTCAAGATTTACCACTTCAATTTCTCATTCACTTAAATCACTGTCAAAGTAGTGAAATATATTTCTTCTTATTTTATTCTTCTATACTTCGTGTACCCTGTTATTAGCTTAATGTATATTTGGTCACAGATGATATAAGTACAATGTCAGCTGCTCAAATTGAAAAGACATGCATAAAAATATTTGAAACTCAACATCTTGCTCGATCTAATATTTTGATGTTAAGTTGTCCTGTCCATAACAACATTATTACTTCGAATTGGATTTTTTTTTTTCTCTTTCTTGGAACATTTACCAATGCTATTTGAAACCACAGTAATGGACAGAAAAATTAAATTGAAAGGAAAAATGAATTTCATTTTCATCCTTTTAGTTAATCTCAACGATGATGAAATATATTATCCAGAGAATCAGGAAGGTGAAAGATGTCAGATTAAATGAATATGCAAATAAATAGAAACTTGTGATGGTGAATTTCTCTAATTCCATGTCAGTTTGTTTTCTTATGGATTATTATTTACTCTTTTCACTGTATTCCTGTTGCAGCTTTACTTGTCTGGCATCAGTCTGAGGAATTTGTCTATGCCTACTATGTGCTTCGCACAATTTCAAATATTATCAGTCAAGGGAGTATTTTCTGTATTGCGGTTGCATATGTGGTGAGATTTTTTCTTCACTAATTGAATGTAAACATAAGATGGTAAAGAATTTTTTCATGTACACCTTTTATACTTCCTCTGTCAGGCAGATGTTGTCCATGAAAGCAAAAGGGCAGCAGTATTTAGTTGGATTTCTGGTCTCCTTTCTGCTTCACATGTTCTCGGGGATGTACTGGCTTGGTTTCTTCCTGAAAAGTACATTTTTGCGGTATGTTTGGGCTGTGAGTGAGTATTACGCTAATGTTCAGATCATATCACAATTTTTTCATAATTCCCCTTTGGCAATGCATCTTATTTACAGTTCAATGATTTCAGGTTTCAATAGTACTATTGATCTTTTGCCCTGTTTATATGAAATTCTTCCTTGTTGAGACGGTGATACTGGCTCCAAGAGATTATCCAAAGTTAGGTTGCTGGGCTAAAATTGTTGATGTTTTCCAACAAAGATATAAATCTATGAGGACAGCTGCGGAAATAGTAATTTTCAGGTTGTCTGTCTTTTTTGAATGTTAAGCATTATTTTTTTTATTGTTGCAATTAATTATCTGCATAGTTTTCTTTTGTGAAATATTATATGAGCATGAATCCTAAATACTATGATGTTTCATTTTCCAGTTCCACTTTAAGGGGTACGGCTCTTGTCTCCTTCTTTTATGAGTTGGGAATGTCGGGCATAAGCAGTGTTTTGCTGGTATGTTTCAATTGAGAAACTGAACCCCTATTGCCTTGCTATTTTACTTTTTATTTAAAGGCCTTTATGAGCCTTCTCCTTTTAGCTTAAATGTTTCTGGATAGTTTTTTCTTTAAAACAAAAATTAGAGCGTATGTACCAAGTTGTTAAGAGAGTATTAATGCTAATTCTGCACTTTCAATTTAAACTATAATTTCAGCATAAGGGTTGAATGTTTCAGTGATTTGTGCACATTTCAAGACCAAAGAGTTTTATGTGAGGGGGCTTGTTCCAGATTTTAATAAAAAACATTATTTGGCCTTTTTCTAATAACTTAAGCATTTGGGATATGGAAGATTCCTTGACATAAAGTGTCTCAAGTACACTATTCTTACCTTGCATGTGTCAAACTAACACATTTTTACCTCCAACTTTGCCATTGAGACACTATCAATTAACATTTTCTACTAGCAACTGCATTGTTTTTGTTCATATTTCTATTTCTATTAATTTATCAATTTTCTTTTTCCACCTTTCCTTTTGGAGTGTCACCATGATCTACTTGTTTGCACGAAACTATAAAGATCACAAATCACATATTGAACAAGATATCTATGATTAAATATGACACATGCTGCTATTATTTCTATTCTTATTTTTAGGGTTTGTACTTAATTAACAAATTCCTGTTTTTTGATTCCATAGTTTGACAGTCTCACAATTCCTGTGCAGTACTATTTGAAGGCTGTTTTTGGTTTTAACAAAAATCAGTTCTCAGAACTTCTCACGATGGTGGGAATTGGTTCAATCTTTTCTCAGGTATAATATTTCCCAAAGAAATTTTCTTCCTTTAATTTCTCCACACCTAAAATTAAAGATATAATGTGTTTTTATAATATTTGTAAACAAAGAAGCTAGTTGATTTTATGATTATTCTCTCCCAGTCAAAGAGTGCATGACAGAATTTCTTATAATTAATCTAGGCTTCTCAAAAGTAAGTAGAGTGGAGGAATCCTCTTGAACTTGTACTAATCTGTCTTAATAATTTGACCACTTGGAGTTTCAGTCTAGTAACAACTTTAAATTGTGATAGGGAGACAGCTTGCCAAAGCTGTAAGGTTTTAGAATTGACTGTTAAGGCTAAGGATACATTATTAAGGAAGATTTATTTAGAGAATTTGCAATGATGTAAATACAACAACAACAACGATAGTCTTACCCCACTGGCTGAAGTTGGCTACATGAATCATTGCACTAAAGTAAATATTATTTTATAATATTCTGAACCTGCATCTTATTACTTAATGCACATGTGAAATTTGCCAGTGCTTCAAATAAGTTAGCTTAAGTTCATGTCATCATTGCCAGCCCAAGAATCCTCAGTTTGCTTTTACCTTTATTAAACTAAGGCTATTTCTTTTGCTCTCTAATAATCTTGGTCTCTATTTTCTTTGTTCTTTCTGAATTATTTCTTTTTGTTTATTTTATGTAGCATTAGCTTGTTTTCTCTTTCTCATTAGTTGCTTTCCCATTGAATTCAGAAATCCGTGTACTTGTATTTGTGTAATTAATATTGTGCTTGTCTAAAATTGTTTCTAACTTGGTGATATTCAATCAGGCTTCTATAAGTGTTTGATAAGTTGATTATGTACGAGATTTTATTTTTTTAGTACTTACCCTCAGTTGGCTTTTAGATGTTGTTGCTTCCAATACTCAATCCATTGGTCGGAGAGAAAGTTATACTCTGCTCTGCCTTGCTTGCATCAATAGCATATGTAAGTTATCTTGTATTCCTTACTTTTCCCTTGCTTCCTGAAAGCAAACTTGCTGATACCATTGTGCTATTCTTATTTTATTTCTGTAGGCTTGGCTCTATGGAATAGCATGGGCACCTTGGGTATGTAAAATTGATAACTTTTTTTGTTACAAAAATTGATAACTTTCTATATGTTGTTTTAATGTCACTGTTTATTTTATAACTCTTGTCCTTCAGCTTTATCACCTGTATCTACAGTAAGCTTTTCAAATAACTTGAATAAAAAGTTGTAACTGGATTCTGTAATCTTGTTACTTTGTGTCATGTATTTGTTGCAATATAATACAAATTTACACTACATATAAGTCTTGCTAAAAATCTTACAATCTACATTTCCTTTTTGTTAGTAGTAGTAATTGAATTTAATTCACCAATGCAGGTACCATACTTAAGTGCCTCTTTTGGTATCATCTATGTCCTTGTGAAACCTTCCGTAAGTAGTACATATAGTTTCCTCATGTAATGAAATTTTTACCCATTTCATAGTTTCAATCAACTTTGTCATCCTGATATGGTTATTAATTTCTTGTCATGCAGACTTACGCTATTATTTCAAATGCGTCAAGCTCAACTAATCAGGTTTGCTCTCCCTTTTATGTATCCAATAAGTATTTAAATATTCATCAAAAAGCTACAAGCAAGCAGTAAATGGAGCCACATAGAACATTACACAGATTGCTGAGAAGATGCTACACAGACAGCATCATCCCTCACAAACAACTACCAAGGAATCTTCTCACTAAAATGTCATCTCCTGCAAAATTCTCTATTAACACTATTGGATTTAAAATTAGAAACAGCTATAAGCCTGTTTTAGCTAACAGTGGAAATAATCTCATCTTCAGTTAGAGGGTTAGCATTGTAGCATCAACTATTCCTTTTTCGGTAAATGTGATTGGTCAACATTTTCCAAGCCAGAAGCAACACTGGAGAACAATAGTATTCCCATTACATATTATGTTATAAACATATGCTCTTTGAAGACATGATTTCCACGATCTATTAGAAAACTGCAGTCAAAGTAAAGACAATCACAATCATCAAGAAAGATCACAAATAAAAATAAAAACTGTGGATTATATTGTTTAATGTTTACCTATCATGTAGTTTTTATTTATTAAAATTTACATCATGTCCTGTTTTGACCGGTAATAATAATAATATTCGATGGAATCATCTTTAACACATTTAGTATGATCTTCCTTAGAATTTTATGGTTTAACTTCACCGCAGGGAAAAGCACAAACTTTTATTGCTGGGACACAATCTATATCTGATTTGCTATCACCTATTGCAATGAGTCCATTGACTTGTGAGTTGAATACTGTCTTTGCTAGATGCTTATTAGACCATTTGACAACTCTCAATGCTTATGATATAATTAAGTATTTTTTCAGCATGGTTTTTATCTAGCAACGCTCCCTTTGAATGCAAAGGTTTTAGCATTTTATGTGCATCCATATGCATGGTAAGCTCTCAATATTCTGGCTTGCTTCTCCTCTCTTGTATTGCACACACTCTCTCTCCACTAATTTTGAAATTTTTTCAGATAATTTCTCTTTGTTTTGCTTGCTTGCTGAAACCGGATACTAGTTGGAGTAATGACATAGAGGGCAGCCCAGAAACCCCGCTTCTTCTGAGTGAAAACTGATTGTATCAATTGGACACATGCTTGGCCAATCAATTATATAATAAGGCATCATTGCCTTAATAATTTCTGCTCCAAATATCCATATTTTTTCTTTAATTTTTCCTTTTCTTTATAGGAATGGCTACGAGAGAATATAAGCAAAAGTAAAGGAAAAGGCTGGGAGAAAGGAGAAAAGATCCTCTGCAATTCTTTTTCTCTCCATTTCGTCCATTTTTATTCTTTTGAACACCTAAATGATAGTCTTCACAGTGTGTATCATCTCCATTTCATTTATTTTCTCAAAAGCATAATAATGGAAGAAATAAAGTGAAAAAGAAATGAAGTGAATTTTTTTCGGAGGAGAATGAGATGGGTCACCAACTATATTGAACTTAATGCAAATTTCGAGGAAGGCAAGCAAAAATTTCTAATACATTTTCTTTTTTTATTTATTAGCCAGATTTATTAAAAATAACAAATTTTAGTAAATTTTACTAAAATTTTTAGTTTTCAATATATTTTTGGCTAATAGTAGAGTATTAAAAATAAAGTGTAAGAGGGTTTTGCTAACATTTTCTTAAAAGTAATCATTGAACTATGTCGAATATTTTTCATATTTTATATTATTTTTAGCTAACATTTTTGTGTTACCATTATTTTGTACTTTTCCATGATTTGTATCCATCAAATGTTTTTGAGACATTTATTGCGTAAAAGTTTTACAAATTGGTATGTATACAATAATTATTTTAAAATTATATTTATTATAATTTTTGATTGATTAATAATTTAAAAATTAACTAATTTGATATGATTTTAAAAATAGTTATTATAAAAAATAATAAATTTATCGTACTTGATTATTTATGACTGAAAATTAGTCTAAAATTTTTATATTCTCAGCACATATACTCTTTATCTTTTTTTTTTATTATAAAATTAGTATACTACTTATAGTTAAGTAAGTAGGCTTTGAACTTTTTATTATATGCAAAAACTAATCCATCCTTATATAAATAAAAATCTTTCGTCCTTAACAGAGACCAGCTTTAGGAATTATTTTCTTATTAAGTTATGTTGGGATTGAGTATTTATTTATTTTCTTTTCAAATACTGTTACTTAAACTTAATTAATTTTAATTAATATTGATTTAAAATTTTTAATCTTGATACAATACATCAAGTCAAAGATATAGTTTTTACATAAATTAAAATTTGAGATTATTACAGTTTTAGACAATTTTAATGTAATTATAATTTTTAATTTTTAATTTTGACAAACCATTCCAATAGAGATGATGTGTATTAATTCATGTAAATTTTTTTCATAATTTAAAAAATTTTATCTTTTAATTTTGATATATTATCAAAGACTTTTACAATATCACATGAATTTAATTTTTATATACTATCAATTAATTAAAAACTACCCTATATATATATAATTATATATATTATAATTAAATATAATTACCAACTTTGGATTCAGAAACAACTGAATAATTTCAAATGTTTTATAGAATATATTTAAAATTTTTATTTAAATTTAAAATACCTGTGTAATATTTAAAATATTTACTAGTATATTAAGTGCATATTTGATTTTTAAACTAATTAAGTAAAAGAATAATTATTCCTTAAAAATGATAATATTTTTATTTATATATTTGTCCTATGGGTTTTGAGGAGAGGAGAAGGCCATTTTAAGTTCAGCAGAGCAGCTTTGGAAGATAACAAGTAAAGTATTGGCAGTTTGAGAAAGAATGAGACACTATCAGCTTATGAACCAATTAACCATAGGAATAGGATTGTGACACAACATGGAACTTTTTCTGTGTCAGCAAATGTCAAATATTTTCCTTTCTGAAATCAAAGACAACCCAAATTCCATGAACTTTCAATAAATATAAGAATAAGATTACCCAACAAAAGGAATTGGTCCATTACTATGGTGTAGCAACAACATACCCTTCCATGGATCCTTCCAGAACATTAGATGGTGGTCAATTCCAAGCCATACGTGATTGATTATTACGTCAACACTCTACACACACTTGTTGGCAGATACTAACTTGACACTCTCTCTTTTTTAGCTGAAAATTGCTTTGAATTTGGTTTCGACAGAGAGAAAGAAAGATGCTCTGGTGTGTGTGTATATATGAGGCTCCTGAGATATCTATCCACTTCGTTTTTTGTCGTGACACTGATGAAGAAATATCTCGGGTTAGTTGAGAAATATCACACGCAATACACATCACTCTTTGACTCAAAAAGAGTCCTATATGTATCTCACTCGCCAAGGATCAATTATATTTGAAGTGCAAATTAAAACCAACCAGTTAATATATGATTTATTTATTTTTGGCTAAATTAATTCTTTAACTCTCTTATTTATTTATTTTAATTTGATTTATCTTTTATTAAAAAATTTTATTTGGTACTTCAATTTTTCGGTCTAAATTTGTTAAATGCTTTGAAAGATAATGTTTCAAGTTACCAATAGTGATGGTTTTAACATAATTTTGTTTTTAAAAGTTATAAATAATAAAAAATATTATAATTAAATAAAAATATTATTTTAAAATTGTGACAGTTTTTAACTATCATTTTAATATTTAACTAATTTAATAATTAACAATTTAACAATTTAATTTAATAATTTAACATTTAGTGATTTTAATGATTTAATAATTTAACCATTTAGTGAATTAATAATTTAATTAAACCATTTAATGATTTAGTAATTTAATAATTTAATAATTTAATAATTTAATAATTTAATAATTTAATAATTTAATAATTTAATAATTTAATAATTTAATAATTTAATAATTTAATAATTTAATAATTTAATAATTTAATAATTTAATAATTTAATAATTTAATAATTTAATAATTTAATAATTTAACATTTTCATAATTTCATAATTTCATAATTTAAATTTTAAACAGTTAAATTACTAAATTATTAAATTATTAAATTGTTAAATTATTAAATTGTTAAATTGTTATATTACTAAATTATTAAATATTAAATTATTAAATTAATATATTAATAAATTATAAAATTCTTAAATTCTTAAATTCTTAAATTATTGTAATATTATATTATTAAATTGTTAAATTGACAGATAAAAATTGTCACAATTTTTAAATGATTTTTTTATTCAATTATAATGTTTTATTATTATTTTTATCTTTTAAAATTAAAATTATGTTAATGGTAGTTTAAAATTGTTGTAACTTAATAGTGACTTTTCACATTATAATGGAGTTTAATAAATTTGGATGAAAATGATAAATTATACCACTTTAAAGACTTTTCCCCTCGTCATCTGTTGAATGTTTGTTTAGCATTTCAATGTGATAACAACTACCAACCAAGCTATACGTACTTTTGACCTCATGCTTGCTAATAGACGGCATGTTATTTTATAACAAACTTGCGCTGCCACGTTAGTATACCCAACTTATATTCATTTAATGATTATTTTACAATCATATAAGCTGTCTCTCCTTCCCTACTTAGATACAAATCTCAAAACAAGGTACAAGGTTTGGTGATGACAAACATGTCATGGTTGAGTGACCTCAGAGAACTGAGGCCCTTGCTTCACTTGCTGCTGCCACTTGGCATCCACTGGGTCGCTTGTGAGATGACAGTTTCTGTTCTCGTTGATGTCACAACCTCTGCTTTATGCCCTGGAGATTCAACTTGCTCCAAAGCTATTTATATCAATGGCCTCCAACAAACGGTACCAATATTATGCTTATTCTCTTTCTCTCTGCTTTATGTACCATGTTCTTTTGAATTGGTGGGAAAATCAAGGGATAAGACCAATGAGGCCTTGGAATCAACTTTTCTATTTTGGCTGTGTGATCATGCTATTGAAGCAAATTGGTGTTACATTCAAGTCTGCAATGATTGTCTTGGTGACATGTTAGTGAGTAGCAATTTGTTTGATGAAGCATAGCAGTATTTTATTCTAAGTTAGTGGGAAAAATTGTGATCAATCATTGATCTTATGGGCAAGATCTAATTGATGGATGAAGTAACCAAGCTGTTATACAATGTGTAGAAAGGGAAGTAGTCTTACACGGCTCAAATAAGATTGATTGTTACCTCTCGAAAAAGATATATGTGGTCTCTTAAAAAAAAAAAAATGTGAAGAAAAGGAAGAATAGAGATAATATTCTTAGCTCTGCACAACCCTATATTTATTTACATTTTTGTTGTGCCAAACTGTGACATCTAATTCACATTTTGTCTATATGGGGCACATTCCCCACTTCCTCTTCCTCCATTTATTCTCTTGCTTCACTAATAATATGGTCCATGTTCATATGGTTGACTCTTTATTTTACCTATTCATGAGTCCTTCTTTGGCATATTTGGTGTGTGTGTATGGAATATAATGAGGAGGTCTGATTTTTATTTTTTAGTAGAATTTTAGATTTAATAATGTATTTTTTTCTGCAGATTGTTGGAATTTTCAAGATTGTGGTACTTCCACTGCTGGGTCAGCTTTCAGATGAGCATGGCCGTAAACCCTTGATCATTTTTACCATGTCCACGACTATATTTCCCTATGGTATGCTCGTTGACACCAAATGCATTTTAGACCTGTGAAAATTTACCACTTCAATATCTCATTAACTAAAATCGCAGAAAACTTTTCAATTTCGTTGGTAATGCTCCTTTTATTTTATTCTGCTGTGCTTTCTATTTCCTTTTGAAGTGTGTTCATAAAATTGATACCAAATTGAACTGAAGATGCATTTATTACAGATCTCTGATGTGCTTTGCTGAAGTTTTGTCCGTCAATGTCCTGAAAATTATTTCTTCATATTGTATTCTTCTAGACTACATGTAGCTTATTATCAGCTTAATGTTGACATATGATTTGGTCACAAATGATATAAGTAGAATTCCGCCCTCTCAAATTAAAAAGACATACATAAAAATGTGAAAACAATTTGCTCAATCTAATGTGTTGGTGATGTTAGGTTGTCCATAACAATATTGATTGCTTCAAATTAGAATTTTAGAAATGAACAGAAAAATTAAATTGAAAGGAAAAGTGAATGCCATTTTCATCCTTTTAATTAATCTCAAAATCATCCAGAAAATCAGGAAGGTGAAAGATGTCAGATTTAATGAATATGCAAATAGATGGAAACTAGTGATGACTTTATCTAATTCCATGTCAGTTTGTTTACTTATACTGTATTCCTGTTGCAGCTTTACTGGCCTGGAATCAGTCTGAGGCATCTGTCTATGCCTACTATGTGATTCACACAATTTCAAATATAATCACTCAAGGGAGTGTTTTATGCATTTCGATTGCATATGTGGTGAGATTTCTTAACTAATTCAACATAAACATATGATGGTGAAGCGTTTTATATACACCTTTTATACTTTGTCAGGCAGATGTTGTCAATGAAAGCAAAAGGGCAGCAGTATTTAGTTGGATTACTGGTCTCCTCTCTGCTTCACATGTTCTGGGGGATGTACTGGCTTTGTTTCTTCCTGAAAAGTACATTTTTGTGGTACGTTTGTGCTGCAAGTACTATATTAATGTTCAGATCATATCACAATTTTTTCATACTTCTCCTCTGGTAATGAATCTTATTTACGGTTCAATCATTTCAGGTTGCCGTTGTACTACTGATCTTTTGTCTTGTTTATATGAAATTCTTCCTTGTTGAGACGGTGGTATTTGCTCCAAGAAATAATCCCAAGTTAGGTTGCTGGGCTAAAATTGTTGTTGTTTTCCAACAAAGATATAAATCTATGAGGAGAGCTGCAGAAATAGTACTTTTCAGGTTGCCTGTCTGTTTTGAATGTTAATTGTTAAGCATTATTTTTTTATTGTTACGATTAATTATCTGTATAGTTTTCTTTTGTGAAATGTTATATGTGCCAGAATCCTAAATGTTATGATTATTTCATTTTACAGTCCCACTTTAAGGGGCATTGCCCTTGTTTCCATCTTTTATGAGCTGGGAATGTCGGGCATAAGCAGTGTTTTGCTGGTATGTTTCAATTGATTTTAAATGAACCCCCAACTTATTGCCTTGCTATTTTAGTTATCATTTGAAGGCCATATGCTGAGGCTCTGGTTATATTGACAGTCTAGGACATTTTAATAACCATTATGAGCTTTCTCCATTTAGCTTAAATATTTTCGGATAGTTGGTTTTTTGTTCCAAGAAAACAAAAATTATAGCACTTTTGACCAAGTTGTAAGAGTATTGACGCTAATTCTGCGGTTTCAATTTAAAAATTTCAGCATAAGCGTTGAATGTGTCAGTGATTTGTGCACATTTCAAGACCAAAGAGCTTTTATGTGAGGGGGCCCGTTCCAGATTTTAATAGAAACCATTATTTGGCCTTTTCTTAGCTTAAGCTTTTGGGATATAGTCATATATAGACGATTCCTTGACACAGTGTATCAAGTAAACCATTCTTTTCTTGTATGTGTCAACCTAACATACTTTTACCTTCAACTTTGCCATCGATAAGTATCAACATTTTCTACTAACAGCCACATTGTTTTTGTTTCTATTTCTATTAATTTGTCTATTTTCTTTTTGGAGTGTCACCATGATCTACTTGTTTGCATGAAACTATAGCTTGATTAATATGCTAAAAAATCTGTTAAGGATCACAAATCACATATTGAACTACATATTTATATTTATGATTAAATATGACACATGTTATTACTCGATTCTTATTTTTTTGGGTTTGTACTAAATTACTCTCACAATTCCTGTGCAGTACTATTTGAAAGCTGTTTTTGGTTTTAACAAAAATCAGCTCTCAGAACTTCTGATGATGGTGGGAATTGGTTCAATCTTTTCTCAGGTATAATATTTCCCAGTGGAAATTTCTTCCTTTAATTCCTCCATACTTAAAATTGAAAGATATTTTTATATAATTTGTAAGCAAAGAAGCTAGTTGGTTTTATGATTATGCTTTCCCAGGTAAAGAGTGCATAACAGAATTTTCTTATAATTAATATAGGCTTCTCAAAAGTAAGTAGAATGGAGGAATCCTCTTGAACTTGTACTAATCTGTTTTAATAATTTGACCACTTGAAGTTTCAATCTACTAACAACTTCAATTAATAATAGTGAGACAGCTTGCCAAAGCTATAAGGTTTTAGAATGGACGGTTAAGGCTAAGGAATAAGGATACATTATTAAGGAAAATTTGCTTAGAGAATTTGCATATACTACTACTACAACAACAACAGCCTTATACTACTAGCTGAAGTTGGCTACATGGATCATTTCACTAATGGAGATAGTTTTTTTTATAATATTCTGGACCTGCATCTTATTACTTAATGCACATTGAAAATTTCCAGTGCTTCAAATAAGTTAGCTTAAGTTCATGTCATCATTTCCACCTCAAGAATCCTCAGTTTTTGTACCTTTTGATTGTCAAAGAATTACAGTTTGCTTTTATCTCTATTAGGCTCAAGGCTATTTACTTTATCTCTCTAATCATCTTGATCTCTTTTTCCTTTTGAGTTGTTTCCTTCTGTTTATTTAGGTAGCATTAGCTTGCTTTCTCATTGAATTCAGAAACCTGTGTACTTTATTTGTGTAATTAAAATTCCGCTTGTCTAACTGTTTCTAACTTGGCGATATCAACCGGGCTTCTATGAGTGTTTGATAAGTTGATTATGCACGAGTTTTGATTTTTTTAAGTACTTACCCTCAGTTGGCTTTTAGATTTTGTTGCTTCCAATGCTCAATCCATTGGTCGGGGAGAAAGTTATACTATGCTCTGCCTTGCTTGCATCCATAGCATATGTAAGTCATCTTGTATTCCTTAATTTTCCCTTGCTTCCTGAAGGCGAACTTGCTGATACCATTGTGTGCTATTCTTATTTTATTTCTGTGTAGGCTTGGCTCTATGGATTAGCATGGGCACCTTGGGTATGTAAATTGATAACTTTCTGTGTTGTTTTAATTTCACTGTTTATTTTAGGCTTATTTTCACTTTTTGCCACTAAAGTTTTATAATCTCGCAAATTTTGTCCCCAATTTATAAAAAGTTGCAATTTGTTTAAAGAAAAATTGTCACAATAACTGTGGCGATTTAAAGGAAAAACCGCTACTAAATTGTGGTAGTTTTTGTATGTGAATTTACGATATTTTGTAAATTGGTGGATAGAATTTACAAAAAATTCTTTATTTTTATAACTCTTATCCTTCAGCTTTATCACCTGTATCTACAGTAAGGTTTTCAAATAACTAGAAAAACAAGTTATAACTGGAATATGTAATTTTGTTACCTTACCTTGTGTCATATATATGTTGCAATATCATACAAATTTACACTACATTCCCTTATTGTTAGTAATAGCAATCGAATTTAATGCACCAATGCAGGTACCATACTTAAGTGCCTCTTTTGGCATCATCTATGTCCTTGTGAGACCTTCTGTGAGTAGTACATCTATTTTCCTCATGTGATAAAATTAGCACTTACTTTTATCGATAGTTATGATCCTGATATGGCTATGATTTTCTCGTTGTGCAGACTTACGCTATTATTTCAAATGCGTCAAGCTCAACCAATCAGGTTTGCTCTCCCTTTTGTGTATCCAATAATTATTTAAAATATGTGGCTGAGTTTGCTGCATTGACTAAATAATGAAAATGAGAGACCACGGCAGAAAAAGAAATAAAGCCTTTTCTATAAGAAATTTAACCACAATTGTATATTATAATAATAATATCTTCCATGGAATTATTTGTATGTTTTTCCTTCTCAGAATTTTATACTTAACTTCACTGCAGGGAAAAGCACAAACTTTTATTTCTGGGATAGAATCTATATCTTATTTGTTATCACCAATTGCAATGAGTCCATTGACTTGTGAGTTGAATACTGTCTTGCTAGATGTTTATTAGACCATTTGACAACTCTCATTGCTTAACACGATCTAATTAACTATTTTTTCAGCATTATTTTTATCTAGCAATGCTCCCTTTGAATGCAAAGGTTTTAGCATTTTATGTGCATCCATATGCATGGTAAGCTCTCTAAATTCTGTTTTTCTTCTCCTCCCTTCTTTTCTACACTCTTACTCTCTACTAACTTTGAAATTTTTCAATTTTTTCAGATAATTTCTCTTTGTTTTGCTTGCATGTTGAAGACAGATACTAGTTGGAGTAATGACATAGAGGGCAGCCCAGAAACCCTGCTTTTGAGTGATAACTGATTGTATCAATTGGACACATGCTTGGCGAATCATCTATATAATACATAGGCATCTTATTTTTTTTAATATTTTTTTATAGAATTGGCTACGGGAGAATATAAGCAAAGTATATGGAAGGGGTGAGAGAAAGAGAGATGGCATCATCAGCTATATTGAAGACTTGAACAATGCAAATATTCATTAAACACTTTCTATATTTTTCCAATAAAAAGTAAACAATAGGATGAGATTGTTAGGGACATTTATAATAATATGCTGCTTAGTAAGTATGGTCTGGACTCTTCTTCATAAGCAAAAACTAATCAATCCTTATATAAATTAGAGTCTTCGATTTTATTCCTTATTAAGTTAAGTGGACATTGAGTATGTTGTTTGAAAAATGATAACAACTTATTGAGTAGGTTTCTCATTTTTATTTATTTATAATTTTTATTCTTTTCGAATACTATTACTTAAACTTAACTAAATCCAATTGAAATTTGAATTTAAATTTTGAATCTTAGTACATTATATCAAATCAAAGACATCTTTTTTAGAAAAAAAAAAAGATTTTAAGATTATGGTAATTTTAGTCAATTTTAATTTCAGCTTAATTTTAAAATTTAAAATTTGACATACTATATCAACAGAGATGATGTTTATTAATTTATATAACTTATTTTCACATTTTTCTCCTTAATTTTAAAAATTTTATCTTTTAAATTTAGAGTTTAACTTTGATACATTGTTAATAAAAGATTTTAATATTATTAATTAATTAAAAATTATCTTAGATATGAGTTTAATTATAATTAATTAAAAATTACACCTACTTGTGATTAAGAAACAATTGAAGTAATTATACTTATTTTTATATATATATTTTTATAATTTCAAATGTTTTATAAATATTTTTAAAATTTAATTTAAATTTAACATACGTGCGTAATATCTAAAATATTATCGAGTATGTTAAGTGCATAATTGATTTTTTTTTTTTAAAAAAAATCTTAAATTATGTAAAGAATAATTATTCCTTAAAGAAGATATATATATGTATATAGTTTATATATAGCTTTTTCCTTTCCTATTCCATTGGTCCTGTGGAGAGAAGCCCATTTAGAAGTTGAGGTGTTGTGGTATGAGCAGGTTTGGAAGATAAGTGAGGAAGAATGAGAGACGCTGAACTTCGTTTCAATTTCATACGAACCAATTAAGCAAAACCCATAGGAGTAGGATTGTGATAAAAACATGGAACTTCTCTCACTCAGCAAATGTCAAACATTTTCCATTCCGAAACCAAAGACAACCCAAATTCATGAACTTCCAATAAGCATAAGATTGCCCAACCAAAGGAATCATTTCAATCTTTCTTCTTCTTCTTCTTCTCGTAATTGGTCCATTACTAGGGTTGCAGCAACAACATACCCTTCCTTCAATCCTTCCACCACAAAAAACCGCCACTGGATGGTGCTCATGGACGCGCCTCCTCACGGGCTCAATTCCAAGCCACAAGTCATTGATTATTACGTCAACACTCTACAAACAGTTCTTGGCAGGTACTATTTGTTTAACGGCTTTTGTCCCTTTTTCGAACTCTCTCTCGTTAGCTGAAAATTGCTTTGTATTTGGTTTCAACAGTGAGAAAGATGCTCAAATGTGTATATATGATGCTTCATGGGATACTCACTTCGGTTTTTGTTGTGACATTGATGAAGAAATATCCTCCCAGCTGGCCAGTAAGTTGTTTTTTTTCTTCTCTGATATTAACCCAATTCCTTTGTGGTATGATTGTCTTAGGAGTAAGGGTAATTTGTTCACAATTTCAGTTGTGTTTTTGTCCAATGTAATATATAGTTGCTGCGAAGATAGATGTTTGGAGTTTTTAGTCATGTGGAAATGATATTGCATTTGATTTGATGTTATTTTAAAAATGAATTTGATTCTAATATTTGTTACTAGGTTTGCCTGGGGTCTTGATGGTTAGGCCTGACCCGGATTTCAACTCTTTGAAAAAGGACTATAGTTTATTAAGTGGCCAGGTAGGTCGTCCCTCAAGATTACAAACTAGAACCAATATGTTGTTCCCTGCTGGAAATTCAAAGCACTGGCTTGTTAGAATGCATAAACCTGGGGTTGAGGTTGTTAGCAAGGCTCAGATTGTCGATTATTATGCTCAAATTTTGACCAAGGTCATGGGAAAGTAAGGATGGAGAATTATAACTCTTTTGCTTTCTTTACCAGATTTCTCCTTTTTCCTAAGACAAAGCATAAATGACAATAATGTTTGCAGTGAGAAGGATGCACAAATGTGTATATATCATGTTTCCTGGAAAACCAACTTTGGTTTTTGCTGTGAACTTGATGAGGGTTGTGCACAAGAACTAGCTGGTTAGCCTCGTGGAAGCTTAATCTAAGTGCCAAAGTTTAAATTACCCCATAAAATGAATCCTTTGTTGTGGTGCAGGTGTGCCAGGTGTCTTATCAGTCCAGCCAGATAACAACTTTGAGTCAGAAAATAAGGATTATGAAGGTTTGACATTTCATAGATTTCCCCACAATTTTTTCCCTTGGGAACTTCTTGTTAATATTATTATTTTGCCTCAACAAAAGTCATCAGAGTTATGTGTGATTTTGGTCCTTGTATCAAGCTGGTTTCATGCATGTTTAGCTAAAACTGATTTAAAAATTGGTGTAAGACTCAGATTGTGGTTGTAATCTATAAACTTATTTAATTGCTTTCAATGAGGATCTGGTTTCCACTAACTATCAATTATGCCTGTTCAAGGTTTCCTACTACTCTTTGGTGTTGATCATATGGCAATTCTCTCTCTGATTTTCTACTAACTATATATCTTGATTATCTTCAGGTAATAACTTAGAAAATAGTTGGACTGTGTCCAACTCTTCTGAAGCAAGTCAGGAAGCACCCTTGAAAACAAAGAAACTTTTTGTGACAGGTATGCTCACATTTATTCTAGGTATAATAAACCCATGCTTTATCCTGTATTCATCTGGCTGTTCATATGATGGCTATTCAACTAAGAATTATATGTGAATTACCTTGTCAAGAACAAGTAATTTGGCATATACATTCCTTTCTAAGCATGGTACAAGAAAATCAGTTTGGTCTTTAATTGAGCCGAATGATGTTATTTGATCCATGCAGCCGAATTTACCTAATGAGATAATAAGGCTTTGTTGTTGTTTATTAGAAAATTATCAGTTGTCAGATGGTATTTGTTTCTACTTTTCATGTTTAGTTTAATTTCCCAACCTATTCTTTATTTTGTGGGAGCTTTAATTATTGCTTGGGGAGAGCATTTTTGGTTCTTGCAAGAGATGATACTACTTGGCAATTATTTGTCTCTTCAACAGGGCTATCATTTTATACATCTGAGAAAACCCTACGCGCAGCATTTGAAGGCTTTGGCGAGTTAGTTGAAGGTAGCTTCATCTTCATATATTATTTTCTTTGCTCATCAATATTAGTGTCTCAAAACAGAAACAAATTCGTCCCAGCATTTACTAATAAATGGTTATGCTTTACAGTTAAAGTTATTATGGACAAAATTTCAAAAAGGTCCAAGGGTTATGCATTTGTTGAATACACCACAGAGGAGGCTGCAAGTGCAGCACTCAAAGAGATGAATGGCAAGGTTAGAGCTATCTTTCATACTTGCTTTAAAAATGTAGTTTTGCTTTGCATCAGTTCTGCTTGATGATTGTCATGGAGAAAGAAAAGAACACAGGTTTAATACTTCATAAATGAAAGAGGCTTGGTGGTCTTTGATGATTTTGTTCTGCATGTAGATTATCAATGGCTGGATGATAGTGGTAGATGTAGCTAAGCCTAGCCCACCAAGATACAACAGGAATCATGCCAGATCATCAAGTTGACAAGAGAGAAAAAGTCGGTACTATTACCAGGTCTGCTGTACGGATTTAGTTCCCTTGAAAAGCTTGTGTTTGTTGACCTTTATGCTTTCAAGGCATGATAGTGTAAACTAGACTCATGTTCATGTTGGAATGTCTACAATATTTATGAACATCATGTAAATATTATAGGATCAATTAGTCCTCTATCTTAGGAGTTGTTTCTTATTTTTATTTTGTTATCCAATTTATTTCCTTTCCTTACTTGATTAGGGTTAAGAATCTTATTATATTAGTGGTCTTGGTAGAAGTACTTGATCTAATTATTAGTATAAATACGTGTTGGTTATTTATGTTATACTTAACATAAAATGAAAATCCAATTCATATTACTCAGAGCCTCTCTTCTCTCTTTTCCTTATCCAAGGCCTGTAATTTCAATGGTTCACTCTGGTGCAGAGTCTTATGCATAATTGAAATAAAAAAATTACTTGATCTATATCTTAAACTGAATTACAGAACTGGCTGATATGTCCCTGATCATGTACATGTTTTATAAACTTTCCAATCATCTCTGTTAACACATTTCACTAATATGTGTACTGATTCAAAGACACTCATTTTGCTTTCAATAACTCTCATCAGTAGCTCGTTGTCAAACTTCATAATCCTCTTTTCTGTTTTCATTTTCCCGTCATTTATCAAATAGGTTTCTCTTGACTGTGTAATGCTTGTCTATTCTTCCAGAGTTTACACTCACCCCAGGCAATAACTTAAGAAAATGCTTCCTTTTTCTTGGTTGTGGATGTAGCATATCTGTAGTGCATTGTCACCATGCATTCTGTTTCAGTGCTCACTCATGCCTGTGCTGTTAACTTTGAATCTTTTCATAACTTCCAGATATGGGACATAAATGCAATGCATACTTCATCCACGTAGGCTTGGCCGGGAGATGTTATGAGTGAGTGGCATGTGTAACATCCCTGAATAAGTTATATCTCTATTACTTTGTCTTCATGGCGTATCCTTCCCCTCTACTTCCATTCTGATTCCAGATTTGTCTTCGGTATGCAAGCAGGTATCTAACAACACAATCAAATCTCTAGATATGTTTTAGGCAGTTATGACTACACTTGCCTCTGTAAGTGAAAATATAAACCTCTATGTTGGTCAGGTCAGGTTTCATACAGATTGTGTGAGTGAGACTAAAGCATGCTGCAGTTGACTAGCAACACTATAGCCTCTACAGGAATCTGGCTTCCTTTTAAGGAACCGAAAAGAATGGTGACGTTTGGGACCTGGGTTCTTATTGTTAGGCCTTTGGACATTAAAGAAAATGGAAGTTGTAAAATAGCATATTGTGAATGAGGAATGAAGCTTTAGCTAACGTTTAGACATTAGGATAAAATTTCCATATTCTCTTCGATTAATTAACATTAATGCTTGGATGAGAATCGTAAATCTTAATTATCTTCATTGGAAAAAAAATATTTGGTGATACATTTGAAATATATGGGAGGAGGTATGAAATATGGATTAATTTAAAAGAGAAAACAAGCGAAATCAGGTCTATTTTAATAAATTGTTTCTTGTTTCAATTTCGTTTTTATTTATAATTACAAAATATCGTATTATTCTCAGTTTGTTATTTATATGTTGTTTTCACTCTTTCTTATACAAATTTTTGAATTCAAGAAATAGGAAAAACAAAATAGAAAAAATAATTCTTCAAGTTGGAGGCCTGGGGCTATAAAATAAAAGGAGCAATATGATTCTTTTAACCGGCAAGTAATTAAATTAACGTCTACATAACGTATCTTTTTCTTTCTCGTTCATATTCATCACGCCGAAGGTTTTTTTCTTAAGTATATTATACATGGACTTGTTTTGAATGGTGTTTTTTTTTATTTGAATGATGTTACAAGCTTCAGAGAAAGCTTTGACAATTATACGTTACGCTACGTAAGTTAGGAATGTTAGCTTCATCCACACAATCTTAATCCATACAAACGCAAATATAATTGTAATGTTTTCCAGTTATTGTTCTTGTAACATAATCTTCTTCAAATATTTACCATTTGGTTTTTAAGTTATACTTTTTTGTTAATTGGAATGTCAGCTAGGAAAGATGTGTTGGGATTCTATATTTGGGCTTTATGACAATGTCCCAAAATTTGGGTCTTCTTTAAAATCCCAAATAATGGGCATAACAAGGCCTTTTGATCTATGGAAGGCAGC
The DNA here is from genome assembly GCA_025330945.1 of Mucuna pruriens. Taxonomy (NCBI): domain Eukaryota; kingdom Viridiplantae; phylum Streptophyta; class Magnoliopsida; order Fabales; family Fabaceae; genus Mucuna; species Mucuna pruriens. The sequence goes on along the minus strand of JAENHJ010000361.1, from coordinate 1,316,950 downwards.
GTTACCCTTGTGTGTCATGAGTAAATAAACAAATACTTCATCTAGTTATCAAGTCAATCAGTAACTCATTAATTGTCTGATTATCAAGCTGCTAAAATAAGTATTCGCACCAATCAACATTCTAATATTATGCGATGATGTCTTTAGAAATGTGAAAACAATAGAGAGAAACTGTGTCTATGTCACACAAGACTTCTATGGGAAACTGTTTTATCCTTAAATAGCGGGAAAAAAAATTACATCTAAGTTTCCTGCCATTATATGTAGGGCCGTTTACCCTGGAAAATCCACAACTTCATTTTTGTCTTGTGCATTCATTACCGTTTATCTAAGACTTGAAGATGGAGTGGACTTTGTCAATCCTTGGGATCTGACCAGTCCAATAAAAAATACTTTGTTGATCTGGTCTGTTAATATATTTTAACCGTGTTTTTTTTTTTTCAAAGAAGAAGATAGTTGACAAATACAATGTTGATGCTCTAATTACTGCACCAATATAGCTGTATCTTAAGCAAACCTACATTGTTTTTCTCAGCGTGTAAATCTAATTAATCTTATAATAGTTACCTGATGATGATTTTGTTTTTCGGTTGAATTTATTGTTGAGAACTAAGGTAGATTTTTGTTGCGGATTTGGGTTTGGTTAAACATTAAATGCACGGATACAAGAAATCCACTCTTGTGCCCAAATTTTTTGCCCCTTAAAGAAGCATTTGCCTTTGAAAAACTGGTTTAAAGATAGCAGTTAATTAAATTAGTGAATCATTGTTGGCAAAGTCATGACCATCCAAGGTTGCTAGGTTATGAACATTTTTGGAAACATTTCCAACTCCATGAATCTCTCTCTCTCTCTCTTTCTATATATTAATTAATTAATTAAAGGGGAAGACAGGCTGAAAACTTAGCAGTAGTCTTAAATCAAACCTCAGTGACAAGTGTCAATTAAATTAAAAAACAAAGCCTCTATTTTCTTGGAAATGACACGTTAGAAACACACTCTAATATATACTTTTACTATATTAATTAAAATTTATTAAAAATCATAAAATTATGGGTAGAATTTATTAAATAGGAAATGAAACATACATTATTTGGTGGGTTCAAAAACATTGTGCGTAAGCGTTCCTCATCTACATATTCATTTTGTTTAATACTGTACCAACTTGTGTGGCTAGCAAGTATAGAAAATCCACAATTCAAAATTGTTATGAAGCCCAACTAATCCAAGTTGATTGAGAATGAGAATGAGATCATTGGTGAAAGAATTCAGTCACATAATGTGAAACTATATTTGATATTTTTACATATTGAATTGAGATTTTAAAATAATATTTTAGTATAAAAAAAATCTTATAAATTTTAAAAGGGTGTATTAAATTGAAATTTTAAAAGAATATTTTAATATAAAATTTTTTATAAATTTTAAAGACTATAAAAAATGTAATGACTTATAAGATTTTTTTTTAGGATTTTAAAAGAACTTTTAGATTTTTAAGATTTGTAGTTTGAATTTTAATAGATTTATATCATAAAAATTTATAAAATTTTAAAAAATTTTGTAGATTTATAAGATTAATCATTCTAGTTTAAAGTTTATCTAATATGAACTTTCTTTTGGTGACATCTTCAAGAACAAGTTTTTCTTTGCTTTAGTATTAAGCATATCATTGACTATATAATGAGTTTTGTCATCCAAATTTGGGATATCTTTTATAACATCCAAAATATTATTATTTTTCTTTCTACCTCTTTCTTCTTTTTTTGTTAAATTAAATATTTTTTCAAAATTGACGGCAATAATTTCAATACCAAGAAAAATATTTTCTAAAACTTTAGCTTGATAGTTGGTTTAGAATTCCTTCAATTCTCATATCTATTTCTCTAATGGTGACTTAATTTTTAAGTTCAAACTTAAAAGGAGAATGGGATGATGGACTATATTGGTCTAGGGATAGAGGCTAATAAAGTGGTTAGTAGTGATTTGGTGCTATGGAAACATGATTGTAAGGATCATCAATTTAACAATTGAACAATCATATGTAATAATAATTACTCTAGGTAGTCTAATTGATACACGTAGTGAATTTCATCAAACAAGTCAACAAAGACAAAAAAAACTAATTGCAAAGAAAGCTGGTAAAATTGGAAGAAAAGGATGATCAAGGTATAAGAAATTACGAGTGAGAGGAGAAATACAAGTTTTTTGTCGGTAAAAAGAGTTTCAAGTTTTGGATGAGATGGTTAATTAGTGTGATATTTATACATCTTACTAAAAAAATCACACGAAATTCACCTAAGAAAATAATCTATTGAAATATATATGTTTTTGAATATTAGAAGATTTTTTTTATAAGTTATATAAAATCTCAATTGAATATCATCAAATTTTGTTATCCTCATAAAAAAAAAACCATAATAGTCTTAATTAAATATACCGAATTTTGTTACTCTCTTTAAAAAAAAAATCTGAATGGTGCTAATTAAATATCTCAATACTTATTTATATTATTTAAAAGTTTTGAATATAAAAAATATTTTAATCTAAAAAATTCTTTTAAAATCCTAATCCATTGTCATTTGCTTAATTATCTCTATCTTTTTTGGTTCCACTTAAATAAAAAACATTATCCTTTTTTCAACCCACATGCACGCAAGAAGTCAAGTCAATAATGCAAATTGACCACTCAACATAATGAAGTTTCCACCACATTTTCATGTTGTGATGGGTAAGAGGGGCATCTCTATTCTAAGGTCCGTCTATATTGAATCTTATGAGTTCTTTATGTCCTGGTAGCGACATTCTCGGTCTGGTTACGTTCATTCATCGTTGATAATGAGAATCATCTTTAACCCTAAACCCTTAAGTCCACATTCACATACAGCAAAATGCTCTTCCTTCGAGAACCATTCTGGGTTTTGATGAGAAAAACATTACATTGGGATAAGTTAGTCAACAATACTCACCAAAAGTCAAATACTGATCAGGATTCCTCTTTCCATGATCAAACGAATCGCCAGTGATTGAATATAGCTTGTTTTGTAATATTATTTTAATGCTTTTTTTTTTAAAATAGTTGAAAAACCCGTTAGCTTATGTCATACAATTTAATTCTACTAAGGGGAATAAGGATAAAAGATTTTACGATAAGTAAATCGCCACATGCCAATTAAACTCTAATAGGAGATGTATACGCTAATTATTTTGACTAAACTGAATCGGGTCTAGGTTTTGAATGGCTCAATTTATTGACAAGTCTAATCAATCTTTTCTCTTTGAAAAAAAAAAAAAATTTACTTGGTTTTATTATTTTTTTTTTCAATTATAGGAAGACCCTGTTAAAAAAATATAAAATATAGGAATTCGGAAAACAAACTCCTATTTCGTGTCTATAGTGTCATAAAAATCAAGAAAGATCGCACTGGACTACGGTGAAATCCACTACTAGAAAATTTAAAATTTGCTACAAAATAATTTTGCGGCTAATTTTAAAATCAATAGTTATTTTGTAGTTAATTTCTAGTAAAAATAATTAGCTACAAATTTACTATAATATTGAATGGTAACATGAAATAAGTAGCAAATTAGCTAAAAAAATAATCTTAGTTAATTTGTAGTAATTTTTTTAAAATTTATAGTTATTTCCTAGCTAATTTGTAGTAATGAGAAGTATAAATAAATATAACTTCAATTTAGCTAGAAAAAAATAATATTCTAGTTAATTAATAGTTAATTAGTTAGTATTTAGCTACTAATTTAAATGGTAGCTAAAATTAGTAGCAAAATCAAAAAATTCTTGTAATGATCTTTTAATACAAGTTAAGTATGTACTTTAATAAATCGTTTTTAAGCATTAATTAATCCAATGCACGAAATTCAGTTTCTAAATCAATTAAAATCCTCAACAAATAATTTCTAAATCGAATTAACTTAATTAAATAAACTCTACTTTCAATATTCTAAACACAAAATATTCTATATATTAGTATCATAAAAAAAAACAACTATTCTAATGGCTTTATTTTTCAAACGAAAATAAGAAACATAAATGCTTATTTGGACGAAATTTCGTCAAATAGCTGTCATTATTACATACCACTCTACCATGGAAAAAATCGAGGATAGTGGATTTTATTATCATGGCTACATATATGATTTTTGGAAATTTAAAGAAGTTACAAAAATATAAAAAATATATTATTTATTTATTAATTTTTGTAACATTTTAATAAATATTATATTTGAATCATATCGTAAAATATTATTAATAATATTTTATATTTATTATATATAATTAAAAATATATAAAAAATCACTAATAAAAATATTGATAACACTTTAAAAAAAAAATTTTAAAAAGTGATCGATATATATAATAATGTATTGATCAGTAACACTAAACTCAAAAGATGCAAATTAACACCACGTCTTTACACCGATTATAGGGCTAAGCTGAATCATTTTGGGTTTTGAATCGGCGCAGTGTCTCTTTCTTTGATCCTGCAAAGTATAATTAGGAGGTGAATATAAGTATATCCATTCATCTATATAATTTTCTAATCCCTAGATTCTTCGAACCACTTTTATTTGACTTAGACTTTTAATAACAATAAGCATTATTTTATTCTATAATGTTATATAAGACGAGTTCCGAATTAGTCTGATGCAACAAGGAGATCCCTTATCCCTCTCCTTAATTAATTTCCCTCCCCATTGGTGAGTAACCAAAATGGATTTGGTAACTAGTGCATTACTCCTTCTCTTGGCATGTGCCACAATTGGTTCACTCCTAACTAGAACAAGGAGAAAAGAAAAACACAATCTTCCACCAGGGCCTCCACGCCTTCCCATAATAGGAAACCTCCTTGAACTCGGGAAAAAGCCACACCAATCTTTGGCGAATCTTGCAAAGATTCATGGCCCTGTGATGAGCCTGAAGCTAGGGAGAGTAACCACCATAGTGGTGTCCTCAGCTGAGATGGCAAAAGAAGTGCTTCTAACACAGGACCAAAACTTGTCAAACCGTCCCATACCCGAATCCGTGTCAGTGCTGAACCACGAGCACTATAGCCTGGCCTTCATTCCCGTCTCACCACTTTGGCGTGAGTTGAGAAAAATATGCAACGGTCAACTATTTGCACACAAGACACTGGACGAAAGCCAAGGCCTGAGGCGCAGGATAGTGCAACAACTCCTAAGCGACGTGCAAAAGAGCTGCCAAGTTGGCGAGGCAGTTGATATTGGAAGAGAGGCATTCAAGACAACCATAAACTTGTTGTCCAACACCATTTTCTCCCAGGATTTGGTCTTGTCCAAAGGTACGGCCGAGGAGTTTAAGGACTTGGTCACCAATATCACCAAGCTTGTTGGATCGCCAAATATAGCAGATTTTTTCCCTGTGCTCAAGAGGATTGATCCGCAGGGTGTGAAAAGACAACAAACTAAGAACGTTGCCAAGGTCTTGAATGTTTTTGATCGCTTGATTGTGCAACGGTTGAAGCTCAGGGAAACTGCCTCTTCTAACACGCACAATGACATGTTGGATGCCTTGCTCCACATTTCTAAAGACAACCACATGATGGACAAAACAATGATTCAACACCTGGCTCATGTATGTATATTTTTTCCTTTGAGCTTATTATTTTCAAAACAGAAAACCCTTGTTTATAAGTTATTCCATTAGTCTTTTATAAAAAATATTGTTGACTGCATTAGTCCTTCCATTATCTAAAATATGACCATATAGTATTTAAAGATTTTGTTGCCAGATTAATTAGCATCTGAAGTAAACATATTATGAAGGACTAAAGTGGTGACAAAAAAATTTCGTCAGACTAAGTCGGTGAGAGTGAAATTTTTTAAGTATTAATTAAGTTTGTGAATATGGTGATGATTTAAGGGCTCGAGTTGTTGAAGACTAAAGTGATGGTAGTACATGTATCTTCAAAGGATTGAGGCTTTTCTTTTGGTTCAGTCAACATAAAATTTTATTCAAACACCTAAAAAAAAGAGAAAATAAAAAATATAAATATAATAAATGTTGATGGAGGGTATGTATGTAGAAGATCAATTGTCACTTTTTGTTTTTTTTTTTTAATTATTACTACCATTGCTATGAGATTCACTCACTTTGAAATTATGAATTATAGGATCTGTTTGTTGCGGGCACGGATACAACATCTTCAACTCTTGAATGGGCAATGACTGAAGTAGTACTGAACCCAGAGGTAATGTCAAAAGCGAAAAAAGAGGTTGAAGAAGTGATAGGCAAAGGTAAGCCTGTTGAAGAATCAGACATTGGAAGACTCCCTTACTTGCAAGCAATCATAAAAGAGACCCTCCGCTTGCACCCTCCAGTTCCTTTCTTACTCCCTCGGAAGGCAGAAAAAGATGTGGACTTATGTGGCCTCACCATCCCAAAGGATGCCCAAGTGTTAATTAATGTGTGGACCATTGGTAGGGACCCTACCTTGTGGGACAATCCAACTTTGTTCTCACCCGAGAGGTTCTTGGGGTCAAACATTGATATCAAAGGTAGAAATTTTGAGCTTGTACCATTTGGTGCGGGAAGGCGCATATGCCCTGGAATGATGCTAGCTATTAGGATGCTGCTCTTGATTTTGGGCTCACTAATCAATTCCTTTGATTGGAAACTTGAAGATGACATTAAACCTGAAGGTGTGGACATGGAAGAAAAATTTGGAATTACCTTGCAAAAGGCTCAATCCCTTCGTGTTGTTCCTATTAATATAAGCAGCTAATTATGCATGCATGGTGACGAGGACTATGTCTCTTTTAATTTCCTTTCAGTTGGATAGTGTGGCAACAAGAAAGAGCCTTGAAGGTGATTAAAAATATCTCTAAGTTCCTATTTACCTTTCTCTTGTCAATAGGTGTTATATGTTTTTATCATTGTTATTACTTTAAATAATAGGGTGGGAGTAAAACTAAATGTATTCATGCAAATTATACTCATAAAAGCAAACAAACTAACAATGTTGGTCCTTTCAGCTTTGCATCGCTCAGTGATGATGTTTGTCACTCGGTAATGCCTTCATTTCAGTATATTCCTGAAAAGTTAATATATGAATTTATTAGAATTTATATATATATATATATATATATATATATATATAAAATTCTAATAAATTCATATATTAACTTTCTAGACAGTTGGAATCGAAATATTCATGAAGTTCCGAGTTATAATTTGTGTCGATTCACCGGATGGTTGAAATTTTCAAAATTATATATTTTCAAAAAAATCGTATATTTTTCTTATTGATGGATAATTATTACAATATCAAATAATCTCATCATATATTTAATAAGATATGTTTCTAAATAAGTTAATTGTCTTTTTAATAGAGCAGTATTCCTTTTTTGAAAACTAATGAAATCTCTTTGTCTTTTGTTGCATTCTCAAGTTATTGAACTTTTAAAGTCATGTTTCTATGGTATACCAATTTGTTAACATACCATTGAGTCATTTTTTTTATTAACAAAATGACATCAAGCTCTTATTGCAGCCCTAGCTACTGAATTTGCTGTTTTTTTTTACTAACAATTAATAATTGTTTTTTCCTATTTGTTCCATCAAAATCTAAACCATAGGCTTTTAATAAAAATTGAACAATTCTAATAAGATTTGTAATATGAATATCCTTACACTTATCGCGGTAATAATAAGGACATGAATTCAAATATTATATTAAAGGAGCTAGTATGAAAGTATCTAAAAGTTCTTTGGATAATTTGCTTAATTAATTTTGGAAAGAGTTTGTGTAGTCAAAAGAAATAGTAAAAGCAAATAAGACAGATGGAAAAGTAAAGAGCCCATATGAGAAGAATTTGATTTCATCTTTTTAAATTAAGAGTTTTGATTTTGTTTATGCTTTTTCCCCAATTCCATGCAACTTTCTTATTCTACTTTTTTACGTTATTGATTTTACTTCTTAGTTTTATTAGGAGATGAATCAAATCAGAAGTTTAGAGAAATAGTTCGATCATACAGTTTTTCTAGACCCAGTTATTATAATTCCACCAACTAACCAAGTTACGGTCGTTACTAATTAATTGATTAAACATACATTATAAATTCCTCAGAAGGATATTAAAGCAATAAGGTAATTTAAGTAGTGAAAGAAAGGAAAATAGAAAATTGCTTTCAAAAGAAAAGTTGAGGGTTCTAAACATAAATTACACCGTAACCCTTAAAAAAAAAGGTTTAGTTACTCATACACAATGAAAAAAAGACAAATAGGAGTTTTGTCCCTTCGTTCTGTCTACCCTACATAGTGGTACACGGACGTGCAGAGTTGAGCACGACTGTACTGTATGTCTTTTTAGGTGCACAGACATGCTAGGTTTGGCACAAGCATGCTAGACAACTTTTGGAGTGAGCATGATGTTGGTTAATTTTGGGCTCCTAACTATTTGAACGAAAATTCAATACTCTCAAGCTCGCTAGGTCTTTTTTATAAGAGGAAAAAGAGTCAGATTGAAGAGACACACAAAAATACAAAGATTGATAGAGAGTGTAGATTTTCACTTTCACAAGACAAAAGAGAGAAGAAAAAGAGGAAGAGAAAGAAAGAAAGGAAGTGTTCTGTTTTTATAACACAAACAGTCATTTCAAAATTACAATATCTACTCTGTTAACTGTTGGATTAGGGTGGAAATTTGACAACAAGTTCAATACACATAGTTCGACATCTTGACCATTCAAATCTTGATTTGGAGGTCTGTGGTGTGAGTGAGAAATTGTGCTCGCACAGGAACACGATTTTGTGAGTTCTTTACTTTCTTGTTCTTTATTTCTTGTTCTTTATTTCTTGTTCTTTATTTCTTGTTCTTCATTTGCAAGCTCTGCTTGCTTGCTTGTGTTGGCTGGTTGTATGCGCAAATAATGCTCTTGACCTGAACACTCTTGTATCCTTATTTGATTATAATAGATTGATCTCTTTGATCTAGATGACTTATGATTTTTATTAGTTTCTCCTTATGTAATTCTTCTCGTTATTGCTATCATTTTTATTTGTGATTACTCTTTATAAATTCTTGCAAGTTAGGGGAATTTATATCCACTGTGTTGTCCTCACATTGGTGATACATTATTGGTTTTTCTAGTGCCTTATTGCTTTTTACCCATTAGAGTGGTATCAGAGCTCTTTGGTTTGAAGGTTGTTCTGCTTTCCAGAATAATGAAAGGTAATACAAATAGAATGATGAGTTTGAATGACACTAATTATCACTTGTAGAAAGAGAAGATGAAAGATTTATTATTTGTGAAGAAAATGCATCTTTTCATTTTTGTTGCTCAAAAGTCAGAATCCATGTTCGATGAAGAATGAGACTTTGAGTATCAATAGGTATGTGATTTTATCTGACATTTTGTGGATAATAATGTTTATAATCATATCACAAGTGAGACACATGCCTCAACTTTGTGGAAGAAGATTGAATCTCTATATGCCTCAAAGTGTGGGAACGAGTTTGAAGTTCAAGGAAGGCACTTTCCTTTTAGATCACTTGAATGAATTTCAAGAGATTCTTGATTAGATGTTAGGAATGAACATCAAGTTTGAAAATGAGATTTTGGGATTACTATTATTAAATTATCTACCTGAGTTTTTGGAGACTTTTAAAGTCTCTATCACAAATTTAGCCCTAATGGTGTTGTCTCTTTTACAAATGGTAAAAGGTAGTGTCCTTAACGAGGAGATGAGAAAGAAGGCACAAGATTTTTCATCTTAGTCTGAGGTACTTGTCACTGAAAATAGAGGGAGAAGTCAAAAAAAGGGAAGAGAAAAAGCAGAAGTAAGTCTAAGTCCAGATACAAGAATGTGAAGTGGCACTATTGTCACAAAACAAGACATATACAGAAACATTGTTTCTTGTGAAAAAAGGAGAACAAAGGCAAAAATGGTAAGTCAAAAGAGAAGGATCATGATGATGATGATCATGTCACTACTCCTACAAGTGATGATCTTGTTATTCTTTGAGACTTTGAGTCGATTAATCTTGTATCCGAAGAGAGCATGTGGATTATTGATAGCTATACTACACTGCATGTTACATCAAGGAAGGAGTTCTTTACATCTTACACCTCAAGTGACTTTGAAGTGTTGAAGATGGGTAATGATGGTGTGACCAAGGTGATCAATGTTGGTGATGTTTGCTTGCAAACCAACACATGAGTGCAATTGTGGCTTAGAGGAGTCAAACATGCTCCAGATGTTCACTTTAACTTAATGTTTGTGCATATGCTTGATGATGGTGGTTATGATAATCACTTTGGTTATGGAAAATGGAGACTCACCAAAGGTAACTTGTTTGTGGTCAAATGGGAGAAAATTTCTAAACTGTATTGGACAAAAGCTTTGGTTGCTAAAGATAGTGTGAATGTCATTGATATGGAGACACCTTTGTGGCACCGAAGACTTAGTCATATAAGTGAAAAATGGCTGAATTGTTTAGCCAAAAAGGATATGCTTCCAGGATTGAAAAATGCAAACTTGGAGAAGTGTTTTTATTACATGGCTAGTAAGCAGACCAGAGTATCCTTTAAGAAGCATCCTCCCTTAAGGAAGTCAGAATTGCTAGAATTGGTACATTCTGATATTTGTGGCACATTGAATGTAAAGTCATTTAGTGATGTACTTTATTTTGTTACCTTTATTGATAATTGATCTAAGAAGCTTTGGGTATATACTTTGAAGTCAAAGGACCAAGTGTTAGAGAAGTTCAAATATTTACAGGCTTTGGTTAAGAGACAATCAGGTAAGAAGGTGAAATGTATTCGTACTGATAATGATGGTGAATATTGTGGACCCTTTGATGTATATTGTAAGCAGTAGGGTATCAGACATGAAAGAACTCCTCCTAAAACTCTTCAGTTGAATGACTAAGCAAAGAGGATGACAAGACATTGATTGAGAGAGTTAGGTGCATGCTTTGAAGTAAGGTTACCTAAGCATTTTTGGGGTGAGGCACTTTACACAGTAGTGCATGTTATTAATCTTAGTCCTACAATTGCATTCAATATTGAGATGCCAGACAAGATTTGGTTTGGCAAAGATGTCAAGTATGATCATTTGTGAGTCTTCGGTTGTAAGGCCTTTGTGTATGTTCCAAAGAATGAAAGATCCAATTTTGATATGAAGACTAGGCAGTGTATCTTCATTGGGTATGGTCACGATAAGTATGGTTACAGGTTGTATGATTTTGTTAAGAAGAAACTTGTCAGAAGCTGTAATGTGCAATTCATAGAAGACCAAACCATTGAAGATATTGATAAGCTTGGAAATGGTTTTGATATTCCTCTTGATGGTGATGTTGAAAAGGATCAAGAGATGTCACAAGATGAGAATCCAAGTGATGTTCCCAGACCACTTCCAATTCAACTTAGGAGGTCTAATAAGGAGAGACAATCATCCACAAGGTATACTTCTTATGAGTATGTAACCTTGACAAATGGAGAAGAACCTGAATTTTACCAAGAGTCCATGGAGAGTGAAGAGAGACAAAAGGCTTGACAATCTAAATTGTAGAATTGTGTTGCTTTATCCATTACTAAGCTAGAGCTTGGTTTTGTTTAGGACAAATATTGTTTATCCTATGATAGTCAGAGTGCAATTCATCTTGTTCCAAGAGGGAAGTTTGGATCTTGTTGTGAGATCGTTGAATTGACGATCACCTCCATATAGTTGTGATGAGGGAGATATGTTGAGTTAATTTTGGGCTCCCAACTATGTGGACAAAAGCCAAATACTCTCAAGCTTGCTAGGTTTCTCTTATAAGAAGAGAAAGGGTCAGATTGAGGAAATACACAAAAACACAGAGATTTAGAGAGAGTGTAGATTTTCACAAGGCAAAAGAGAGAGAAGAGAGAGAGGGAGAGAAAGAGAGAAAGAAAATGTTCTGTTTTTATCTCTACGCAGAACAATCACGCCAAAATTACGATATCTACTTCGTTAACTATTGGATCAGGTTGGAAATTTGACTGTAGGTTCAACACACGTAGTTCTACATCTTGATCGTTCGGATCTTGATTTGGAGGTCTGTGGTGTGAGAAATCGTGTTCGCACAAGGATACGATTTTGTGAGTTCTTTACTTTCTTGTTATTTATTTTTTGTTCTTAATTTGCAAACTCTGCTTGTTTGCTTGTGTTGGCTGGTTGTATGCACAAATAATGCTCTTGACCTGAACACTCTTGTACCCTTATTTGATTATAATAGATTGATTTCTTTGGTCTAGATGACCCATGATTTTTATCTCTCACATTGAGAGGATTTTCCACGTTAAAAATATTGGTATCTCCTTACTTGATTTTTCTCATTATTGCTGCCATTTTTATTTATGGTTATTCTTTATATATTCTTACAAGTTAGGAGAATTTATATCCGTTGCATTATCACCACATTAATAGTGCATTATTAATTTTTTAGTGCCTTATTGATTTTTCTCCATTACACAAGTGTGCTTGAAGTTGCACCACCATATTGAGTGATTTTAGAGCAAGCATGGATATACTTGGAGTTGCGTGGCTGTAGTATGCGATCAATTCTATGGAGAGTACAAGTATGGCATTTTCTTTTTGAAAAAAAAAATCTTGACTTTTATTGTATTAATAAAAAATGTGAATTTACGCGTAATATATATCAAAAATACTAATAATTTAATTAAAAAACGTAACATTGATAGAATATGTATAAGGTACAACATAACTCATGTCAATACATGTATTTTAAAAAAAAAAATCATATTTAGATTTATCCAAGTAGTAACTCTAATTAATACTCATGTTTTTTTTTTTCTGATTACCTAAATGCTTCATAATCATAATCATAATTATTATTAAAAGATTTTATACAAAACATATCAATAATAATCATAAACTATCATAAAAATTAAAATTTTATTAAAAAATATTTTAAAAAACATAATCATCATAATTATAAAACATCATAAATATTATAATAAATTTGTACAATAACAAATTTATAAATTTTGTAGTAATGAGAGTCTACTCTCCAAACTTCATTAAAAAATAATACAAACCTTTAAGAAATAAAAGCAACACAATAAATAAAACAAGTTATGAAAAAAAATAAATAAAAATATATAATCTACAAGTTAAGTTTTATAATATTAATATTATTATTATCATCATTATTATATATTTAGATATACATAAAGTTAGATATTATGATATTCCATACTCGTAATTATTAAATTTCATGAATAATTATCTACCCAAGTTCATATTTATTAAGTAGGTAATTTTCTTGTTCATTCGTTAATAATTTTTACAAATACCTATTAAATCTATTATTTATTTTCATTTATGATTGTGAGATTCAGTTTGGATTTGAGGGGGAAATAATCTAATCCAATCATTAAAAAAAAAAAACTTGCAATTCTTTGAATTGGTTGGAGAAAAACATCAAATCCAAACCAATTAAGTTCAATTTTTTGCATTTGGATTGCTTCAGTTATTTATATTTTTAAAGGGATAACACTTTAGTTTTAGTTCATAAACAAATAAAATTTAATAAACTAAAATGAGTTAAAAATTTCTGAAATAATACATAAATTCATCTAATTGCTAATATTTTATTCAAGGGATATCACTTATTAAATAAAAAGTCAAAAATACCTCATAAACATGTAAAAAAAAATTGTTCAAAAGTATTATATTTTATCAAGAATCAAAACAGCAGTGATTTGGATTGATTTGGATAAGTTATTAATCACTTCAATATATATGACTTTTTACGACATTTAAAAATATTAAAAATATATAAAAAATTGTTATCTATTAGTTTTTATAATATTTTAACAAATGTTATGTTTGAATTATGTTGCAAAATATTATTAACAAAAGTATGGGTAACCTTTTTATAATAAAATGTTTCAAAAAAAATATATATGTAGTAGGAAATTAAACTCACCTATTGTTAAATATTAAATATTTATTAACGGTAAACTATTAATAAATAATATAAAGTCAGTGAATTTTTAATGATTTTGGACAATTCTCTCTTAGAAATTGAAGTTGATATATTTTCCCAAGAAAAAATATACCTTTTTGATGAGTTGAAATCATTTAATAGTTTCTTATAATAAATATTTAAATTCCATTAAAAGAGAATCATATTATTTTTATTTTATCTTATTATTTTATTATGCTTAAAAGTAATAAATGACATTTAAGTATCATTATCTCCATAGCCAAACCCCAAATTAAAAAATAATAATTTCCATGTATTTTTGGTATACTTTTTTTTTACATTGTTGATTAATAAAAAATAAACATTTTTATATAAAGTTTTTTTAAAACTCAATTAATTAATTTATCAAGACTAAAAAAATTAGTTAATTTAGTTAATAGCATTAAATTTGTCCTAAATTTAAATATTTTTCAAAATCAATCATATCATTAATGAGACATATTTTTATTTTTCAAATATTTTTATTAGTTTTAATTTTTATAATATCTCATATTAATATATTTATTACTTTAATTTTTATTATTTATGCATATGAATAGTCAAAGTAAGGTTAACAATATACTCTTCATATAAGATAAAGTCAAACTTTCAAAAAATTCAATATATTAATATATTTTATTTACAATTTATTAAACTAAGAAGAATATTTCACAATTAAAAATATTTTGTGAAAAAATAATTAATGTAGGGACATTCTAAATTGATTCTTTTAAAAAAGACCAAGTTAAACTTCTAATTTGGTTCTTATAAAGAGAATCATATGAAATATTAGAAAAAGAGATACTTTGTGTCTCTCTAAATTTAAAAAGTAAAATAAAATAAAATAAAGGTGATAGAGGTTAAATAGGAAATAGTTTAATGATCATGCACTAATAATATAAAATAGTTTTATCACAAATAATCATTGATATAATTTTAATGTAATTATTGTAAAAGTCATACATGATAATTTGTTATTAGATAACTTTATAAAATTATTTTACACTATTAATACATAATTTATTTTCTTGTTAGAAAATAAGAGTATATATTTATTTTGAAATTGAGTTTTATATATAATTAGTGAAATATTTTTATTAGTAGTTCAAACGTATTAGTGGTGTAACTTACTATTTTAATAAAAGATAAAATATTGTCTAAAAAATATGAAAATAATAGTTATAGATAAACAAATAAAATTTCATCCACTAAAGTAAGAGTTATAAATTTCCAATATAATACATAAATTCATCTAATAGCTAATTTTCCATTCAAGCGGCAACACTTATTAAATAAAAAGTTGAATGTGTCGCACATATTACTAGAAATTTTAAAATTTACTATAAAATAATATTGTGGCTAATTTTAAAATTAATAGTTATTTTGTAGCTAATTTCTAACAAAAATAACTAGTTACAAAATTACTATAATATTGAATGGTAGCATGAAATAAGTAGCAAATTAGCTAAGAAAACAATTTTAGTTAATTTGTAGTAAATTTTTTAAAATTTGTAGTTATTTCCTAGCTAATTTGTAGTAATAAGAAGTATAAATGAATATAACTTCAATTTAACTAAAAAAATAATATTTTAATTAACTAATAGTTAATTAGCTAGGATTTAACTACTAATTTAAATGGTAGCTAAAATTAGTAGCAAAATCAAAAATTTCTTATACTACACATTGTTCAAAAATACTTCTTTCAAACTAAAATATATATGTTGGTTCACATTAATTAAAAATTAATTAACATCATTTAGTTTTATTAATTTTATTTAAAATAATTTTTTAAAACTGATCCTCATTGAAATTTGATATTAAGAATAGAAAGTATCATTAAAAGATATTTTTAAAATGATATTATTAAATAGAATAAAGTTAATTAAAATATACTTATATTTTAATCTTATTACACGTAATATTATATTTTTTAATCTTAAGAAAATAGTATATTTTATCCAGAATCACAACGTGGAGTTGTTTGGACTGATGTGGATAAGTTCTTAATTAAACTTCAAAATATATATATATATATATATATATATATATATATATATATATATATATATATATATATATATGGGATGATATTCCATTAGATAACTATTTTAGTTTTTACTTTTTTTTAATATCATTATGGTCTTAATTATATTACAAATATAATAATTTTTTATTTTTCTAAATTTTTTGTGATACTTTTTTATTTACTTCACTTAATTTTTGACTTAACTTTCACTCAAAACTAACACTATTAAAAAATTTAAAATTTATTACAAAATAATTCTGTGGCTAATTTTGATGTCAATAATTATTTTGTAACAAATTTTTAATAAAAATAATTAGTTATAAAATTACTATAATATTAGTAATAGCATGAAATAAGTAAAAAATTAGCTAAGAAAATAATCTTAGTTAATTTATAGTTATTTTCTAACTAATTTATAATAATAAGAAGTATAAATAAATATAACTTAAATTTAGTTAAAAAAAATAATATTCTAATTAATTAATTATTAATTAGTTAAGATTTAACTACTAATTTAAATGATAATAGTAAAATAAAAAAATCTTATAATATAAGTTACCTTCATATTATCTTTTTCTACTTTCTCAATTGTATCTCTTCCACTTTCTTCATTTTTTTCCTCACTATTTTTTTCTTCCTAGATAACGCAATTTATTACATATTATTGATTTAATTTTAAATTAAACAAAATAAATTTTAAAAATACGAAATAAAAACACATTCTTTTTAATTTTAGTACATATTATTAATTTAATTTAATATAAATATCAAATTTAACGCAATAAAAATGCGAACATACGTACAGTCGCGACAATGCTTGTGTTATAAAATCAATAAATGTTTAATTGGACAAAGTTGATATATTTTCTAGGAAAAATTGATACATTTTGATTTAAAATTTTCTTATAATAAATGTTTAAATTCCATTAAAAGAGAAATTTTCAAATTTTGTGTTATATCAATTATTTAAGATATTATTTATTTTATTTTATTTCATTCTTTATACTCTCTGTTAATAACTATTTAGGAGGAGATCAATGACCTATTCATCAGGATATTTTTAAGAATTTTTCTTAAATGAAAGTATTTTTTATAAAAAAAATCTTAACATTTTATCTTTTTTAATCTTTCCTTTTCATGTATATTTCTAAATTAAACTTTAATATTTTTTTAAAAAAATTAACAATACTTAAAAATGATTTTAATTTATAATATAAATTATTTATTATAAATTTAAAATATAATTTTAGATTTAAAAATATTTATTTATTAAAAGAAATATACGACACTTAAATTATTATTATCATTATTATTTTTAAGTAGGTGACGTTATGATAGAATAGAATAATTTTATATAATAATTCAATCATAAATTATTATATATAATAAATTTATTTATTTTTATAATAATTATTTTAAAATTATATTAATTACGATTTGTGATTTGGTGAGAGTTAATAAATCACCATTAAACTCAAATAAAAATAATTATTTTAAAATCAAAATATTATACATACTAAAATTTAAAATTAAAAAAAAAAATAGAAAGTAAGATACGAAATTCATGCATAAATGATGAATCGGTCGCTACCACTTTTAGAGTATTTATACTTACCCTGGCCTTGTCGGCCAACTCGCGGATCTGTTAGGGATCATCAATGGCAAAGCAAACTCCATCCATAATCTCTCTTCTCCTTTTTCCTCTTCTCTTCACTTTAACAGGTATGTATACATTCTGAAATAACATCACAATCAAATTAAACCCTCTTTTTAATTTTATTGGTTGGTGATCACCGTATGCCAACAGTTGTAGAAGTTGAAGGGGCTAAGAAGACATATGGAGTATACGACAGCAACCCTGTAAAACTGTTTGTTTTTGGGGATTCCTATGTTGACACAGGGAATTTCGTGCACTCAGAATCATATAAGATTCCCAATGGAATCACTTTTCCTGGCAAACCTGCAGGGAGATTCTGCGACGGTCGTATCCTCACTGATTACGTTGGTAAGTCTCTTTTCACTCTCTCTTCATTCAACTTTAATTTAAAGGACACATATGTATTTGGATTAGGGCATCATACATATTGAACTAATGAAACTGACTTAACTTTTGGCTTAATTTCTTTTAACAATGAAACTAAAATGATGAATTCAACATGATGACTCAATCAATTAAAAATAATAATAAAATATAAAAAGTACAGAAACTCTCTTCTTGTTTTATTTGTTAAGGTTCTTAATTTCCCTGGTATTTGTCTTTAGAAATGGCATTAAGTTGTTTACTTATTTTGACTGGCATCATGTTGTTTGCAGCTTCCTTTCTGAAAATTGAATCTCCCATACCATATACGTTCAGTAATTCCTCTAATATGCAGTACGGTATAAACTTTGCTTATGGAGGAACTGGTATTTTCAACACTTCGGTTGATGGACCAAACTTGACTGTCCAAATCGATGAATTTGAGAAGCTAATCGAACAAAAAAACTATACCGAACAGGATATTCAATCCTCTATTGCTCTTGTAAATGCTGGTGCTAATGATTATACAACTGCAGTAAAAAATGGGCAGATTTTGGTAAGTGGTTAAGCTAATTGTATGTTTATATTTTGGCACAAATTTTGGTGTTCCTGTTGTCTCATTTTGCTATTTGATTTTAATTAAATTAATTAGAAGGCCTATTTTGTTGGAGAAAATATTTTTTTTATAAATAACTATAAAAAGTTATATCATTTTTACTTTATTTTTTATTAATTTATATTAAAACAATAAAAGCCCTTTCTTTACTATTTTTTTATACAAATAAGAAATTAAAGTAAGATTAAGATAACATTATTTTAAAAATTAATTAAAAGTATTTTTCCTAAAACCAAACTAGTCATTTTCAAATGCAACTGCTTTTATATATATATTGGCAGTAACATAGTAGTGACAAATTAATGATAATATATTTTTTGTTTTTGTTTTACAGAATTTACCACACCTAAGGGAATCCCTTGTGAAGCAAATGTCTGTAAATCTTAAACGCATTCAAAGCTTAGGGATAAATAAAATAGCAATTGGGTTACTACAGCCAATTGGTTGTTTGCCTGTGTTAAATGTGATATCTTTACGCACAAATTGCATCGACATTTTGAACTTGGTCTCCGAAGATCACAACAAAATGTTGCTCCAAGCTATACAAGAATTCAACAAGGAAATAGGCAAATCAGTTCTCATAACACTAGATCTCTACAACTCCTTCCTCTCTGCAATTACAACGATTAAGCAAAGGCGTGCTGGTTAGTTCTCATTGTGCTTTCACCGAAGCACTATGGGTAAATTTGAAGAGGAAAAAGCATTTAATATTTATTTTTCAAATAATTTTATTTTATTTATCTAAATTGACCATGTTAGCTAGAGAAATGCTAACCCGACATTATATGACATTCTTTTCAACATAATCTGCATTATTGGGTAATTATGTGAGAAATTCTAACAAAGATTAGACCTACGTAATTTAATTAATAAGATTAACTTGAATTTTACTTAATAATACGTATTGAAAAGAATGCGTTAGATAATGACAAAATTTCAAAGATGCTAAATTTCAACAATATATGCATACAAGAATTTGTTATTTTGAACTTGTCTAATTATACAATCCTTTTTTTTCCTGTCACTCTAATCATCACAGATAGCATTAGTCGATTTTGTGTAAGCAATTACTTTCTATTTCTTATAAAAAAAACATAACAATAGAAAACAAACATTATGACTATAAATAGTTTCATATATAGTTAAGGACTGAATATCTAATTGCATTATTATAGGAAAATCTCTTGATGATGAATTCCTTTTTATATTGTTTTTACATTATGCAGAAAACTCAACACTGATGAATCCGTTGCAACCATGCTGTGAGGGAGTGATCTTGGGAGATTTATGTGGAACTGTGGATGACAAAGGATCAAAGAAATATAGATTATGTGACAACCCAACACTTTCTTTCTTTTGGGACACAGTTCACCTTTCTCAAAATGGTTGGTCTGCAGTCTACACAATATTGCAATCTTCTCTTGGCCAACTTATTACATAGAAAAACATTTAATCAATATAGACTCTTGTTATTTTAGCATGTTCACCTTAATAAAACCTTAAATTACTTTATGTTTTAGTTTTTGAGTAGTAGATCATGCAGAAAATCAACTTTTGTTGAACTCTAATTTCTATAGGCGATGCTTTCACATTAATTATTCCTCTGAAGTACTGATTCATTCAACTATTAACCTGATTATTTGATTATGTTATCTAACCTAAACTAAGAAATATATATCACTTGTTAATCATAGGAATAATAGGACCAAGACTAGTCTTTAAATTTCCATGGAAGTAAATTACATATGATATATGACCCCTCAAACAATATCAAATTAATTAGTATGATGTAGTTTTCCAAAATTTTGGCCCAAGATTTGCTACCAAAAACTTTATAGTATTATAGGTTTTGTATATTGTAGTTTCGGGATAAATAAAATTTTGCAAACCAAATCTATTATTATTGTTAATTAATTTGACAGTGAATTCATTCCTAACTACGTGCACTATATCTATTCCCATGCATCCATGTATTTTTCTTGTTTTTCAACATGTAGATGTCTTTTAAGCTTCTTATATTAAATCAACCATTTTTTTCTTATATTAAATCATTCAGAATTAGCAATCCAATAAAGTGTACACATTCATAAAAAAAAAGTAATATATGAATATGTGATGCTATTTGATTATTATTTAATTGACAAAATAATCTCCTCACTTTGAAAATCAAATATTATTTTAACTCATGTAATTTATTCCAAGATTTTCAAATTTCAAAAAATCAACTCAGTTAAATAACTTCACACGAATATTTGATTAAATTAAAGTAAAGAGGAAATAATTTTTTAAATAAATAATAATCAAATATTTTAATTTTAAAATTAGTTAATGTTAAATTATTACTGGTTCTAGACAGGATATTTTATTTAAAATATAAAAATAAAAAACCAAATAGATTTTCTCTAGAATGAGTTTGGGTAAGTTGGATTCTATTAGTATATGTATAGATGAATAGTTTAATTTTTTTATTCATAAGAATCTACCTATAATTAAAAGATTTATAATATTCACCTACCACTGATGAATAGTTTAATTGAGTAACATAGAGGCTTAATAAAAAATCTATTTGTTTGTTTCACATAAATTGAGAGAGGAAATGGAAGAAAAAAAAACTGACCATTTTTTGAGGCATTTTCTCGTTTAGATTACATAAAAAATGTGAGAAAGAAAACAATGTGTATAAGGTCCCACATGCAACTTTTATAACATGCAACAAAACTCGTAGCTGGTTCCACATGTTACTTTTTTTTCTTATATCATGGCATGAGAACTCTAGGCTCTACTTATAACTTTTTCTTATAACTGAATATTAAAATTAGTAGGCTTTTCCACATCTCTAGCCTTAAACATAGTTGTCAAGGATTAAAAGTAAAAATCCTTAGTTCCAATATGTTCGGAAAAGGTACCATATTCAATACGTGTATTGTTTTTTTTTTTTTAAAGGCACCATATTCAATACGTGCATTGTTTTTTTTTTAAAGGTACCCATAATTGCTTTTTAAAAAGATACCTGTAAGAAAAAAAAGAGCAAAAAATGAATTAGTTTATTTAAATAATTGAATACCTTTATATAGTTTTATAAGGGTTAATCATCGGTCAATTTTGACCAGATTATATAGCACCATCACACTGGTACGGTTGCTTCACAGTCAAGGCATGCTTGTATTCTCGTAACCTTTGGGAATATTCAAAGTCATTTGGTTAGCCATGGTTTTGTGCAAACAAAGGAAGGGGACGAAAAACTGAAACCCCACTTTACATGCCATCTCTGTGCCAATAAATTGCAGTCTTACAGGCTTTGCAGCGTATTGGAGAATCAACTTCGTTATTGAAGGGCATGAAGAGAGTTTTGCCCTCAATGGGCGAGAGAGTGAAGCAAGGCATTAAGGAAAAATTGGAGAATGGAGTAAAAAAAGAAGTTTTGGGAACATTGGAATGGTAATGATTAGTGAGTAGTGAGAAATAAATATTAAATATGATTTTGTATCCTTAAATTTGTAACATTTCACGCGTATTTATAGCTATTTATTATTTTAAGTTGCAATTGAGGTCACGACAAAAGAAAAAAATATTTAAAAATAAGGAGTTACGTTTATTAGCAAAACAAAACATTAGAAAATTCCATAAAGTATAAAACTAAATTAGAATTTAGGAGTTAATTGTGCATAAAAAAATTATTAGCATCCTACAAAATTACTTGATAAAAAAAAGTTAAAAAGGAAAAAATATTAATAGTTATATACCAATAAATATTTATATAAATATTACTTATGATTACCAAATCAATACCACTTGACTAAATTTAATAAGACAATAGTTTCTTATGCAAATTTTTGTTAAGAATAATTCAAAGATCGTTAAAATAACTGAAAAGTTAGTTATTCTATAGTTAGAAAGTTAGTTGACTTTATTACTCTTAAACTAGCTATATAAGTAAATTCATATTGTGAGTGATTCTTAACATGGTATAAGAGCATATTTGAAACTAAATCCATGAGGATTAAGAAAAAGCAAATAGTGTTGACACCTATTGAGAGAAACCCTTTCTTCTTGAGAATCCTTCTGTGAAAACTATGACCTGTGAGTGATTCTTCATTGCTTTTCACCATTATATTTGTGAGGCTGGTGGCTGAATGGAGTTATTGGAGATAAAAAAAAGTGTGTAGAAGAGCCTCTATGAGATTGCAGCAGTGTAAAGAAAGTCAAAGAAGGATCTAGGTGCAACATGGTTAGTTTAAGTAGTATTGTTCCAGGATCCTTACTTGCTTTTTCGATGGGAAGTTATTTGATAATTGGATAGTCATAATGCTGGTGATTTTTGGCTTCCAAGATGTGATAGAAGTGGTGATAATTGAGTTTGCAGATCCTAGCAAGAATGCAACTAAGGATAGAAACTAGCCTTCAAACAGCAACAAGTTTCTCATTTACCCGTGTGTCAATTCAAAGATATTCAACAAGATTTCCAATGCATCCACCTCAAAGGAAGCATGAGAGATTCAGGTGAAAACATATGGTGATGAAGAAAAGAACAAGAAGATTAAGTTGCAGACATTGTGAAGGCAGTATGAACTTCTCAACATGGATGATAAAAAATCCATGCAGACTACTTTGAAAAGATCCAAGAATTGGTCAATTCCATGAGAGCCTGCAAGGAGAAGATTTCATATCAACAAGTGGTAGACAAAATATTAAGGACTTTGTCACCACAATTTGATCGTGTAGTTGTTGCAATAGAGGAGTCAAAGGACTTAGACACTATGGAGATTGAAGAATTGCAACACTCCCTTAAGGCACATGAGATGAGGATCAATAAGAGAAGATCCACTCAAGAATAGGCACTTCAGGCATGATCCAATTATAAGGGAAAAGACAAAGGTCCATGGAAAGGGAATAAGTCAAACACTAACCAAAAATACCAAGATCAAGGATATGTTGAAATTAGTGAATCCTCTAAAGGAAAGAAAAATAACCAAGCACAACAGCAAGACAACAACTCCAATAGTAACAAGGAGTGGAAGTTTGACGAGAGAAAAGTGGGATGTCATAATTGTCATCATTATGCAAGAGTGTTAGGTAGGAGAAGGTGCCAAGAACAAGCCCAACAATCATGAAAACTTGGCACTAGATGAAAGATCAGATTCCAAAGTTGTGATGCCCATGGAAACCACAAGTAGTGAATCCTCCAATGGCACTTCATGGTACTTGTATTCTGGCTGTTCCATTCATATGACAAGAAAGAGGGAATGATTCATCAGTTTGAATGACTCATTAAAGAGCAGAGTTCGATTTGAAAATGATAGTAGCCTCATTGCAGAAGGCATTAGCATAGTGGCTTTTAAAGACAAAGATGGAAGAGAAACAATCATTGAGGAGGTTCTATAGCATGAAGACAAACCTATTGAGTTTAAGTCAACTGCTACAAAAGGGATTTGTCATGACAATGGAAGACAATTGCCTTAAAGTGTTTGATAGAAATCATAAACTTGTCATATAAGCAAATCTGTCTCAAAATAAGACTTTTCAAATTGGAATGAACATTCTGAAGCACCAGTGCTTTGCAATCTCAAAGAATAAGGTGGAATGGTTATGACATCTTAGGTTTGGTCACCTCAATTTTAAGGACCTCCACCTACTCACAAACCACAAGATGGTTAAATAATTGCCTCAAGTTGTAGTCCCTGAAAAGGTATGCAAAGAGTGTATTGAATGCAAGTAGACTAGAGGAAGCTTCAGCAGATTTGTTCCTACCAAAACAACTGAGAAGTTAGGGGTCATACATTCTGATGTTTGTGGCCCTATGTAGATAGAAACTCTTGAAGGCGGTAGGTATTTCTTTTCATTCATGGATGATTTGACTAGGAAGATTTGGATATATCTAATTAAAAGGAAACATGAAGTCCTATATGTCTTTAAGAAATTCAAGTGCTTAGTTGAGAAGCAAAGTGAGAAAGTGATTAAGGTTCTAAGAACATATGGTGAGGGTGAGTATATGTCAAACAAATTGAAGGAATTCTGTGAAAGTGAGGGGTTAATTCATGAAGTTACACCACCTTACAAACCCTAACACAATGGTACAACTAAGAGGAGGAATAGAACTTTGCTAGACTTGGTGAGATCCATGTTGAAAAGCAAAAACCTACCAAGCTTCTTATGGGGAGAAGCAGTGACAAATGCTACATACATATTGAATAGATCTCTCACTAAGAGATTGGAAGATATAACACCAAAAGAAGCATAGACTGGAGCCAAACCAAGTGTTACTCATCTAAGGATATTTAGGTTAATTTGTTACAAACATGTCCCTAGCCAGCTAAGGAGGAAGCTTGATGATAAAGGCACACCACATATTCTTATTGGTTATCACTCAATTAGAGGTTACAGGCTATATGAACCAAGAAGTGGCCAAGTCTCTATTAGTAGGGATGTTATTTGTGAGAAGAATGGAAAATGAAATTGGTATTCAACATCTAGTAAAGCTCAGTCAAGGATATTGTTAAAAGAAGAAGAACTCTCAGCTGCACCAATTGTCAACAAAAATCTTGTTGTAAGATCATCAAGGATAAGTCAATTACCATTACATTTTTTAGGGACTATAAGCTGTTTCAAGACTTAGTAGTCAACTCAAAGGGAGAATTGGTTTACTTTGCACTTATAGCAGAAGTTGAACCTATTGAATTTTACAAGACAATGACTAAGGAGAAGTGGTTAAAAGATATGAAAGAGGAGATAAACTCTATAGAGAAGAATCAGACCTAGGAATTGGTGGATCCTCCTTCAAATAAGAAACCTATAATACTAAAATGGATCTATAAAGTGAAAGTTAACCTAAAAGGAGAAGTGGTGAAGCACAAGGCCAAACTTATGGCAAAAGGATTTTTGCAGAAAGCAGGAAATAATTATGGTGAAGTCTATGCACCAATAGTTAGGATTGAAATTGTCAAATTGGTTATAACTATGCACCTAATGCTAACTAGTTAATGCATCAACTTGATGTGAAGTCTTCCTTCCTCGATGATCTATTAGAAGAAGATGTTTATGTGCTTCAGCCAAAGGGATTTGTAGTTATGGTTGAAGGAAACATGGTGTACAAACTGAAGAAGACACTGTATGGCCTTAAACAAACTCCAAGAGCTTGGAATAGGAGAATTGATAGCTTCTTGTCTTAGATTGGCTTTAAGAAATGAACCTCACAACATGGAGTTTATGTGAAATGCTAAAAAGACAGTGTGAAATCAGAGAAATTGACTGTATGCTTATATTTTGATGACCTTTTTATTATTGGCAGTATTTCAAAGGACAAATGATGAATGAGTTTGAGATGAGTGACCTTGGACTCCTCTCTTACTTCTTGGGGATTGAATTTAAAATGACTCAAGGAGACTCAATATGCAGCAAAGCAATCTAGCAGGAACACTAGCAAAGGTTGGACTTGTTTTAGAGAAGGAAACAGATAAAGAACTGGTTGATCCTACTTATTATAGAAAGATAGTTGAATGCTTAAGATACTTGTGTAACACAAGGCCTGATTTAAACTTCAGTGTTGGGCTAATCAATAGATTCATGCAAGAGCTAGGGTAGTCTCACTTGTTAGCTGCAAAGAAGATATTGAGGTATGTATAAGGGATAATTGGTTTTAGAATATTATTTCCAAAGGGTGAAGCTAATGTAGAATCAAAATTGATTGAATACTCTAATTCAGACTGGTGTGGAGACAAAAGTGATAGAAAAAGCACTGTAGGGTACATCTTCTTCTATGGAGGAGCTCCAATCTCTTGGTCCTTTACAAAGGAACCTGTAATAGCATTATCATCTTGTAAGGCTAAGTATATTGCAACCTCTAAAATTGCATGTCAAGCAGTTTGGTTAGATGCCTTGATGAAAGAAGTGCAAGTGAAAAATTCGAACAAAGTAAAGTTGCTAGTAGACAACAAATCTGTTATTGATCTAGCAAGGCATTCATCATCTCATGGAAGGAGAAAGCATATAGAAATAAGGTTTCACTTCCTGAGAGAGCAAGTCAACAATGAGAAGCTGAAGATTGAGCACTATAGAATTGAATTTCAATTTGCAGACATAATCACTAAGGCTTTGAAACTAAAGAGGTTTAGATGTTTGAGAAATTCCCTTGAAATTGTTTGTGTAAATGCAATGCAACTTTGAATTAAGGAGGAGAGTTACGAATAATTCAAAGATTATTGAAATAACTGAAAAATTAGTTAGTTTATAGTTAGAAAGTTAGTTGAGTTTATTACTCATAACCAATAGTAGTTACTTTGTTACTAGTTATATAAGAAAGGCTAGTCATATTATTTCATGTAACATATTCTATCAAATATATTGTGAGCGATTGTTAACACTTTTACTAATTAATTATATCTTCTCAAGGCTTGTTGAGTACAAGTGGTACATTGATTTATTTCGTTTCGATGGCTAGATGAACAATAGAAGAATTTTTATTTTATATTATTTTCCTTTTCGATTGAGTAGAAAAGACCCAGGGAAAGTCATTGATCAAGGTAGCGTGAGAGTGAAAATGTTCCTCGCACTGCTTCTTATTTAAAAAGTCATATTGTTAACAAGTGGTATCTAGAAATTGGTTCCATGACGATGACAAAATACAGAACAAATTTACTTGGGAGAAATGATTTCGACCTCTAGAAGGTGGAGATGAAGGCGTTCTTCATATAATAAAGACTCAAAAACCGCGTTAGCTAGTACGCTTTCAGACAAGGACAAGAAAGATCTCTTGGACAAAGATACACAATGCTCTAATTTTGAGTCCGCATTACGAGAAGTGTCAAAAGAGAAATATGCAACAGCTATCTGGCTGAAATTGGAGACCCTATACATAACAAAATCTCTAAAGATAGAAGACCTCCCGCCATGAAATAACTTGTATTTGAAGTGATTAAAGAAAATTTTCCTTGTGTGTGCTTCTTGTTCAATAAAAAAAAAAAAGTATATTATAAACATGGTCAATAATCTTCCATTGTGACAAAAATGATAAGTTATAGGTACAAGTACATTGACTAAATGGGTCTTAAGTTCCTTTTTTGCAACAAAAACAGAGAGGTGGCATAATCTAATTCGAGTTGGTGTCTAATAAATCTCTATGTATATACTTGTACAAGCGATCCATATAAATAGATGCAACTATATATATATGTTGTTATATATCTTTGTAGAATATTTATACTTGCCATGTCCATGTCAACCAACATATCATCAATGGTGAAGCAAACTCTATCAGTAATCACTTTGCTTCTTCTCCTCTTCTTTTTAAGAGGTAAGTACATTGTGAGCTAACATCACAATCAAATTAAATAGCTTTGGTTTTCAATTTTTGGGTTCGTGATATAGCTATGTTATTGCTGTAGAAGTGGAAGGGGCTAAAAGGTCACACGAGGTAAAACTATTTGTTTTTGGAGACTCCTACGTTGACACAGGGAATTCAGTAAACTCAGAATCGTATAATCTTCCTAGTGGAATCACTTTTCCTGGTAAACCTGCTGGAAGGTTCTCTGATGGTTGTGTCCTCACCGATTACATTGGTAATTCTTCTCCCCATATAATACTTCCAATTACTACCATTAATTACTGATTCTAATTTCTAGAGAATTATGTACTTAATTTAATGGGGGCATTATTATATTTGACTGATATCATGGTACATATATGCAGCTTCATTTTTTAAAATTAAATCCCCCACACCATATACATCTAGAAATTCCTCAGAACTACAATATGGTATGAACTTTGCTTATGGAGGGACTGGTATTTTCGATACTTTGGTTGATGGACCAAACATGACTGTCCAAATTGACTCCTTTGAGAAGCTAATCAAACAAAAAGTCTATACTAAAGTCGACCTTGAATCTTCAGTTGCTCTAGTGAATGCTGCGGGTAATGACTATGCTACATTTCTACAACGAAAACATGGGAGCATACAGGTGAGTGGTTAAGCTAATTAATTTTGTGTACATGCATCTTTGGCACGGTTTGGTAATCCAATTTTCTAATTTAGTTGACCAAATTAGAAATATGTAGAGAATGTTTTTCCCCTTTATAAAGAAAGCTCAAACAAACAGGCTATATTGTGTTAGCTCAATTTGTAAAACAAAAATGATTTTGAGAGAAAAGAAATAAATTGAGAAGAAATTGGAATTACCTCCTCTGTAACAAGTTTTTGAGGTAAAATCCAGGGACACAAATGAAACAAACTAAGTTGAGGGGCAAAATTGAAAATTGAGTTAAACATAAGGAGAGATAATAGTATCTTAGTGTTTCAACAAATGTTAGAACTTATTTAGGCTTTATTAGCTTTTAGTTGAAATATGAAACACAATTTTTGAGACAATTTTAGCCTAAGGGAAGAAAATCTCATTAGAGAAACAATCGAACGGGTCCTCATACAACGTATTTGTACATAATGATGTACAAATTGTTACTATTATATGAAAATTATTGGCAATAAAATAGTAATACAGTTGTTAAATATCTTTTTCATATTTCTTTGTGGCAGGATATAGCAGTTCTGACTACATCCCTTATCAGGCAAATGTCTTTAAATCTTAGACGCATCCACA
This sequence comes from Mucuna pruriens, assembly GCA_025330945.1. NCBI lineage: Eukaryota > Viridiplantae > Streptophyta > Magnoliopsida > Fabales > Fabaceae > Mucuna > Mucuna pruriens. Next base: position 1,287,709 of record JAENHJ010000361.1, on the reverse strand, counting down.
AGTTGGGAATAAATAAAATATTAGTTGGGTTATTAGAGCCTATAGGGTGTATGCCTTTGTTAACTGTGGCATCTTCGTATGAGAAATGCCTTGAGCCTTTCAACTTGATCTCCCAAAATCACAGCCAAATGCTACTCCAAATTGTGCAAGAACTAAACAAGGAATTGAGAAAACCAGTATTCGTGACACTAGACCTTTACAACTCCTTCCTCTCTATAATTGCAACTATGCAAAAAAGGCATTCTGGTAAGTTCTCCTTATGCTTTCACTTAAGGGGGCTAAATTTCAACTTTTTATATGTTTACGAGTTTGTTATTTTGAAATTTCAACTCCATCTCATGTCTAATTTTATAATTTTTTTACCATGACATGTACATATATTTATAAATTATTGTAGATAAAATTAGATGATTTTGTCATGCAATAACTTTTTTTTCTTATTGAAAACAGAGAAGACTAGCTATAATAGTAGTTATGCCTTCATTTCTTATTGCATTATTAAAGGAAAAATAAAATCTCTTGATGATGATTTGTTTTTTCTCTATCACTCAGAAAATCCAAGATTGATGAATCCGTTGCAACCATGTTGTGAGGGAGTGGGTATTGAATATTCTTGCGGAAATGTGGATGAGAAAGGAGAAAAGAAATATTTGTTATGTAAGAAACCAGAGCTTTCATTCTTTTGGGAGGGAGTTCACCTTTCTCAAAATGGTTGGTATGCAGTCTATATGATGTTGTATTCTTCTCTCTCCAAACTTAAAGAGAGAGAAAATATTTGAATAATATATATTATTATATGTTATATATAAATTTTATATATATTTGTTAAAGTAGTTGAATTAGTAGTAGATTTTATTTGATTTGTTATTTTGTTGATTGAATAAACTCTATTTAATAGGAATAAGTTGTTTGTGATTTCAGTCAAAGTTGTTCCCTTTTTTAGGCTTTAAAAGTGTTTCCAGTATTTCTTTCTGTTATTTTTTGTAAGTCTATATATAATCATATTTATTTTCTTTAATGAGATAGAATCTCCTTTGATCTTTCTTCAACACAATTTATGATATTGTTAACACTTGGTATCAGAACTTTTGTAAAGGCTTGAAAACATAGAAGCAGCATTATTTTGTGTTAAAAAAAAAAAAAGAATGACAACTGAAAGTGGATTTTTAGAAAAGAATGACAATTGAAAATGGATTTTTAAAAAAGAAAAGAATGACAACTAAAAGTGGATTTGTGCAGCTAGCTATTCCAAATTTTGATGGGCATTATAACCATTATAATCATTGGTGTATGCTCAAAGAATTTCATGAAATCGAAGGAATATTGGAGTATAATAACAGATGACATTTTTGTTGTAGCTAAAGGAGCTTAGTGTAGTAAAAAAAAGTAATTAATAAAGCAACACTGAAAATAATTATCTTTTCCAAACCCTCAATCTCTAACAATATTATACATAATAACATTATATCTGTTTCTATATATAAATCATATTATGTTGATATAATAAATAATTGATCATAACATATTTATCACATTTTAGTCACCAAATATATCTTAAATATTTATAGTATTACCATTGACTTAATTAGTCAATGATATAGGAGCATAAATCAAGTAAAACTTTAAAATGTGATATTTTTAGATAACGCAAATTCAATCAAGTAAATACAAACTTGATATTAATCGTTAATCTTGTCCAACTTTTAATATATTACAGGACCAATATTAGGATTTTCTAAATGCAGAAAAATAAGTTTAGTCTAATCGGTTAATCCCAACTCACTTATACGTAAGATTTTAACTTTAAAATTTAAATTCAAATTATATATATAACCTAATATCATAAAATTTGAATTATATTTAGACTCAAATGAATTAGTCCAGTTGGTTTAAACTATTTTTTTTTTTAGATAATCAAATATTAATGTTTATTTTTTCTTTTTTTAACTAATATTTTATTCAAATGTAATAATAAATTATTTAAAAAATTGTCTTACAATATTTTTCATGTATATTTATGTAACTTTTGTAATAAATAAATTAATTTTTATATTAAAAATAATTTCACTATTTTTTCTAAATATAATAATAGAATAACATAAATAATGTATTTTATTTATTGCACTAAAATAAATTATAATAAAAATAATTATTTTAGTAATTATTAGTCTTAAATTTTTTTTAAAAAATCAACAAAAGAAAATGCTGAACCACACAAAATGTTCATAATTTGCAGAGTCAAACGCATTAATTTAAAAAATTGAATTAAATACAATTTTTTTTGTTTGGCTTGAATCAACTCAATAATTTAAAATTTAAAACTAAATTGATTCGATTATTTTGCATCTTCCAATCAGATTTGCAACAAATGTTAAAATCCAACCTTTATTGGTTTGATTCCTTTAGTGTATAGTATTGAAAAAAAAAACGAAACACACAACACATAACTCATAAACTCGTTGAAACCTCATGGAATATATATATATATATAGTTTGTATCAGTCATATAATCTACGTGGACTTGGGTCATCCGACATATAAGAGGGATCAGCCCAACAAATCTCTCTCTTGTGACTATGAGAAGTTATCCATCTTAACAATCATTGACAAAAAAAAAAATATCCAAACAATCAAGCAACTTTTTTAAGTTTTTTTTAAACAAATGTTCTTGTTATTATACCAATATATGATTATCGTATATAAGTTATGTCGTGATCGGTAAATTTATTAAACAATAATAATTTATGATTGGATGAATTTTATCTTATTTCAACAAATTAGTTATTAATATATACATGTCCTATCCAGTGATATTCAACATCTGACTTTGCAATGATATTAAACATCTGACTTTGCATGTAATTCTTAAGAATCCGTTAACAAACGAATAAAAAAATAAAAGGACTATTCCTTTAATATCTCTTTCACTCTCAAATCTTATAATCCGAATCTAATCAAGAACAAAGTGAAAACTAAATAATTTTTTTTAACTTCTCTACTTGCTTTGAAGGAGCGGAAGGATGGAAATATGAATAGTATATATAATGACCTAACAAAAATTCAAACTAAGAAAAAGATATATCTAAAGGACAAATAATCAATCATTTTCTTCTTTATTAGTTAAATATTTTACATGGATAATAAGAATGTCAACTTCTTTAAAAAAAAAATAGTCTATAATAGTCATTATCATCTTTATAATTTGGGAGACTATTATCATCTTTATAATTTGGGAGGAATGTTGATGTCAAACTTAAGATATTGAACAATAACAAATAACTAGTTATAAGTGAAAATTTCGAACAATATGAAAATCATAATGTTACTTATCTATTCTATACTTATCTCTTCTGGAAATTAAAGACCTTGATACCATATGCAAAGACAAAAAGAAACAATGCAACAAAACCAATATGGGCCACAGCAACAATTCCAAGGAAGCCATATTCATAATTCATTTGTTTCTCAAGGTATGTTTTTACTGATATTGGTCCATCTAATCCAGGTACCTCAATTGAAGAATCTTTGTCACCCACTTGGGATGTCACTAGGCCATATACACTCCAAGCAGTTGGACATGCCCAATAATACCACCTCCACCATATAGGAATTTGCTGCAAACATGAGAAGTAACCAATAGTTTTAGTTTGTTTAAGCTATTATTGAAGCATTTGTGATTTAGTTCAGATACAATATTTGTTTAGTCTCTAAAATTAGAATCACCAATCAATTTATTCCTTGATAGAACAATAAAGCAAAATTAGTCTCTACATTTATAATTTTCAATCAATTTAATCCTTAAATTTGATATTACTAGTCAATTTGGTCCTTAACATTTCTAAATGAATTCATTTGTCGTTGACTTTGACAATCATTGCAAATTAATTTAGTCCTCAATATTATAAACCAAATTGATTGATCTGCACCAAAGTTAAGGACAAAAACGAGTAATAGCTATCAAAATCAAGAATAAAATAGGTAGACTCTAACATTAGGGATTGAAATAATTGACAATCGTTAATTTTAGGGATACAAATTTTGTATTTGTAATTTTAGGAAGTAAAATGACTTATGGTTGCAATTTTAAGAAGTAAACGAAAGTTTACTTAATTTTGCATAAAATTGAGTGTCTTGAAACCTAAGAATATCAATTGTCAAAGAAGTGCATTCTTGTGTTATAACTTTCTATGTCAGCTCTTGATTGATCTTATGAGTTAGGAAAATGTTGAACAGACTATAATATTTTATTTCATGGGCGTGGAAGTAACTATGAGATTTCAAATAAATGTATTGATGTGATGCTACACACAATGGTCTAAAAAAAGGGATGTGAAAAATAAGAGTTGTATCACTTAAAGGACTCTAGGACAATTCCTCATCTAAAATTTATGGTAGAATCCATGCTATGATTATTAAATTTTAGTTATAGTCCTTAATTTTTCTAACAATTTTGGCATATAAATATAATTTTTTTATAATTTTGGACTAAGTCATTTCTTGATAAAAGTGTACACAATCAACTTAGTGCCTTGAAACCTATAATACCATTTTCTTCATGAAGATTCTCAATGTGCAATTTGCTTTTTACTTCCTAGCTATAAATATATTTAGTTATTGCTTTGTTGTACTTACCGATTTTGAAATAATGAAACCTGAGAATATGTTCCAAAACACTAGGAAGAAGGACATAATAATTGCAGCAATTTGGGGGTTTGGTGTCAAAGCTACAGTCATCATGCCATAAAGTGTGAAGTAGACAAATGACATGAACATGAAGTAGTAGAACCACAAGAACTTGTCAACTTGCCAAAGGAACCCCATCATTGAGTAAAGGATAAGAACAAAGATCAATGTTTGTATTGCAACATAAATACATTCTACTGCCACCTGCAACACAATGTTCATAGAAATCATAAATTAGCTCAGTCATTAAGAATTAAATTATCAATTTTTTTTACTATGTTTTATATGAAAGGATAGATTCATTTACCTGAGCAATTGCATAAGGTAGAGCTGAGTACATTCCTGCCGCTCTTTCACGGTAGAATATTGTTCTTTCTATTGCAACTATGGGTTGAACAGTGGAAGTGTTGGCGCCTCCAAGAAAGAAAACAGCGGCAAAAATAGCTCCCATTAGATTCATAAGATCTACCTCTGTATCTCTGCAAACAAAAATGACTTGTCCTCAACTAAGTGACCTTTCATGATTGTGAAAATAATCATTATATTTTGTTTTTTTATTATGTTGATAAATACATCAATGATGTCTTATAGATGGTTTTGTAGTTTTATGGTAACCGTTGCATTAAGTAATTGTTGACAAGATATTGATTATTCATACAAATATTTCAAGTACACTTATTTTTTACTTAATTTTAAATTTTCAATGGAAAGTATCATCAAATATGAACAAAGCTTTAAATTGTTCCATTATTGTCCAACCAGGAATCTATGATACTCTATATCTTACTTGATTCATCTGTTATCCTATCAAAAGTTAAACTACTTTTTCTGTAAGTACAATATTTAGAAGTAGAACATGTGGACTTACGTTTTATCTCCCTTTTTCCAGAAAATAAGTCCAAAAACAACACCTACAAATATTGACATGAGGAACCGAATGACATTATATTGTGGATTCCTCCAGTAGGACAAATGTTGTTTCCAAAAGCAAGCTTTACATTGAGTAATAAAGGACTGGGAGTATTTAGTTGGGAAATCAAGGTCGTTTGTTCCCTCTAGAGGTGTGCTTAGCCCTTTAATAAGTTCTTGATTCCTCCTGGAAAAAAGTTGATGTCAAGAGTGAAAAGAGAAGACCATGTATAATTTCATATTGAAAAAAGGAACAATGGCAATACTCTTAAGAATAGAACTTCAATTAATACTTAACTGATACAATTCTGACTTTTTGTACAATTCTGCAAAGTCTACTCTAAGCTGACTCTCAATTGCTGGAGAACTGATTTCCAAAATCCATGTGGCAGGATTATAACCATCTTTGATTTTAGGAACTCCTGAAATAGCCTGCAAACAGTTTACAAGATTATAGAATTTGATAATTTATTCACTTTGAAGTGTACAAGTCATACTCACCTCAAAGTACTCTATAAGCTTATAAGAATGTTGACCTACAGGACCATTATATATGATTTGTCCTCCCCTTTTCATCAAAAGTAGCTGAAGGAAAAATCAAGTTTAAGAGAACATTGTCTCTTCATAATTCTCATAGAAATAAAAGTTTCATCTTCCAAATTTTGGGAAGTCATACCTCATCAAAAGCTTCAAATATGTCAATGCTTGGTTGATGAATTGTGCAGACAATAGTTCTCCCTGTATCCACTGTATTTCTGACAGTACGCATGACAATTGCTGCAGCTCTAGCATCAAGGCCTGAGGTTGGCTCGTCCATAAAGATGATAGAAGGATTGGCAACCAATTCTACAGCAATGGTGAGTCTCTTTCTTTGTTCAGTTGATAAACCATTTATGCCAGGAAGGCCAACTAGAAAATCTCTCAATGGATATAGCTCAACAAGGTTCATAACTTCCTCAACAAACATCTATCACAAGAGAGGTTGTTTAAGAATAATTCTCTGTAATAGTTACATTGTTGGAGATGATTTAGCTACATACTTTATTAAGTAAAGCATGGTACTAGGATTGAGAGATCAAAAAAATAGTATAATTAAGCATGCTCTAAAGTTGCTTAAACTTGTCACAATAGTTATAAGTGGCTCTACTAAAATGAACATCATATGATATATTTTATTTTCTAATGAGAATATAAGATTCTTACAAATCACATCATGCTCAATCAATTTACATTTAGATCAAAAGACAACTCATATAGAACAATATCCATTTACTCCTTAAAAACTAAAATCTCTACTCAAACAATTGTCCAACTTCTAAAGAAGTAAATGGCTTTCCATTCAATGTTTTCTTTAAGGCTCTTGGACTAAGCTTAGGCAGTTGTTCCAACTTACATTAAGTGGTTGAATTTTTATTCAATGATTTCTTAGGGACACATTTAAACTTAGGCGATTGGAATGGCTAAGGTAGGTTTTTGGTTAAGCACTAATGGAAAACTTTCCAAAGTACCAAAAACAAATATTAATGTCTAACTTCTGTGAATTCAATCTAGCAATCTTGTGAATCTCTTGGGAAATTTGCTTAAAAAAATTTATGAATCTTGCTATCTGATATCTAGGAACAATATATCCTATACGTTTTAACTTTTATACTAATAACATAAAGCCAATAACACATTATTGGTAATAAATTTTTTAAGGTTTTTTGTTTCCTAGAATATAACACATTGCCATCTTGGTCAGTGGTAATCAATTTTGTTACAGTTTTTTGTTTCCTAGAACATAACACATACTCATCCTGGTTAAATTGTGAAACTTGGACTCGTAGTTTTTACTCTATAATGCTCTAAAAAGATAAAGAGTTCATAAAACAAAGGTCTCTATCATAAAAAAATGAGGGGAGAGTTGGAGTTCAATATGAGAGTTGATTTCAAGAAAACACACCTTCCTTATTTCTCTCTTGACCTCCTTACCAAGACGCAACCAAGCAGAGAATAGAATAGATTCATAAATTGTAATATTTGGAGAATGGATATCATTTTGTTCACAATATCCACTAATTCGAGCAAAAGTTGCCTGGTTTTTTGGGTAACCAGATATGTTGATGCTTCCTTCAATATGACCACCAGTTTTTCTTCCAGCTAGAACATCCATCAATGTGGTTTTTCCAGCACCAGTTACACCTACTAATGCTGTTAGTACTCCAGGTCTGAAAGCACCACTAACATCTCTCAATAGTTGGAGCCGACTCACTTCAACTCCTTGTTTTTCCATTTCCTGATTTAAAAACATTATTAAGACATTGAACATCAAAGAATTAATATAAATGTATAGAGTGTTGAGAATTTACAATTGGCATATTGACATAGTAATTCACGTGATCAAAAGTAAGTGATAGAGGCTTAAAGGGTAACACCATTCCCCTCTTAGTTGTTGCACTATCTGCTTTGGGAATTGAACTCTCTGGGGTGTTTTCTTCTACCATATCAATGTCTGCATCTAACTTTTTTAGTTTGTAATTGAAAAGGAATATATTATAATAGCTTACTGACATTTGAAAATCATAGGAGAATACCAATACATTCTAAGCAAGAAATAATAGGACAATTCTGAAACATGACAAAATATTGTTGATCATGACAAAATAATAGGAAAGCACCAACAGAAAATTATTTTTGAATCGTGCAAGACATAGTACAATTTTGATGAAGGTGATAAAACCAAGTTGACGTCTTTGAAAGTTACCACGAAGAAAAATTAGTTTACAAGAAAATTTTACAGTATATTGACAAGAAAGAAAAAGGTAAGATTTAGTACTTTCAAATGATTTATCAGTTGAAACATAACTTTCTTCTGTAGTTCCATTTTTCTCGTTGCTCTCCTCTAGGATAATAGATTTAGAATCTCCAAATGCTGAAATTTAAGATCTTGTTAGAGACAATTCTATGGCATTAACATAAAAAAGTAGTGGTATGGGAACTTACGATTCAGGAAAGTAAGAGCAAGTATAAAACAAATGTTGAAAAGCAGAGAAAAGCCTAGGAGAGCACCAATACAAATCCAGTACCAATAGTCTTCGGTAAACATGCTTCTAGCCTTGAGAAGAGCCTTTCCAACTGTGGGCTCAGGAATTCTTGGGTCCATGTTGGGCTACAAAGAAGATAAAGAATGCAATTTTGCAAGAAAATGAAATAGAGAAAAAATTCCACATGTTAAAGATCTTACAACACTCCATCTCTTGTCAAGGAATTCATTTATCACAATGGCGTTCTGACCGTACATCATAGGAGAAGCATAAAAGGCCCATTTCATCCAGGATTCAAGGTTATCTGTAAAGGAAATTATTGAAGTTTCATAAAGAATTCTTCTTGACACAATTGCTTGAGTGAATGAAATATTGCTTTTTGTCATGCATTTCATTTTACCAATGAGGCAAAAGAATAATTGAGTCTCACCTTTAGCAATAATGAACCCACCAAGCACATAAGTAAGTAGTAGTATAAAGAAACCAAGTGTATTTGCAACAACTTGTGTTCTTCCAAGAGCAGCAGTGAATCGAAATAGTGACAAACCCATTTGGTGAACGCAGAAGAATGCTAATAACTGGCGAAAAAATCTACAATAATTGTAAGTTTATTATTGAATACAATTAATTTATTGCTACTTACAAGTCAATAACACAAATAAACTATGGAAGTGTGTCAATTAATTACACATTCAAAAATTAACTCTCTAAATACAAAATTGTTGATAAAAATTATTTCTAGAAAGGCAGTGAGACATTGATGATTACTTGAATTTTTATATAACACACATATAGATGACAAACCATAAACATGAAGTGATTCACTTCCTTCACCCAAGGAATAAAAACAATTTATAATAGATCTACTTGTAACAATATAAACTTTTGGAATGGTTGATTCCTTTATATAAATTAACAAATTAGTGTACTTTCATACCTACTTGAATCTGGAGCATAGCCTATGGTGTAATAAGTAAGGACAACCCATAATCCTGACTCCACCAAAGAAAGAGGGATTCGAAAGATCCATATGGGAAGTGCAAAAGCCCATGCTGGATAGAATAATAAATCTCTCTGCTTGAAGAAAACAGGAAGTCTAAAAATAGTTAATGCAAGCTCAGCCATTCCATTGAACATCATATTATTAAGGCTAATGAACAGTGCACCATAATATTTTCTCCCATCATCAAGATGGCCACTCTTCATTTCTGTTCTGAAAAACACCGACATAGTAATCAAAGACATTATTATAATCTGAGTAGTCTTAAATATATATATAAAAGCACTGCGCTTCATCAATAGCCACTCTCTTGCAAAGCATGCCTTCAAGAGTTCTAGTTTTGAGATTCCATATTTATCTTTAACCAATGCAGGAAGATGAGTTTTGGCTTGGTCATAAGGAACCTGAAGCTCTTGGGAAAGTTGTTGGCCAATGTAAAAATTGTTGAAGTGAGCTACAAACTCATGCACGCTGACATAATGGTATGGTTTGTCCCTTGGGAACCAATACTGTTCTTGGTCATTTTTGGAAGTAACCTCTTGTAAGAAGTCTGCAACTCCTTTCCTTTGGGGGCATTTGAAGCCTACACTCTCAAAAAAATTGAGAACATTCTCACGTGGACCTTGGTAGATAATGTAACCTTCTGAAAGTAAGATTATGTCGTCGAAAAGGTCAAATGTTTCTGGTGCAGGTTGTAAAAGAGAGATAATCATTGTAAAATCCATGACATGCACTAGCTGCCTCAAGAACTTGACAATTTCGAAGGTTGTGGAACCATCCAAACCAGTTGAAATCTCATCCATTAAGAAAACATTTGCAGGTCCTACCAACATCTCACCTACATCCATGATATGAAAGCCATAACTTGAGAGAATTGGACAAACAAATTTTTTTGAAATGAAAAGAAATAATTGAAGCAACTAATATTTTCCCATACCAGTTGTTAACCTCTTTTTTTCTCCACCAGATATTCCCCTCCTCATCTCATCTCCCACTGAAGTATCGGCACATGTTTCCAATCCTAGAACCTAAGTTCATTTTCTTTGATATTAGACGACAAGAAACCTGGTATAGCGACTGAAAGGACAATAATCAAATAGAAATAGAGACATCAAACCTTAAGAACATAATCTGTAATGAGACTTGTTTCTTGACCTGACATTGCTGCAACTTTCATGAAAGCATCTATCTCTGAATCTGGCTTGAGTTCTGCTTGCTTTTCTCGTCTTATCAACTCCACTAGTAGATCATGCCTTGTTCCAACTCCTAAGCAGCGTCCAGAAAAATCCAATGTCTCTCTAACTGTCATCTCTCCATGATGAAGATTATGCTGACTAATATAAGCGCATATTCTTTGAGGAACAAACTCTGATAACTCATGACCACAATATGTGACTCTTCCTGATACCTGTTGATACATAAATTGATGGTGCATAATCAATATTAGGAAACCTAGATTTTATATAGTTCATTTTACTTCTTATCTATGATCCTTAAGTGAAAGGTACAATCTATGATAACAATATTGGAAGACCAATCATATTCATTATACCTAACATAATCATGATAGAAATGAGTGGAACACAAAGGAGTGAGTACTTGAAATCATTAGCATACGACAGATATGAAAAGATATAACAATTTCTTAAATTTGTTAACATGTTAAGTATTATTATTAATTCTCCCCCACTTATATACTTTTTACTTATATACTTTATTAAGGTCATCTCATTTATTGATATTATTTTAAAATATAAATTTGAATCTAACATAATCTTATAGACTCAATTTATAAAGTCAGCATTATCCTTCCACTTATATAATCTATTCATACTTTCTTATTAGTTGATATATGATTTTTCATAATTATCATTTATTTATATATATATATATATATATATATATATATACACGAAAATACCATTGCATCATTTATTAAAAATGTAGCAAGAGGGTGGCCTACCCTTAAATCCTTGTCTAATTTCCCTGCTAGCGCTTGTAATAGTGTAGTTTTTCCTGATCTTGGAGGCCCTAAAAGCAAAGTCAATCTGTAGAATGTTTGAGAAAAATAAATAGATAGAGATAAGAAATACAAAAAATAAAAAATTAGCAGCATACCTAAAACAATACATTGATGCATTTTGAAGAAGCATTTGAAACATAAAAGAATACATTTCCCAAAAAAAAATTGTGCAGGGTTCAACCAGGGTCATCAACTTAAACTTTGTTATTGAACTCTCTGGCATTAATAACTTTTTTATATTTATTTTTTCTTATTTGCGGACACTTGGTTTCTCCTCCCAGCAATCTCAAGGGAACATTCCCAATTCATACTCGTTTAAGTTGGGAAGTTGACTATATAACACCAATTTAATAATAATAAAAATAAATAAAAAATAAAAAACTCCATTAAATACCTTGTCGGCCTGACAATTCCGCTAACATCTTGGAGTATATTGACAATACTTTTCTTCGAGGGAAGAAGATTCACTGATTCAAGAATTCTCTATTTACCGTAAACCAATCAAGAAGGAAATATTATTAGACAAATGCTCTTTAAAATGTAAATAACCACGTTTAAGACACTTTCAAGAAGAATTGCAAATGGTAAGGTGGCATTACATTAAGACTCAACTAATCATTGTTTTATAATATTCATCTTCAACTTCCTACGTTACGATGATGGATTTGATCAGATATGACACCCACAAGACACAAGGATTTGGAAGACAAAAAAGAGTTATAACAATTAACTAAAAAATTAACATATAATTATCACATAATGCATATATATATATTAGATATATGCGAGTTAGTATCTTTTTATTTCCTTATTAATTTTTATAAGATTTCAATTATTAAATATTTATTAAGAGAGATAGAAACAAAACTTTTTCATACCACCTTGATGTCAAATTTGATTGAGTAGACTCATTATCATAAAAAGGAGTGTTAAAAAAAGTGTATCAAGCATTTCTCATTAATTTAATGAAGGTATTTAATAAATAATTGAAAGTGAACAAAATTAATATTATCAACGCATTTTCACTATATTTTTTTATAAGTTCTTTTGTTTATTAATTCTTTAATTATGAGACCTGTTAGTTAGACTTTTCATTCAATAGTCTTGTTAACTAATATTTTAAAGGTTTAATCGGCTAGTAATATATATATATATATATATATATATATATATATATATATATATATATATATATATATATATATATATATATATATATATATCCATTAATAAAAATTAATTATGATAATTTATAAGATAATTATTATAAAAGTTAAGAAAGATATTATTTATGGTAATTTGTAACTAGATAATAATATTAAACATACAAGTTAATGCATAGTTTCTTTTTCTCATATTTTAATGTCATTAATTAAGAAACATTAAATACATTTTATTAAATGCTTTTAATTATCCCTTTCATACCATATTATTTATTACTTTAAGAATTTTAGTTTATTTCAAAATGTTTATCATTTTAAATGAAGAAAATATTACAATTTTTAATAATATACCTATTTATTAATATTTCATCTAAATATTTAATTAATTTGTTTGTTCATTTTAATTATTTTAACAAAAATATTCAAGTAAAAATACTTTTTATTATAATAATTTTTTAAGACATGTACATTACCTCAAAGTAAAAATAACATGACAAAAAAAGGATGTGTAAATTTACAAAGGTTAAATAACATATTTTCAATATATATATAGTAAATATATTCTTTTTAAAAAAATTACATTTATGTAAAAACACCACTTATTAGCATATATTTGCCATTAATATCATACCATGTGGATTGTTTCTAATTTGATGTAAAAGCTGGGTCCACAAGCTTTATATTGAAACTAAAAAGAGAGAAATTAGGAAGGGTGGAAAGAAACGTATTGAATCACAGAGTGAGGAAAAGTAAATACCTCTATCGCATTCATGGTGGAGTTCAATAAGGTTGGCAGTGCTCTGGTTCCATTAAATGCATCTCCTTCCACAAACAAATGCTCAAATCGGACTTCGACCTGTGGTATCTCTATAGCCACCCTAATCAACAAATTAAACATGAAACTTGATCATCACTTACAGATCACACAACATAATCCAAACACAGTCAAATATACAATTAAAATATGAATTATGGTACTCCAAACATGAGAAACAACAACTGTCATGTCATGTCCAATTGTCCATGACTATATCATACCACAAAACCAAAAAATCAAACAAATAATTGCTTTATGTTGTTGATGACACGAACACAAGATTTAGAGATATATAATAGAAGGTGAGGTAGAGAAATTAAGGCAATAATAAATAAATAAATAAATAAATAAAAGAACCTATCAATCCTGTCCCTGATCCTACGGAGGAACCTCTGGTTGTCATGTTGAACATCGGTTAGTATGGCATGAAGGAGTTTGTTCTTGTGGTTGATAGTAAGATTGGATATATCAAGCTGTTCATAATTGAAAGTTGCAGTGTCATCTAAAACCCTTTTGACTATGCATTTATTTAGCCTCTCAAATGTGGGAAGCCTCTCTATGGCTGCCCACATGAGGTCCTCTTGATCATGATCGACACTATTGTTCCTCTCAAACACAATCCCATCTGACACCCAACTCCTCCTGCTCAAAGATCCAACGCTCATCCTCAAGCTGCTCACTGACCGCGCCACTTCATCTGCATCCATGCCTGAATGTGAAACTTTTTATGTGAGTACCCAAATAATGGGAACAAATTTATAGGATGTAGCTAGCTACAAATATGATCTATTTATGTGTTTCCGATCACTGCTTCTTGGTTCATCAACCGGAACCAACTGTTTGGCTATATCACTTCATATCAACCGTTAACTTCATAAATTATATCAATTTTTAGTAAAGGTTTAGGTGAATTAATTGAGTCACCTAAGTGTAATAAATTTTTTTATATTTTGTTTAATTTTAATATATATATATATATATATATATATATATATATATATATATATATATATATATATATATATATATAAAAAGACTGTTTTAATCTTAAAAGTGTTAAATGCTGTTATATTAATATTTAAAATTAAAATATTTTTAAATAAATTTCCGAAATTATTACTGCCAAATTATTAATGACATCGGTGAGAAGGAAATTAAAGATGACGTAACAAAGTGAAATTTGAGTTCATTACTCAATATCCTTCAATATAGTATAGATAAAAATCACTAGACTACTTAATTAATTTATTTAGTATATTTTTAAAAAATATATTATATATAACTTAAAATACACATATATTTATTATTATTAAATATTATTATTAAATAAATAATATAATATAATATAATTAAATAAATAATCATGTGTATTTTTTAATAATGTATTTCATAATTAAAATTTTATTATTCTATATTAAATATTTTCTTTCTTTATAAAATTATCTTAGTTTAATTTCTTATGTTTTTATTTGGATATTTTAACAAATAAAATAAGATATTATTATTGACTTGATAAGTTTCTTTGTATTATACTAAACTATATTACTAAATGTAATTATTTTTTCATAATTTATTTTTTGCAATAATTTTTTTAATTTAAAATTAAACAAGTTATCTAAATTAAAATTAGAAAATGTTATTTAAGTTACTGATATATTATTATTGATACAATAATTTTTTTCAGTAAAATACAAAATAAATAGCAAGGTTATTATTAATTTTTAATATATTTTTAGAAGGTTTATTTTAATTTTAATTAAAACATTAAAATATAAAATAAATTTTCAAGATATTAATAAAAAATTCAATTTTTATTAAAATAAAAAAATCATTATATCAATAATAATATCTTATTTTTTTCAACAAAGCATCGGAATAAAAAAATAAAATATCACAATTCTATGAAAATAATTCATAGTAAGATGAATAAATTATAATTAAAATATATATAGTATTTTAAAAGTATAAATTATTTTTTTGATTTTATAATATTATATTATTTATTTATTAGTATTTTTTTCCACAAGTTTAAATCATAAAAAATATGTTTTTATACATATATAAGTTAAGTAGTTTAGTAGCTTTTATGCAATTATATTAAAAGATCATATAGTACTTTCAAATTTCATTTAAAACAATTTTTTTTCAATTTTTAGCGTACCAAATTTTTAATTAAGCATTTTGCTTAATTTCAAAGACTAAAATAACATTGCTTAATCTTTATAGAGATGGAAAAAATTATTTATACATTAATTTTTAATGAAAATATTAGCCTTCAATTTTTTACTTTATAAAGAAAGTTTTCCTTTCAAAATTATTTTCTATTTTATTTATATTTTCTTTTTTAATTATAAAAATAACATTTCATGTTCAATTTTTTTCTTATTTTCAAATGATAGAATAAGAAGTAATTTATTTATGTTTTTGTTGTTTCTGATATAAAAATTTAAAAAGAAAATAATAAATTTACTTTTATTTAAAGAAAAAATAATATTTAAAACCATAATTATATAAAAACTTTATATTTTTATTATATAATAAAAGAACAAGTCCTGTGACATGATATACTCGAATACATTTAAAAATGTACTTTCAGTATCCCTTAATTAAAGAAAATAGGATAAGCATAAATTAGATATGTATTGTTTAGGGTAGAGTTTAATAATAAACTATCATGATAAATAATTAATTACTATACAATGTTTTCCAAATACATACTTGTTAAACACTTGTTTTAAATTTATGTAAATATAATTTTATTTGATTTTAGTTCTTGAAAAAAAAGTTTATCGTTTTACACCCTTAATATTTTTAGTATTATTTTTCAATACTTATCATCAATTCTAATTTATTTAGTGTTGACATGATTAAAAATTAATAATATTAATTAAAATAATTAAAGTAGTAAAAATATTTTATATTTAAGATAATTAAATTATCTTTAGGTATATAGTTCAATCAATTATTATATTTACTATTTTATACAAATAAGATAATTATATATAATTTTTTTAATATATTATGATCATTATTATTGTTTTTAATTTTTATTGATACTTTTGAATTAACTAAACTATTTTTAGTTTTGTTAGAAATAGTTATCCTTAGTCCTTGCTATTGAAGTCCAACACAATCAATTTATGGAACCCACCTGAACCAATTATATTTAGATCATGAATTTGAAAGGTCAGTTGGGCCTGGAACACCAGGAGGGACAACCAATTTTGACAGCTGTAATATACATTGGCTAATATAGGGAGCAAATGGTAATGTTATATCTTCTCTAACATCCTAGTACTGTATTCTGAGTTATTTAAAAATTATTAAACAAAATGTCTATAAATATAATTAATATCTTTAGAATATAGAGTTTACTTTAGATTTAGATTATCTAAAATAAGTTTCATGACCCTTTACTTTATACGTCATTAATATAAAAATATATATACTATTAACAAATTAAAAATTATATTAACATAAATTTTAAAATAATAATTATCAAAATCAATAATTTTATCCTACGTTACCGTATGTAGTTAGATAATAGTATAAAAAATTTGTATTTTAATTAAATTCTAAAAGTATAAATAAAATAGAAATCCTTTATTTATTTAATAATTAAGAAAGCTGATAAAAGAATACTGTGAAATTGATTTATTATTTAAGATAATACACAAATTTAAAATATTAAATAGTTCCATTTTTAAGAAATTATAATTACACTTAACCAAATTACATTTTTTTAAAATATTTAATTAATATGCCATCACTCCTTTATTACTAAACCAGTGTAATAACTTCTGTTTTGCGCGGTATTGAGTTTACGACCTATAATTTTTAATTCATTTTTTTATTATTTTAAAATTTTATTAGCAGTATACATTAATACATATGTATATAAATATGTAAAAATATATATAATTAATTATGAATATTGATATATATTAAAATAATTTTGTATTCATATATGTCTTATCTCATTTCATTGTATATAAATATTTGTTTTCAAAACTTTTATATTTATAAATACATTTATATTTGTATAAAATTTAAAATTACACATAATTTTAATAAAAACTAGTACATGAACTTGTGCAATGCACGTATAAATTACATGGAAGATATTGTACTTTTAATTATTTATTATTTTTAAATTAAAATAATAATATTATAAATTCAATTCTATATATGAATATAAAATAATAAATAAATTAACAATAATATAAAGATATTCTTATTGAAGGACGTGTATATGAATTTAGTACAACTTCATTTTAATGACAATGATTTTATAATAAATTATATACTAAAAAAAATTTAATTGAGATTTTCTATTAAAAATAGTGTTTATACAAATTGGAGAAGAAGTATTCTATGATTAAAGATAAAGTGAAATCTCATTTATAGCTAAAACAAATACGTTACACATTACCACTATGTCTCAATTATTCAAGGATAAGAAGGCAAAAGGGCAATAAAAATTACTATATGAAAACACTATACCAATATATATCAAAATTTTTAAAAAATAGACATACTTGTTATATAATAGTTTATTTCTTAAATTTTTTATAATTTTTAATATTATTATTATAGTATTTATATCTTAATTTTCAAATAAATAGAGAGTGTAAAATAATTTTATATTATTATTTAATAAAAAACTATTGTATCATACGTTTGTTAATTTTTATCATAATTGCTTTAAAAGTTATATCAACAATGATATGTAGTAGAGTAATAGAGTGACAAAACAAAATTATTTTATGTTATCAATATATTATTATTAAACTTTAATTTATATATATAATGATTTATTTTTTATTGTATACCTTAATTATTAATTAGAACTAAATATTATGAATAATTTCAAATTTAACTGTATAGTTACAAAGTACTAGTTTTAAAATATATCTAACATTTTGTAATATTTAAAGTTATTATTATATTATTTATATATCTACCTTTTATCCATAAATTTTTATTTCAAATTATTATTGATTTACTTTAATACTGTTCCATGTACGTCACTTTTATATATAAACATTGCTTTTAATATCATTAAATATTAATATAATTTTATTAGATTCATCAATTTTGTTCTAATTATTAATTTTTAAATATCATAATTTTTTTCAATTATATAACATCATTGTGCATCATTTTAATGTGTAGCTTTAATTAAATATTTATAACCTTGCTTATTAATTAAAACAAAATATTATGAATAATTTTAAATTTAATAACATATTTTTGTCACCAAAAGTTTAGCTACATATTTATAAAATTTTTAATTTAAAAACATATCTAACTTTTTATAATATTGAATATTTAATATTATTACTATAATTTATAATTTAAATTTTTTCTATAAAATTCTCATTTTAATTGTTGTTGGTCATAATATATATTTATAAGTAATTAAATTTTTGAAAAATAGACATATATATTACACATAGTTTACTTCTTAATTTGGTTTATAATTTTTAATGTTATTATTATAGTATTTATATATCTTACTTTTTATATATAAAAATGATATAATAATTTACTTCTTATTTTATATCCTTTAATTATTAATCAAAACTAAATATTATGAATAATTTCAAATTTAACTACACATTTATAAAAACATTAGTTTTGAAAAATATCTAACTTTTTTATAATATTATAATATTTAAATTATTATATTATATATATATATATATAAATTTTATCTATAAATTATCTATTTTAAATTATTATTATTTATAAAATATATTTTAAAATAATTAGATTAAAAATCATGTGGTTGCACCATTTAAATTTTTATTTTGAATTAAATGAAATGTTAAATCTTAAAAAATAAATTATGAGAAAACTAATTATTGGGAAAAATAAATTAAATTATAGATATTTATTATATGAAAATTAAAACAAATCAAGATATTGTGAAAAAAATAAATTAAATTATTAATATTTCTTATATGAAAATTAAAATAAATTAAGATACACTACTTTTTGTTGATTTATATCTTATTTGAATATAGGATTTATAATCATCAATATATATTATTTTTTAATATTATTTTAAAAGTCATGCAAAGTTTGAATTAGTTTTTATTAAGTCATTAATATAAGCAATTAAAAATAATAAATGATTAAATTTAATTACATCTCATCAATGTAATTAAAATCAATAAATGAATGATTTAGGCTTTCTCATGTCATTACATAGTTCAATAATCATTTACAAAGAAATTTTATTTTTACGGTAACTTTAGACTGGGAACCAAATTACTTCAAGATTTATCTCCTTCCACACCCTTCACATATCACATACTTGCAATCTAACATATCACATGTGACACCAGTTATAATTATTAAATTGTAAAAAAAATAAAGAATAAGGATGGAAAATAACAGTGTCTCTCTACTGCTTTTATATATAAAGATTTCTTATATGAAAATTAAAGCAAATTAAAATATTGAAAAAAAAATAAAATAAGATATAATTTTTCTCATATGAAAATTAAAATAAATTAAGATATACCACTTTTTGTTGTTTGTTCTATCTTATTTTATTATAATATTTATAATCATTAATATATAATATTTTTTACTATTATTTTAAAAGTCATGTAAAACTTCATGGCAATTAAATTTTATTAGATATATTAATGTGAGCATTTAATGTAATAAATGACTAAATTTAATTGTATCTCATCGGTGTAATAAATGAAGTATTTATTTTTGTCGTGTCATCACATCCTTGTGTAATCATTTAGGGCTAGAAATTCATTTTTATTTGAGTTTTATGCGAAAAATATTATGACATTGTATATTATTTTTATATATAAAGATATTAATAATAAAAAATGTTTTATATTATAATTTGTAATTATTGATTTTTTAAAATATGCTTTATAGTAAAGAAAGAAATAACTAACATTAATTACAAAAAAAAAAAATATTTGTGACTATTTGAATTTATAGATTATAATAAAAAATATGATAAATATAAAGACAAAATAATGTTTATATACTAAGATAATAATAAATTGTTTTATGTTATCATCTAATCACAATCTGTCATGTATAATAAGTTGATTGACTTGTATTCTAAGTATCTTAAAAAGTTATATTAACAATAATTTGTTAGTATATGACCATTAAGCTCATATAATAATATTTTATTTTGACTACAACTAAGAGATTCGTAAATTTTTCTCGAGTAATTTTGAGTTGATTTAGTTGATTTCTAGTTCACTTTTTTTTATAACTTTTTGGAAAATCTCACCTTGTTTGTCTTGATTACAGGGATGCAGCTTATATATTTGTTAGATAACTTCACTTATTATCAATTGTTTTAAGTTAAAATCTAACATAATATCTATCTAAATCTTTGTTTTTTTTATTTTCTTGATATAAATAAATTGATTATGAATAAAAAAAAGTAAGAAATAGTGCCAAGATATTATTTAGAAAGGTTAATCTTAACGTGTATAAGGCAACAACAAATGAATGATACGAGAAGAAAATATAATTTATAGAAATGTGAAATGAATGATGAAAATATAACATACTAAAATAAGAAAGAGAAGTAAAAAGTAAAATAATTAGAAGGGTTGTGATAAGTCATAACACATGGGTGTCTTTCTGACCAATTAAATAATCAATGAAGAGGTAGTAATAATTTACTTTAAGCATCAATAACTTCTGTAGTCTTGATAAAAACAAAAAAACTTTTGTAGTCACAATAAATGGGCAGCAGCAAATAGCCAGAAACAATATTGGCGAGTAAAAATGGCTTCGTGTTTCTTATGATGATATTTTTCTTTTTAATTTTGATATATTATTTTATTACTAATTATTTTCCAATATTTTTAATGAAGCGTCAATTTTTTATTGAATGTGACCATCACCTCGAAGAAGTGCCGCTTAAGTCTTTCTCTTATTAACCACCCCCCATGTTCCACGTGATATGCCACAAATACATTCAATTGATCATATGCATTGATTCATCTATATAGCCCTATAATAAAGTTATGATTGAATTATTGTTTTTAGAGGATACTAAACGTATTTTTAAAGATAGGAATTTATTTGTATTTTTTATTCTTCACATACTTTTAAGATTTCATTCTTAACATACTTTTAAAATGATGGAAACGGTACCCTAAACATATATATACTAATACCCTAAACATATATATACTAAATGATTGTGGTACACTGATGTGTCAGATTATTCTAATTACTATTATTCTATTAATACAATTATTGACTTAGTATCTTTATAAATATTTCTTATCACCTCTTCACTTTGGAAGAGTTTCGTCATCCTTAATTATTTACATGGAATCTCATTAAAATTTCATCATAAAATTCAAGCACAACAATTATATTGGATATATTGTGTCAAATTTTTTATTGTAATTTTTAAATTTAAATTTTAAATATCTAGTAAATATTTGTAAATATTAAGAATAAAAATTAGATGTACTGGTGTATGTATTTTTATGTTATTTTTTAACTAAGAAACTTTATTTTAGTTAGTCCCACAATAAAGCATAAATTTGATCCAAATATTAAATATTTTTATAAGGGGAGTTATAAATATGAGATATCTTTTTATTTTTATTTTTTACAAATCTTCCTACTACTTTATAAAAAATATTAAATATAAAAAGTAAATATATTTAATATTTTAAAATAAAAATGTATTCAATATTTATCATAAAAAAATGATATTATAAGAGAATTTTAAATCATTTTATAAATAAATACACAAATAATTATGTATTTTTATGTTATTTTTTAATTAAGAAATTTTATTTTAGTTAGTCCCATAATAAATCATAAATTTGATTCAAATATTAAAAATATCCTCATAAGGGGATATATAAATATGAGTAATATTATATTTTTTTATAAATCTTCCTAATATTTTATAAAATATTAAATATGAAAATAAATACATTTTAATATTTTAAAAATATTCAATATTTACTATATAAAAAATGATATTATAAGAAGATTTAAAATTATTAAATAAATGCACAAATAAAAACTGGGGTAGGGAAGAAAAGTATTGCGTGAACGCATGACATTACCATCCCTAGAGCAGACAAAAGAATAAATCAAAAGAAGTTATTAAGAAGTAAATAATGTATGGAGACGCACTTAATGCACAGATTCGTTACATAAAATGATTGGATATTTTTGTAAACTTGTTTATATAAAATATATAGATTAAATTAATAAATAATTTAAAATAAATATTTTATTTATAAATTCATTAATTAACATCCTAACAAAATCTTCTCAAAAGGATTTATAAAAAAATTAAAACTACTCTTTTTTTTTTTTTTACCGTTTGAACTGATAGTAGAATTGGCATCGTCTGTTTGGATTTGTATCTAAATTCTACAGACGTAAATCACAAACAGAAAAATTTTAAATAATATAAAATATTATTTTTGTTAAGATAGAAATTAAACATGAATTATAACGAAAGTGACGCCCAAAAGATCTAGGTAATCGCATAGGAGTGCGGTTGTTTTGTTTTATTTTTCTTGTCGCATAAGGTGGCGTGGTCAATTCAACAAAAGCTTACCCAACCCAACGTTGTCTTTGTTGGACCTTTCTCTCTCACACCCTCTTTTCTCTTTTGCCTATAAAGACAACTAACTCCCTCAAAACCCATTCCATTGTATCATTTTTCTTCTTCCATTAATTTCATTTCAATTCTTCCTTTTACATTCATCTCATAACCATGTCTCAGGTATCCCCAAGCACCCTTTTATCTTCTCTATTTTGGTTTTATTTTAGTCTTGTGTTTTCTCCCGCAATTTTGCTTTTACAATTATTTCCCTCCCCCCTTTTTCTTATTCCGTCTTCTGCATGTTTGGAATTTCTGAGTTGAGATATCTGGAATTATTGGTGTTTTTGTTTCATTTTGGAAAATTAGGAATTCTAGTGTTTGCTTGGGAACCCTTAAGATTAAAGCAAGGACATGATTGGGACAAAATTTAATTTGTCTCTGCATGCATTTGATTTTCATCAATCATCTCATTTGAACTCTTTATTCCTGATTACATGCTCTATCAATTAAGGGATGCGATTGCTTCTTATGCTCAGGAATAGTTTAGTTAAAATATTATCTGTTATTGTTGGTCAAAGTTCAAATCTAATTCTAAATATAATTGATCCTTTCTTATTTGCTAAGAATTTTTAGATTATAGTGTGGTGTTGTTCTTTTCTGTCAATTGTGTTATTACAGTTTGTGTAAAATTTTACTAGGTATAGGGGATCTGTCTGGGGGATCTAAAAGACTTGTAGCGATGAACTCTTGTTCAAACTTTTGTTTTGTTTTTTGTTTAAAGCATGTAGGCGTAGCTTTCAATTTGCATTTGCAGTCTTTAAACATGATTTACATGGCTACTTCATTTTGTTTATCTCGACTTGTGTGTATTCTTTGCATTATATGTATGTCAGGACATGGCTGTCACTAGAGTCTCACCTTTGGCAGCAATGATGAAACAGATGATTGTTCTTTTGCTGTATTAGTGGATATGATAGTATATTTATTATATCTGTATTGATCTCCCTCCCTTCCTCTTTTTAAATTGATCATAGTGTTTCTTAAATTCAAAGTATTAATGTATTTCTTTTATGCATGGGTGGGGTTTAAGAATTAAGAAGATTATTTATTCTTTTCTCTCTTTCTTAATCTGAAAATTTTTGCATTATGATTGCAGACTGTTGTCCTCAAAGTTGGTATGTCTTGTGAAGGATGTGTTGGAGCAGTGAAGAGAGTTCTAGGAAAATTGGATGGTAAATCAAATCCCTTGGGTTGAAATTGCCATTATATTGTATTTAGCAGCATTTTAATTAACTGTTAATGCAAACTTTCTCTGATATCCAATATCGACATGAAAATGGTTATCTTACACAACCACTTTACTTTGTAGTTCTATGCCTTGTCAATTTCAGTCCGACCAGGCATGTTGTCAGCATGACATCTTAATTCTCAAAAGTTTTTGGTTTCAATATATGAAAATATCATATCTAATAATATCTTAAGTTATTCTCTAGGATTAGTTTCCCTTTTTCCTCATTATTTCGTAGGATTGGTTGCCATTTATTCTTTTCTTATCATGAATTGTTTCTTTAATTAGCTAGGATTGTGACAAGTATAAACAAGGGTTAGTGCTCTTAAGTTATATGAACATACCAAATACAAAATTTTATCATTGCATCATGATACATCTCAGTTAATATCATTTTAGCATTTCATTATCTTTTATATCTCTTCCTCCCTCTCTAACCTAAAACTCAATAAGTTGTCTGCTGTTTCTTCGATTCTGAAGCCCCTTCCTGAAATTTATTTCGTTCCCTATCCTGTGTTATCTATGGTACGATAGATGCCCTTACATTGCTTAAGTAGTAGAACATTTTGAGCTCATGGATATAGTTCAAAGTTATTGTTAATACTCTTCTCTCATAATATTTTTCTTTCATGTTGAACTGTGATTGTTTGATCATGTGGGTTTCGTGTTTGTGATTAATTCTTGAAAATCGTCAATAATACCATGTTCAGGTTGTTAATGACTCTGTTACTAGAATGTAACACTGAATTTGATTCGGTTTCTACATAGAAACAGTGATAGCCTTCTTTAGGTGATCTCTTATCATAAATTCATTCTATTTTTTTATCCAGAAATTACAGGTTTCATTTTTTAACCCCATTTTCCCTACTTCGTATGTACTTGTTTTGGGTATTATGATTTAGCTTTGCTGGACTTTGCAATGATTTTCTTGAAATTCTGTTTTGAAAGCCATTTGAATTGCTAAATCAACACCTTCTCTAGCATATTATCAGACCTTTACCAGTTTAGTTCTGATATCCTCTCTTTAGCTTCTCTTTCTTTTACAGATGGAAAATTTCTCTCGTCCTTTATTAAAGTGCAGTTTATAAAGCATTTACTGTGTTTCTTGTATCAACAGAAAGCTCTAGTTGTCCCTTCTTCCCTTAAATAGTTTGGTTTTGGTGTCTGCTTGTTTCTTATTTATTTTTTCAATTGTATTATGTATTTTTTTTCTCTTACTGGTTCGCAAAATTTGCTATAATCTATTTATATATAACAAAATAATCCAAGTTTCAAAGCCAATTTGTTTCTATGGTTTCCCTTGGTAAAAGAATATGATAGAAGTAAACACAATGAGATGGAATCTTAATATGGATTAAAGTCATTGCAATGACAGTATACCAACCAAAGTTCCTCTTCCAATTTTGTAGAATAACAAGTGGTGATCTTATTTGCAGGTGTGGAATCATATGACATTGATTTGAAGGAACAGAAGGTGGTAGTGAAGGGAAATGTCCAGCCAGAGACAGTTTTGCAGACTGTTTCCAAAACTGGGAAGAAGACTACCTTCTGGGAAGGTGAAGCTGCATCTGGAACTAGCACAGTAACTGCTGCCTAAAACATTTCGCTCTATTCTGTGCGGAAGAAGTAGCAGTGTGAATCAAATACTATTTGATGGACTTGAAATAACGATGGAACTTGTTATCTGATGTATATTACTGTTTTTCATATCTGTGATACTGCATTAATGTGGTTTTATTGAGAATTTAGCTTCCTTTGTCTTTGTTTTCCCACTCATTTTCTTCCTTCAGTCAATTCCAAATACTCATCCACAGTGAATCCTTTCGTTAAACTCATTTGTCAGAGCTGCTTCAATTGACCAATCTTAGATTCAAGTTGAAGCCATCAAACGTACCCCCAATTGGATGTTTAGGTGCAACCAGAAGATGAACGTGCTTGTAGCTTAAGAACCAGCAATAGTTTATGTATTCAAGTCCAAGTACAATATTGGACCAGCCTTAAATTCTCCAATATATGTTAAGCACTAGGGAAAAAAATATGAAAAGTATCATGGAGAGTGGTAACAAAGGGCCGAAGCACATAAAGATAAAATGAGGATTTTTATATTGCTTTGACATCACATAAGAGTAGAATGATTGAATCAAAACATAAAATAAACTGTAGCTTTCCTTCAAAAAGCAGACAAAAAATGTAGCTTAATACTGTTATTATTTTTTTAACCGACAAAGATAATAGTGTTTCATAAGAAACAAATTTCTTAGAAAATAAAGCGTCTTATATAAGTTCCATTATTCTAGTCAATTATATCAACTTTATGTATGTAAATAGTATATTCAATTATCATGGCTAGTCAAATCTTAGAAAAGACAATTATTGGGAAAATCTCATTGTCACAACTGTATCTAAGGAGTTAGCACATGTTTAGAAACTTTTTTTAGAAAAGACATTTTTTTTGTAGTAAAGTAAGAATTTATATTTTTTTAGTGTGCAGTGATTAAAAAATATTTTATTTGCATATTATATAAAAGTTAATTTGTTTTGAAAATTTTAAATTTTTTATATTTAAAAAAATGAATGGCCCATCAACCAGCTCATTCGGCCTGTGACTCCAAAGACTAATCTAGGCTAACAAAATTCTAAACCACAATAACATTTCCAGTCTAAATAAAAAATGTGTCGGTTCCTAATAAGTCGATCCAAATAGATTGGACTATGCAGAATTGACAGCTTTGTCTCCAAGCCTAATTGTTATTGACCCTTTTAGTTCTGTTGATGTTTGGACTCGCGTTAGAGTTGGGCCTTTTTTATTTGATATAATTAAACTTATAATCTAAAACCTATCATGGCAAACTAGTATTAGTACTTTTTTTTTTTTTTCATTCCCCCCACTTCCTCCAAGTTATTAAACTCTGAATTTAAAAGTTAAGTGAAGGAGAGGAATAAAAGTAAAAATAGTGATGATGATATTTTGTTTTGGATTTATAAGGTATTAAGGGATTAGTGACTTGATATAGCTTTTGAGAAGTAGATCTTTAAAAATAATTAGTTTGGGAGGAAATTGAAAATACAAACAGTGAACATGTTATTATGGCTACATTTTTTATTTACTTGCATAGCTAAGCCTTGTTCGTGTGATTTTCTCCAAAGAACCACCTCCTATTTTCTATATTTGCTGATGATTCATTACTCTCAGCACAAGGTACTAGAGGTTACGATGGCTACTTTTCCTTGGTACATTCCATGCTTACACTTCTTAAGGATCATAGTTAGTTAAGAAACTATATTTATATAATTGCTTTGTATAAAATTTATACAATAAAAAAGATATAGAAAAAGAGGGGAGAGAAGTTTCTAATGATTAAAAATGGTTAATGTGTGATGAAGAGATGTAAAAAGAGAAAGTAAAATTGTCAAAAATGTTGTAGAAAATTACTGTATAACTAATATAATTTTAATTAATTTGATGAAGACTAATTTTTTCTTTGTGAAAAATAATTTATTCATAATATGATTTGAAAAACAAAAAATACTTTGCTATAACATCGAAATCTCAATATTGTGTTGGACATCCAACTAAGTCAAATGTATCAATAAGGTGCCTTTTTTCATGTAATCACAGGTTTTCTCTTTGGAGATAATCTTGCGGGAACTTATACCAATAATTTTTTTTTTTTTCAAAATTCGAACAAATACTCCTCATATTCATGTATACATTTTTACCTTGGAGACTAATTTGGTAACCACTAAATCAAGCTCCTTGGTTGTCAATACAGTACCTGATACAATGTCTATTAATAATTCTGCAAAGTATATATTATATATAAAAAAATTCTGCAAAGTATATATTATATATAAAAAAATTCTGCAAAGTATATATTTCAGTTTTATATTCATCATCTTATTAAATAGGGTTTTTTTTTCTTGCCAGAATTAACATGATTGGTAAATGTAACCACCAACGCTGTGAATCTAAATCAAAATGAGAGCACTGAGGGCAAAAACTTGTTTTACACACCAAAAAACAACATGCAATTGGCAGTTGAAATGGTAGGTTCACCAACCAACCACAACATCCGTTGAGAAACAATAATTGATGTGGACAAGCAAAACAGGAGGAAGTGAGAAAGAATTGCCTTATTTTATATTCAATCTTCTTATGTTCCTCTCATATTATGAGAAAGAAAAATATAAAAGTAAATTTAGCAAACTAAATCTAGAACAAATGATGATAGGTTTTATCATAATTATTTTTACGTCTTTTACTTTTATGACATGAGAAAAGAATCGTGACTGAATCTAAATTTCTATATAGATTTTTGTTTTCCTTTTTATAACATTAAAAAAAATATGGTATCCAATGAATACTTTGAAATGATTTGTTCACCCCTTTCTAAAATTAAACAAATTTGTTAATTACACCAACTCGATGCAGTTGTGTGCATATATCATATAAATGCACCTAACACATGCCCATTGATCTGCTTCTTTGCTTTTGCAATAGGAGAGATTTATCAAGACAACTATAATTAATTACACAAATTAAATCCACACACTTTTTTTTTATATATAATTTTAGTAATCCCAGGGTAATTGTTTGAATTGAAGTGGTATATGAGCCGTGTCAGTTGTATGCAATTGTGATGGTGTTGTATATAAGTGGGATTATATATCCTTCTAATAGAAGTCTATAGCATTGTTTGTGCAATTATAGACTCGTACCAACTCCTTGCACTTGTCCGATGAAGGGATGTATGGAGGGGTAGCACACCTCAACAAGGCCCAATTAACCCCATTGAAAAAGGGGTGGTGCTTAATTGCTACGGCACCCATTGTAGACCCTAGTCTCATTGTCGAGTCCTTCACCAAAAGTTGTGTGATCAAATCCCTGGCTGGTCCAGGGATCATGGGCTCCTTAGGGAACTCAAGGGCACGAGCCACTATGTTGGCTAGGGTTAGCTCATGCTCAAGCCCTTTGAACGGTGTGATCCCATAGAACAGTTCGAAAATAAACACTCCCAATGTCCACCAATCAACGGCGTTACCATGACCTTCCCCCGAAATCACTTCTGGCGCCAAGTACTCGTGGGTCCCAACGAACGACGTTGATCGAATTTCTATTGGCTCCGCTATGATCTCCAGGGACCCACAACGAGAGGATCTCTTGTTACGACCGCGTTTTGGGTGGAAGCATGGGACAGATGGCACGATGCAGTTGGGTAACATGCATGATGACATGGCCAGTGCGCATTGGTTCTTGGAATGTTCGTTAGAACAGGTGTTGGTGGGTGGATCTTGATCAAAGACGATCTGAGCCGTTGATGTCGTATCGTCACCTTTTAGTGAGAGATCAAAGTCTGTGAGCATTATATGGCCGTCAGATCTTATGAGCACGTTTTCTGGCTTCAAATCACGGTATATTATCCCCATCATGTGTAGGTACTCCAAGGCAACGACAACTTCAGATGCGTAGAACCTGTAACAGAGAAGACGGAATATTAAATATAGTCTGTTTAGTCACATTTGCAGCCAGGACCTTCAAGTCAACAAAATAGTAGAATTATTATTATCGATCGGCATCGTATTATTTTGGTATATCAGCATCATAATTTTATTACCATCAATTTCTCCAATAATTAAATTATGTAGGGTCCACTTTTGGATAATCATGGCCATTACTTTTAAATTTTGACCTAGGAAAACGTCATAAAGTTTTATTTTTTCAGAAAAAGAAAAGGAAAATAGAACCAAACGCCATTAGCTATTTATGTAATAGTTTGGTATCAAAGACCCAAGACAAACTTTTGCAAGATTAAAATCCCTTTTAAAGGAAAAGAACATTTAAACCTCTACAAATTCAGAAATGCAAGATAGGAATGTTAAAAAAAATATATTATCATTATTTGGCATTCCGATAATGGTTACTGGTTAAGTGGGGGTGGCGCTAAATTATTATTTGGTGCACGACGGACACACGAAAAGGCTTCGTGGGCTCACAATCAAACGCATAGGAGGAGACATGAATTGAATCATATGGCCCACGGGCAATGAAATTATGAACAGACTAAGCCGACTCAACTCAAAGCCATGGACCCATCGCGAAACTGCATAGTCAAGTGAGAGAAGCCAAATAAACATGCTCTCTCTCTCTCTCTCTCCAATACAAGAATATTTAATCGTTTTCCTTTTTGTAACATTAGCCAATGTTAATCGAGCTACAAATCCCACTAACCGACATCTCAGACAGTAACGGTTAGCTATTAAGTTTGTTTCTATCATATAACATTATGAATTTATATTACAATTTAAGGGTAATGCGCGGTTTTATATCATCGATGTTGGTATGGCGTGTAAAGTGTATACAGTAAATTATCACGAGATGAAATATAAAATTATTTTACTTGTATAATTTATTTTTTATTTCTTTATATTAACAAGATAAGGATAGTATTGTAAGAAATTAATTATAATTATTCCCTGCATGCATGTTCATTCATCATCTAAAATTGACACACACATTTAGACCAAAGTGTAACGAAGTTAACGTGCGCATTAAAATGAAGGAGAGTTAAAGTAATGAAAGGACAGGACGCACAGACCTAACGGCGGCGTGGTGGAAGCGTTTATCGGGCTGGCGCTGGCGGAGGACGTGGAGGTCGCCGCCGGGGCAAAACTCGGTGAGGAGGCAGGACCACCGTGGGGAATCGAGCGATGCATAAAGAGTGGGTAAAAAAGGGTGATCCACCACTTGTAATATCTCTCTCTCAACTTTTGCTCTTGTGTCTTTGTTCCTCGCCACGAGCTCCTTCTTGTCCATGACTTTGGCCGCAAAAAGGCACCCGTTGGAGCCCTTAAGCTCCACCAAGTACACGCTCCCGATGTCACCGCTCCCCACGCGCTGCACGAAGCGGAGGTCGCCAAGGCCCAGGGTGGCGCCGCCGCGCTGTATGGCGTCCCAGCTGGGGTCCGAGGACGGTGCGTGGGACTTGGCGGAGAACGTCCACTCTGAGCCGGCGGTGGCGGAGTTGTCGGAGTCATCCTCGGCGGAAGAGTGCATTGTGATAGTAATAATAATAATGATGATGAAGATGGAGTTGGAGTTTGCTGTGTTGTGCGTGAGCGTGAGATAGGAAGGTGGATGTGGGTGGTAATAGAGAGTTTTGAGAAGGGAATCAGAAAGGGAGGTGGGGGCATAATGGGCCGGCAGTTTATTATTGGGCCATCTGGTGCTTCGACACTAAATAGGCCACTGGCTCATGGGGCCCATGTGCTTACAATTTTTTCCTTTTTTATGTTTTTTGTCTTTTTATATTATTATTAATCAATTTCTCAATTCTCATTCACATATCAACCAAGTTTCGCTTCTAATAACCTATTCTTTCTTACAGTACACAAATTTCTTTTAAAACCTTGTTTCTTATGTCAATGATTTAACGCTAATTTGGTGCAAGGTACTGACGCCTGAAACGTTTAAATCACATGTATTTTAGTTTTCTTAAATAAGATTTCGAGGTCAAAATTTCATCTATGAAAAAAATTTTCATTAGGATAATTAATTTCATTATGTTGTAAACGTTTATCAATTTTCTTTTTATGCAGACGATATATATCCTTCACGAAATTTTATTATGATTTTTAATAATAAAAGAGTTTTCATATTAAATTTATTTTAAAATAAAAGTTATTCCACTGCTGTATGAGTGGATGAAATTAAAACTCATTTTACAAATCAATTTATATATTTTAATGTCCATTGAGAATTTAACTTAACAGTGTGTTTTAAAGAAAAAGATAGTGGAGCTAGAACGTCATTAATAACTATTCTTTACTTTAAACAAGGACGATTATTCGAAAGACCATTGAAGCTAAGACATTAGGATTTGGTCCAGTTATAGGTAAAGAGTTTAAATAATTTATGTAAAGTCAGAGCTTTAAATCTCTCTTTCTCCATTATGCTTAAATAAATGGTCCATTCAAACTAACAAATCTTAAACCACTCGCGCATCTTTATTGTGACAGACAGGGGGACCATGACTCCCCAAAAGTTTTAAAACCTTTAAAAATATATGAAAAAATCAATAATATTATGTAAATTGGAGATAAAATTGATCCAGACAATTAAAAGAGTCTACTAAAATCATTACTTTATATTTTCATTATTTATTTATTTTGATAAAATAAGAAAATATAATAGTAATAAAAAAATTAGAATCTAAAATTTATTTTCATTATTTGTTTAAAGTCATGGATGTAAATAATTTAATTCTTGATCCTTTTCTTCTTCTTTTTTTCGACGGCCTTGATCCTTTTTCACAATCGCATTTGTTATTCTATTATCAGACATGATCTTATAAAAATTGTATACTTTTATCTTTTAATTGTATTCGTTTAGAAATATCGTATTCATTAGATCATTATTGGATTAATTTTCTTTTCTTCCTTCTTTCTTTTACACGATTTTAAGATAACGAAAATAAATAAATAAAAAGTCAAGCTAAATAATTTTTATAATAAATTTTTAGAATAAAAAATTGATGTCTCGGTTTGAGATAAAAAGAAAAAACTTTTGGACTTGAAAAATGCATATTACAGACTTACAGCTTATTAAATATTAGAGTCTATCTTATTCTACTCAATCAACTACTTTGGATTAAGTAAAACTAAATATCTTTTTACAAAATCATACCAAAAATTAAATACAAAAGAAAACGCACTTTGGGGAAACAATTTAGTTTTTCATTAAGAAGTATGAAGCACATTAATCCTAACAATCTCTTAATTACAAATCATTTGACAAAAATAATTTTTTTCAGCTTCTTTAAAACCTTTAATTCTATTTTTATTTTTTGAGAGTTCTTTTTCTTTTTAAAATTGTGGTTGGTCTAACTTCTTCTTTAAAAAAAAAAAGGATTAAATCAAACACTGGTGATGTGGATTAATTTGGGTGTCTCTTCATTTTTTTGTGTGTGCTTTAACTTGGATGAATAAAATAGAAAATTACTGGTTAAATTTCTCTTTATACTTATATAGTTTCCTTGAGTTATTATGTTCTTATAGTTGAAATTTTTTAACAGGATCCCTACATTTCGTATTAAATTTTAATTTGAGTGTTTTACTCCCTAATTAATAATTGCTAAAATTCCATTAGAAATTGTTAAATTGTTGAAACCTATTTAAAATTATAGACAATTTGTAAGGATTTATTTGACCAATATTATGTTCGATTTTTTTTAATCGTACCCATGAAATAAATGCGATTTTTCTATATTTTAAAACATGTCCTTATAATTTAATACATTTTGATCACACTTAGTGAGAGTGAAAAATTCATTGAACTGCGAACACTTCACAAAGAAGTTGAACTATATCGTTATTTATTTATATTTTTTTATCTGGAATATTATATTTTATTAGCAACTTTTCTATATATTATAATAATATTTTAAAATTTAATAAAAATGAAAGAGAATAATAGATGCTTTTAATTATTATTATTATTATTACTATTAATGAATATTTTATTATATTAAATAAAAATAAATTAAAAAATAAACTTTTAAAATTAAGGAAGAAATCATGAAAATAAATTATTGAAATCAAGATACATCATCTTTTGTACAAAAAAAAGACACATCATCTTTATTGATATGATGTATCAAAATTCAAATTTTAAATTTTATTGTAATAATTTAAAGTTTAATTTATCTAAAAAGAGAGATATTTTCGATTTGATACAGTATTAGGATGTGAAATTTAAATTGAATTTAAATTTAAAAACACTTTTATTTAAAAATTAAGAATAATAATATAAGATTGAATTACAATATATGTGTGTGAATAATTGTTGGAGAGATATTTCGTAAAAAAAATACTTAAATTAAATTAATGGTTTTTCTATTGCAATTTATCTATCTTATAAAAAATAAAATGAAATTTATGTTAAGTTGTAATCATTTGTTTTTTAAAAAGCCCATCTGAACTACCTCACTAGGCTAGGATATCAACAAGCAAGATTTTGCCAGGTTTTCAGGTTGTTGTACATGTCCGGTAGGCCGGTAGCATTTATCTTTATTTAGATTTCTCCTTTTCCTTATTTTAGTTATCTTTCCTATTAACTTACTTGTGTCCAAATCCATAAGCAAATATCAATTGTTTATTAAACCATTGAAAATCACAATAATTCTAGTTAATTATTTTAAAATTTTATTTTCTTTCTTCCTTTATCAAGTTCTCAGCAACTATAATTTGGAACAATTACTTATTTGATTTATTAATATTAGAGATATCAGAAAAATTAAATTAATAAAATAGAGGTGGAAAATTGAAATTAAATTAATAATTGGATTGAGATGGTTCACTTTAGTTAAAAATTATATCTGAACCAATTAAAACTATTTAGTTTGATTTTGTTTGGTTTAGGAGTATTGTTTTTGTTAAACAATTCGAACCAAAGTAACCTAACCATAATCAATGTGGTTCCGATAGGGGATATTGTATATAGCGTGTAACTAAGAAAAGTTGAAAACTTTAAGGACAATTAAAAAGGTAGAGAGAATTACAAAAATAAAATAACTCAAATTCACGAAACCGAAAATTTAGAAGATTGCAAAGACTCATAAGCATGTGGAAAGGTTGATGAAGCAAGAAAAGAAGAAGAACGTTGTTACTTCATTGAAAATGAAAAAGAGGGCCTAAAGAAGTAGTGATTGTCGATCAAGCTCACTAAAAATAAGAGAATAGACACACAAATAAATTAGCAACCACAACAAAAGACCAACAAATTAAAAAAATAAGATTATTGGAGAAGTAGTCATTAGAAGTAGAGTTGTCAAATGAACGATATGTATTAAGATGGTCGTCAAAGTATACTAGGGACCGATGAGTATGTTATTGCTTTTATATGTTATTGTAGGGTGGTTAGTGCTTTTATATGTTTTTGTTAGATTGTTGCAATGAGTGTGTTAAAGTTATTTCTGAATTAACTTGATCTCCCATCAAATTTACCGATTGGCGATTGAATCAAAGTTAAATTTATTCTTTTATATATATATATATATATATATATATATATATATATATATATATATATATATATATATATATATATATATATATCAATGAGTATAACACCTCAAGACTTTGGGTGAGTACCGTTTTGAAAGGGCATGTGATGAAGAATTGAAAATATACCACAGTAGAGCAGCCAGATGATGAACCCACATGAATGAACCCTTTGAAAAATGTTTTTTTCTATTTTAATTTTCTCACTCCCGTATCTTATTAATTTGTTAATAGTAATATAAATTTTTATTTATATATATTAGAATTGAATAGAGAGTTTTTAATCAGTCTAGGTTTTTTTTACTCATTTACTTACTTTTCTTTTTCATTTATGTATCTTTTTATTGAGTCATGTGAATATAAGCATGCATGTGTAAATGTTTAATTTGAAATTTTCGTATATGGTTGTACTAAAAGTGTATGGATTAAATTGTGTTTGTTTGACGCGTGTTATTTTGTTCATTTTATTGTGGATATTAAAGTTTTTGAGTCCCTATTAAAATTTTAAAAAATACAAAAATAATGTTAAATAATAATAAATTTATGTATCTTAAGAAAAAAGGCAAAAATAATAAGAGATGTTCTTGCATTTAACAGTGATGACTCAAATTTGTAGCGTAAGGGTTAAAGAATTTTGAAGTTGAATTTTTTTGTTGAATTGAATTAAAAAAAATCGTTATAGTGTGTTATTTATTTATTTTTCATTTCATTAGTTAAAATATAATATAAAATTTAATTGAAAATTGTTTTTTTATTGTGTTATAGATACGAAGTATCGTTACTTTTGCAGATAATTAACCACTTTTAGAGAATTTTTCTTTTTAATCATGGTTTTTTTTTTTTCATATATAACACTTGAATATCGACATCTTGTTGGTCAAAGATTTATATGTTTAAGGAATAAGGATGTGCAAAAACTTTAACAATTATTTAATATATTACCAAACGGTGCTTAAAAATGGAAAAAATGAATTAATCTTTTAATGCCTATAAATTACAATAATTATGTTGAATGATATTATTTTTATGAATTATTCTTTAAAGAAAGTGTCTTTAAGAGATTTTTTCAGCAAGAATATTTTTAAGGATTTTTTTTAACCTCTTGTCTCTTTCAAATTATACTTTATACCTTTATTTGTAAATTGAATTTTAATATTTTTATATAAATTATTAATAGTTAAAAATAACATTATATTATAATATAAAGAGTTTATTATAAATTTAAAATATAATTTATATATTTAAAATATTTATTTATTATAAATTTTAGTTATATAAAATAAATATTTATAATATAATAGTATAATCAATTTAATCAAATTAAATTCTTATTTCTTAATTTTTTTTGAACAAATAATAATGATGATGCATTAATTTCTTTTAATTTTTTTAAATACTATTAAATTAAATTAATATAAATTTATATACTCATTGTAATATTTTTTATTTATATTAATAAATTTTACAGGTGCATTAAATTGTCATAGAATATATAAAAGTATATACATAAGTAAATAAATGAATTTTTATATAATTGAAAAAACTCCTATAGATGTTGATTTTATTTTGATAAATTAAAATAAATGTCATGTATGTCTTATGCATAAATGCTAACTGTAATATAAGATAGGATAAAAATGTGGTACGATAAGAATATGATAACTTTAATTATATCAAATATTCGTTATATAATCCGTAAGGATAGAATAAAATATAAATTATATTTAAATAAAAAATTATTATTTCATTAATATTACGTATAATTTTTAATTTAATTGTTTAAATTTTAAATTATAAAATTTATAGTTTTTTTATAATTTTAAATAAATTATAAAAAATATTATTTTACTTATGTACTTTTATTTTAATTTTACTTTTCTAAAAGAAAACTTTTAATTTAATTGTTTAAATTTTAAATTATAAAATTGTAGTTTTTTTATAATTTTAAATAAATTATATGCAAATATTATTTTACTTATATACTTTTATTTTAATTTTATTTTTCTAAAAGACAACTTTTAATTTAATTGTTTAATTTTTACTTGTTTGTATGATAATTATTTAATTTTTAATGTTTTAATTGATAATATAATTTAAATTTACATCTCAAAATTATTATAAATATATAAGATAATATTTTGAATAAAAATTTTATAATATATATTATATTAATATATATTACTCTATATTATATTTGTTATTTTCTTTGATTATATATATATATATATATATATATATTATTATAAAACTATTATACATAATTTAAATTATTGGTATATTATATATAAATAATATATATTATAATATTATACATATTTTTATAATATATTATATGTTATATATGGAGAGAGAAAAGAAGATGAAAATTATATTCTATTTGGATGTTTTTCCACTCAATTCTATTAAGATAAGAAATATACTATACCAATAAAATAAAATAAGAGATAAAATAATACTATCATTTTTTATTAGCATAAAAAATAAAATATTACAATATTATAGAATAGTTATCCTATCTTTTCATATCTTAATCATCAAAAAGACCGCCATTAAATATTTTTGATTATTTTCTTTAATTTCCATCGAGGTTTAATTAATTTATAAAAGAGTAATGCTAATATTTTTACTGCAGGGTTCTTATTAATCTTCTTAATATACAGTAAGTATTAATTAAAAGTAAATATGCTAAATATTTTAGAGGAAAATTTAGAATTCTCGTTAATAAAAAGAAAAAAAATGAAAACATATATCGGTAACTCCGTAACTATTTGAATTCATTTAATTATAGAAAAGTGTGAAAGATTTATAATTATATTTTTATTAATTTTTATATCTAGGCACATATCATGTAAAAAATGATAATATTTAATTTTAACTATTATTAAAATTGAGGATTTAGATTATATATTTAATTATAAATCTCATACAATTTATTTCCTTTTGAACTAAAGATTATATGATATTTTCATTATTAAATACACTATTAGTTTAATAATAAAAATTTAGTGTGGAATCTAATGAACAAGCGATGACTAAATTAGTTTAAAAGAATTACCTAGAACCACTTATATTGACCAAATTTTGGTTTTTAACAACTAAATGTATGGTTCGCTATATTACAAAATTAACAAGTTATGTATAAATATAAAGCGTTAAAATAATTTTGAATAAATATTAAATGGCATAAAGACAAGTATCTAGCCAGGCTTTGTTTGTTGCCTAGCTAGCTAATCTGAGAAAACATAGCATAGTTATGGTTTATGATGGGGATGTATCCATATCCGATAAATGTTGGGTTGGATACATTCGTAGTTTAAAGGTGAATTTATTACGTAGTCCTCATTGCGTTATCCTACATGGAAAACCTTTTAATTACAACATGTTTTATAACGTTAAGAAAAAAACAAAAAAACTACCAACATCTTATCTTTACCTTTGGTATACAAACATTTAAAAATAAAAATATGACGTTTTTACAATTTTTCATAAAGAAAAAAAAAAAAAAAAACTGCTGTGTTCTCGCGCTTCTTGTTTGCGGCGTTCAATTACATCACGAGGTTCACGTTCACGCTCAACAACTTCGCTCACTTCCTTCTCATGGATCCCTTCTGTGATTTTTACGCCTCACAAGGGATACACTTGGTGCAAGTAAATATATATATATATAATGCTTTTGCTATTTTTATTTTTATTTTTATGTTTATTTTTATCTGCGTCGTTGTTATAAAATCGCACAATTCATTTTTCTTGCATGCTAACGGGATGGTGATCTGTTTGGTTTGGATTTTAATCCGAGTCTCACATTAGATCGATCGGAGACACTTCTTCTCCTGCAAAAAAAAAAATAAATCTGTAGCCATATATCTTGCTTCATTATTCTTTCTGCATGTTTCTAACCGCTACATGTTGGATCGATATTCAACAAAATTACTATTATATATTTTTTTTAAATATATTCTACACAATTTCAGTACGATCTAATTAATAAGATTATGTGTTCTGGCTTCGGCTGTAGCTAGATACGCTTTGCATATTAGTGCGCTAAATCATTTTTTTCCAAAAAGAAAAAGTTGTTTTTAAGGTAAATATACGATTTTTTGGTCTTTTTTTTTCTCAATTTTCGTATTTTTTTTATTCAATTAAATCCATTCATCGGGACTTGTCTGCTGCGAGGTGCAAGATATTGTTAATTTCTTTTATTATAGAATATTATATTAGTATAATAATATTTCTTTTATAAAATATATTATAAAAGTTAACGGTCTTTACCATATATAATATTTATACTTTTTATGAATTTAATTGGAATACCTTAATACATATTATTATTTAATTATAAATTATTATATACGGAAAATTTATTGATTTTTATAATAATTATTTTAAAAGATATATTTAAATTAATTTCTTTTTGGTTGACCATCCAAAAAAATTAATTTGTTCCTTTATTTATATTTTTTAAAAGTTATATTAGCGTACCCGTACTTTTAATTTTTAGAAATTGTCATATTTTGTACCAGGATCCATATTGAATACCGGTACCATATTTGTATTAGTGCATTATAGGTATATTTGTGAAATGAATGAATGAAAACCCATAGTAGCATATACATTTTTGTCAAAGAATCGATGCTTTTCTTTGTTTTTAAGAAAAAAAATAATGGTTTAATTTGTTCCGTGGAATAGAAAGAGCTTATATTTACATGAACAAATGGTTAATAAATCCATCACTAGCCTTTGCTATTGTTTCAACACTCAGAAATTAAAATTGAATGTCATGTGTGACAACATCAGCAATCTTCTAATAGTTCTTATTTTACCAGTAATCTTAGACAAGTTTTAAAGAAAAAAACCTAATAATACATCACTTCTAAAAAAAAAAAATCAACAATACACCACTAATGTACTAATAACTTAGCGAATATAATTTCATTACTGGTAAAAATTCATATCAAATAATTACAAATAAGAATGATAGTAGAAAAGGAAATTGATTTGCAGTCATGCAATTCCTTCAAGAGAGAAGTTTCTGAGAGTGAAACCATTGTGCCTGAGGAAGTCAATGATGGTTTATCTGTTCATGCATCCGTGAAGAGTTCCAGTTTAGCTGATAAAAATGGAGAATATAGAAACAAATTAAAATGCATTAAAGGGAATGGGATTGCTTCACTCACTCCTGCAATGACAGACACAAGTAATGGAGCATTGATTTGTGTTGAGAATAATATATTGATTCTAGAGTCAGACAAGAATTATTACAGGGTTGGAGGAGCAGTTGTTACTTACGAACAAATGCCTTCCTCTAGAGAGTGGCTTCTTGCAGTAAAGAAAGATGGATTGACGTGGTGCACTTTCGAGGCAGAAAAAGTAATGATATCCTCCACTTTCAAAAAGTTCACCCCTTGGAGATTGTTGTCGTTGGACAATGGGTGGAAGGTCGAGTTTTCTAACGATTAGGATTGATACTCTTTAAAGCCCTTTATAAGGAGTGCTTTGCTCGTAATTTCTCATCTCGTGTTGCCAAAAATAACATTGTGCCTGTAACGTAGCAAGTGGCTATAGGTGAGCCCAAGGGCATGGGACGAAGGAGAGTGAGAGAGACAGAGAATAGTATGATGAGTGAAGGAGGTTCCCAAAAGGCTTAAAAAGGACTATTTGTCCCACTAATAGAGGTGTTGCTCAATAATTTTTTTTTACTATTGCAAATATCATAATTATTTATAGAAAATTTGCACTACATCTATCTAGCAAGGCCTAAACTTATGCATGCAAGACTCATCTCTTTTGGTATTTACTTTCAAAAAGAAAGAGTCTCTTAGTAACACTTAAGAATGTTTTAAGCTTCTAATGAAGGACTTTTTAGCCTTAGACACATTTCACAACCCTCTAAAGATGAAGAATGGCTGAGCAACTTCAGTAACGAGTTTCAAAGGATTATTTTGAGTTAATTGTTGATGCTTTGGAGAAGGATTTTTATCTTAATTAATCCGGGTCATTGTTCTCATGCAAAATCTGCTGCTAATCGCTGTCCTCGGGATCTTGGTACCAAGCAAGTTCTGAAAGCTGTATCTACATATTGGACCAGAAAGCGGAACCAAAAATGTAGGCCACTGCTTAGGGTAACTTTTCCATTTCCTTCTAGCCAGAAAATCCAAGATATTTAGCACTTATGGTAATTGCTTTTTTCAAATGTTCCTATGAATTAATATATAAAATATCTTTTTGACCTTTGCTTCGTATTTTGTGTTAACTTTCATTTATGTGTCTTGTGATATTAGTACGTGGGTTGTTAACCATTTAAGACGAGACTATTTCATGAAAATTTGCTCGTTGCAACTTAAAGCAGTAACCAATATTTCATTCCGCAGGCAATTTGAAGACTACGTTTGGGACCATTTTTAATTGATGTTGCTATTAAATGGCCCCAATATTTCACATTTAATGATATACTTTTGCAACTGCAGGGAAATGAGTTTGTGAATGTTCATACCTGTTACCTTAATCACACCTGTATAGCTTTTTAGTTTTTGCAATCATATTTTGTCCTTGTGTTTGTGAATCTATATTGTGAAATATACCAAGTTGGGGTATTGTAAACTGCCGTGAACCGACAATGTGGTTTATTTAATTTCTTGTGTCAGAAATATCAAGCAAAGAGAGCTCCACTTGTTCCTCAGCATTTCCTACGAAAGAGGAGGTCAATTAGAATGTCTAGTCGATATGGTGGAGGCAAATATCGTGGTTGGCAAGGTAACATGTCTTTAATAGGAACCTTGAACGAGGATTGCTCTAGTACTATCAGAATATTGTGTATTTGATGCTTTTGTTTTATTTACTTAAACCTGCTGGCTGGTGTTGAGTTTTGGTGTAATTTTTTTAATATTTTTTTCTAAAAATTTATTATACAATTCAAAACTACTATAGTCTCGAACTCTCGATTAATCTCTACTTGATTTGTAACTAAGTCTTATTAATTCTTTTTTTATAAATTAAAAATATTAGTTATATGTCACTTGAGAGATGAGTGCCGACTATAGATGCACACTGTAAAACTTTGTTACATCTAATTTATTTACAGCAATTTTATCTGAACAAGATGATGCTTTGAAGGAGATGGAAAACATTGATGCTGCTAAAGCATCTGCATATGCATTGAAGGAACTTGCAAAACAAAAACGTAAAAGAGGTATTTTTCTTAAGAGGAAAGCAGATTTGGCAATGTACAGGCAAGAGAATCAGCAGATGCTTTGACTGACGAGTAGAGATATTCTCTGTGCTAATAACACACCTCATTTTTTTTATTTTATTTTATTTAATTGCATTTGATTTGTATGTATATATATTGCCTTAGGATGAGTACCACACCAAGTTTTAAAATAATACATTAGTTTATTAACTTGTAGGAAAGAATTTTAAGAAATGAAAGAAAATAGGAATAGAGAATATTTAATTTCAAGTCTTGGGTCTTTGCCTCTGATCGGAGAATTTCACTTCTAGACATGCTCATTCAATATTTTTAGGTTAAAGCGCTTATTTTTTATTTTTTATTTTTTTGTAATGTGCGGCCTATAAATAGAAAATCCTTCTATTTTTTTGTCAAATTTTGACAAGTGAAATTATTGATGTGTCCAATGACCAACTTTAACTATACTTTTTACATTACACGGATTGAAGCTTCCGCACTACACTTCTATATATATATATATATATATATATATATATATATTTTTACATTCTTTTACATTTTCTTTTTTCTGTTTCTATCTTTTTCTTATCACATCTATT
Source organism: Mucuna pruriens (assembly GCA_025330945.1). NCBI lineage: Eukaryota > Viridiplantae > Streptophyta > Magnoliopsida > Fabales > Fabaceae > Mucuna > Mucuna pruriens. Next base: position 1,244,374 of record JAENHJ010000361.1, on the reverse strand, counting down.
TTTTTCTTTTTACCTTTACATGTGAAGTGAGAAAAAAAAAAACCTCTCTTTTTTTGGTCCAAAGCAAATATAGTTTAGAAAAAGTGGCGTGACCATCTTAGAGCCTATTTGCTTAAAACTCAAAAAAACTTGGGTTTTGATTTTCTTCTTAAAATAATGAAAATATAAAGTAAAGTGCAAATAATTTGATTTTTTTAAAAATTATTAACAGAAATATATTAACCAAAAATGAAAAAACAAAAAATATTTATATCATTGTAATTATTAGTGAAAATACATCAATTAAAAATTAAAAATAACTTTAACTTGCTTATGAATTTTTACTTAATCTTGCTTGTGAATTTCTGAACTTGGTTTTGTTTGAATTTATGAACATGACACAGGAGCATCTCAAAACTAAGGTTCAAGGGCTGTAGCAAGATTTGGCCCACGTCGAACATGACTGTTTTTTATGGACAAACTGATATCCTGAAGCCCAAATTTGCTGTTTAGACAACCGTTCCAAGTTCTGATTCGGCTATTGGGTAGTGATTTGTAATTTTATCAGTTTAGACAAAAAAAAAAATGATTTACTGGTCTTCTTTTAATTAGGAAGTTGAAACAACAATCATTTAATTACGATTTTCTAATGTCTCGTCAGTTTGTTTAGCTCACTGTTCCAAGTCAACATTTCTTCTTTAATGAACAAATTAGTAACTTGCTGGTGCTATAAATTGAGATATTTTATGCTTGGAGGGTGTTCCAACACATTCTATTTATTTGTTTTTGTTGAAATAAGAAACGTTGATAGACTATACATATTATTCAGACTATCAGATAAGTAATGAGACTTCCTTTTCAATTTTTCATATCGTTGCTTAGTTTCATTTAGTGTGTATATATATACATAGATCCGAGTGAATGCGCATATATCCGGATATATTTATGGAATAAGTCAAATGAAAACACTTAATTATTGTAACAAATGAGAAAGATAAATATTAATTATTAGATCTAAAATAATGCATATGACTTTGGTACATGCATGACTTGATTTTCTTCCTTCTAGTATTAAAGTTGGTTGACAATTTTTTTATATATCTTTATAAATATTTATATCTTTTGTTGAGTTATATTGATTGTGTATATATACATAAATAAATATGAGCATGTATATATATATATATATATATAAAATTACTTCGGTGTGAACACTTAATTATATTGATAAGTGAGAATAATGAATATTGGTTATTGGATCTAAAATAATGCACGTGAGTTTACATGCATGTAACAATATAATTTAGATTCATGCTTATTTAATATTTCATAAATTAATTAGAAAGCAGACCACTTTAGACCAATAAATGATCTGTTATTTCTGTAAAGTTATGAATACATAGAGTGATAGAGCATTTCAACCAACCAACTGGAGGCAAGATAATTTATTTTTCAATTAATAGGTAATATGATTTTATGTACTATATTAGGTAAAAAAGTAAACGCGCACATTTCATTTGTGGTGATTCAATTTGTTTAATTCTATAAAAGAAATATATGATTTGAACCGGATCTTCCATATGGTGTTATGGAGTTAAATTTCTTTAAATCATTGTGTGAGTACCTTCTTAAATTCATAAAGATAAGATCTATCATCACTCTATTATTTCTGATTTTAGTACATACAATTAAACCTAAACTTTATTGTAGGCATCATCTATGTTTTATGGCAGCCAATGTTGTTGAAGAGTGAAACGAAAAAAAAAAATTATACAATAAAAATTATTTTACTAAATAATATATAATCATACGGGTGTAATTTGATAGATGTCATGTATGAATAATGTTACTGGAAAGGAATTTTTCCATACATCTGATACTTATTTACTTACATATTACATGAGTTCATGATTTAATTTGAGATAAAATGAGATAGTTTGATATAATTAAAAGAAAAAAAATTGGCCAATATATACTAGAGTAATGTGTGGAATTCACGTCCAATAAAGAGAAGAAAAAAATATTAAAAATATTAAATTAAAAAAACAAAAAGAGTGAAAATTTTAATATCTAAATTGTGTATTTTAATTTGTGATATAATGTTAGTATATTTCTGAAAATTAATTTAATTACCGGGCTATCGTAATTCCAAATTGCAGCACATCAAATCGATTTTCTACGAATGTGAAATATTTTAATATGAAAAATTAAGTAAAAAGTCCAATTTATCCATTAAAATTAGAATAATCATTTTCTCGAATTACAAAATATTCATATCCATCTTCAAACGGATACTAACCTTTTGGGATGGACTTAGTGATAGAAAATTTAATAATTTAAGGGAGATCTTATTCAAGTTTTATTGTTTTTTTATTTTATAAAAGGAATCTTTAACCGTGTATTTAGTAATTTTGTCAAGAAAGTACGTGACAAAAAAAAAAAAAAAAAAAAACTCACGACCATTAACCAATCAATCATGGCTCCTCTGGTTGTGGAAAAGGAAGATAAGGCACTATATATGTCTAATATCTCCCAAATCACAAATTCACAATATCACCTTGGCACTTAATCGATCCACATATTATTGTGCCAAAACACATCACAGCATGGTTGAAATGTCCTCTTCCTAAGAACCAAGATCAGCAACCCCCACCTAATAGCAACTTTCAAGCCTTTGCCTACATCACCAACCATACATCACCAAACCACCTGCATTCAAATCAAAAAGCAAACACAACCAGAATATATAGCAACCGTAAAAACCATTGATCCTCTTTTAAATCAATTGCATCTTCATTCATCGCACAAGACCCCCTATAAATGCAAGCAACCTACGAATCTCATTGCCACGAAACCCCAGGCCCCAGCACCAAGCCTTTTTATTTTTATATATGTTTTGGATCTTGCTAATATAATAGATAGTGAATCAATAATAATTTCTTTTATTAAACATTATGACAAAATATATTATCAATAAATTTTTAACAAAACCTTTTACTTTTAATATCTTAACGAATATCCTTAAAATAGAAGTTAGTACGTACTAGACTTAAGTTTTAACCAAAGGACTTTGACTAAGTTTGATAACTTAAAGGTATCACCTTTTTCCTTAGTTAACATTTTTTAATATTTAATATTTAATAAAAATTCTAAAAAAATTAAATGTAGTCACTCTTTGAAGAATATATATTCTGTTAAATATTTTATGCTAATTAAGTAAGAAAATAAAAATTGTTAAGAGAAATACACTTTGAATTATCTTTTTACTATAATTAGACATGACACCCTTTCCCCGGGTCCACTTATGTTGTGAATAGTACGGGCTGTGACCCATGAGAAACCAATTATTTAATGGACTTGAAGACAGTGACAGCCCATGCCATAGCCAGAGCTCTTAACAAGATTTCATGTCATAGTTTTAAGGTTTAGGTTTATTCATGAAAGGCCCAGAGGCCAAAAGTTTAAATTGATGGTAGTAGGGTTACCTTTTATATTATATGGTAGATATGGTAGATTTGTAGATAAAGTAGGTTGGGAAGCACGAGGATCTTGCTTCAATTATACTACTCTTCCTTACTTAGCTAACTAAGAAACCCCACCAGTATTTGGTAATAACTAAGTTACGCTACAATTTATTAATACGTGGAGTAGTATTGACAATTATTTTGTCCTTAAGATATTCGATTTTCTAATGAGTGTACGAAAAAAATTGGTAAAAGAGATTAACTCATTAAATATATTTTAGCATCTCTAATCTTTAACTTTCGACTTAAACTGTTTTGAGTTTTTAAAAAAAAAAAAGTCATGCTACGGTTGAACGACCCTTTGAAATAATTTATCCATACGGAAGTGGTTACTATCTCCTCGAATAATATAAGACGTTTGTTGAGGGTTAGGTGGTGAGGAAATTTCCGCCAATTCTATTGTTCGTGTCCAAAACTATGAAACAACTGCTGAGGGTAGTGTTATTTCTACCTAATTCTTCTTATTTTTTTTTATAGGAAAGTTAAATACATTTTCTCAAACGTTTTTCATTTTTTTTTTTGTAAAGGTGTGAGTATTTTGTAATATTTTTATTTTAGTGTACAAATTACATTGCTCCTTATGAAATTTTAAAGCTTATCGCAAGCACGGTTGCGACAGATTTGGATGTACTGTTGTTTTATTTTATATAAAATTAATAATTTGGTTTTCTAAACTTTTTCTTTTAGTTTGTCTTTTTTTTTTTTAATTTTTAAACATTTAACAAGTTACTCTTTTTTATTAGTTTCATCTAAATTTATCAATAATTTTACCATTGCTTCGTTTACTCGCTAAATCTCTCCCACCTAGACTTAGGCATGTGCGGTGCCACCGTCACATTTGTGGTTGAGCACGATTTAATCCATTAACTAGGCTATTTCAAATTAATATGTATAAACTTTTTATATTAAAATTTTTAAAAATAAATTTTTAATTTATGCATAAACTAAAAAAAATTTATAAAAAAGATTATTTTTTTTTTTATAAATATTTATGGAAGAGATTAATCAACAAGTGGTGACAGTAGTAGATTTTTTGGACAAAGGGATGACAAGAGTTTTGACGGTAGATTGAAAAAGAGAATTTTGATGATGATTTTGAAAACAAAAATGGTGGTTTTGACTTTTAAGTGAGTAAACAACAAAATTAACGAAAAGAACTCATTTGTTAAACGTGTGAAAGTTAGAAGTCTAAAGTAAAATAAATAAAATTTAGTGGACTAAATATTTAATCTCATAAAAACATGCTAAGTTTAACAAATAACAAGACTTGAAACAATATTTAATATACAATTAGAATTATATAAGTATACTTTTAGTTGAGCTTATTTTTTAGAAAATAATTTTTACATTTAAAAGTAATTTTTAAAAACTAACAAAAAAGTATTATTTTTAAAATTAAATTAAACTTGTCACTACAAAAAATGTCGAGGACCTATGCTAATTATTTAATTGATATAATTATTGTAATAATATTGGTACTAATTTATTTGTAGTATTTAATAGTCATATATTTCATGATAAACAATTCTATATACTCCTTTAATAATAAATTATTGTTATAATTTTATTATAATTATTATAAAAATAAACCCATCCATCTTCTCTTGTTTAGTTTAAAAAGTTAAAAAAATAAAATCAAATTAAATGCGCAAAGAGGGGCGGCATTAATATTAGCAGTTGTACTTAGTATCAGTTTCTCCTTTTGCACGCCAAGTGTACCTCATTATGAGGTCTATATGTGCTCAAACTTACACCCATTCAATCCCTCGTTGGTTGGCTTATTTTTCATTGGAAGAAAAGAATAAACTATAATTTAAGGCACAGTTTGGACTATGAGGAGTTTTGTTGACTGGTTTTTAAATATCATTTTTAAAACAAAATACATATTTTATTATAAAGGAATTGAAGTAATTTTTAACTTAATTTTAAAATAATTTTATATTAATTTAATTATTAATTGAAAAATAAATTTTATTAATTTAATTTTTAATTTAAAAAAATATTTTTTTATTATATTTAATAATTATTATTTTATAATTATCATCACTATTATATATTTATTATTGTCATTATTATTATTGATGTTTCGATTATTATTATCATTTTTATTATTATTATTATTCGTAATTAGTATTATTATAATTATTATTATTATTATTATAATCTTATTTTTATTGGTGTCTAAACATATTTTTAAATTATTTTTAATGAGATAAATTTTTTTAAAATAAATTTATTTTAAAATTAAATATTTATTAAAAAAATAATATAAAATAAATATAAAAAATTAAAAACTGATTTTATTTTAAAAAAATTTTAAGTAGTAATTACGTAATTACGGAATTTGTAATATCCCGTTGGAATTTGACGAGAAAATAAGAGGAAAGCAACTAAAGGGAAAATAAAATAAAAAGTTACCTTTTGTTGTTTAAAAACATAAAAAAAGAAAATATTAATTTTTATTCTTATATAATTGAAAGTAATTATATTAAATAACTATTATTCTAATATAATGGTAGGCAAATAAATAAACAAATAAGTGAATTTATCAATTTAATATTTTTTTTCTCTCATTTATTCTCGGGTTACAGATTTTTTTTTTTATTCTAAGCTTCTTCTTTACCGAATCTTAATTTTCTTATCAACCAAATAATTTTGTTTTTTTTACATTTTTCTTTATTCATTGTTTCTATCTGCCTTCATTCTTAAGTCTTGACTAAACATAAAAGAAAGTCCGTTCATTCTCGTTGTGAGCTTTTAAGACATACATTTTGCATTAGCATTTGTAAAAAAATAACAAAAAATATATTTATTTTATTCTGCTTATTGTTATAAATATTTTAAAATATTTTTTAAAGTTAACGTTATTTCAAATTAAAATAATTATTGTTTTTAATAAATTAAAAATTGTCCATAATATGTCTTAAAATAAAAAAATATTCGTTTGAATTTTATTAGTAATTAGATTAAATATAGTATTTAAATATATGTGAGCTTATTCACAAAACAAATTAAGACCAAACCAAATTCACGTCCAATCGATGTTGTTGGGGCGCATGCAAGATGCGACACAGCACTGATAGTGATATCCTGCTTGCCAACCAATTTGGATAAAAATGTTTTTTAATTTTAATTTTTTATTTTTTATTTTTAAATTAAATTTAATATTTTAATATTATTAATTATTAAAAATAATATTATATCATAATATAAATTATTTATTATAAATAAAAATATATTTTATATGTTAAAAAATATTTATTTATTATAACTTTTAGTTATATAAAATAAATATTTATATGAAGAAACTAAAATAGTAATCGTATGAATGCAAATTTTTATATTTTTAATAATAAGTCACATAGCTTTTAAAACGTCGTCTATTTATATACTTTTATTTTTCTAAACATTTTTTTACTTAAATTTAATTAATTATATTTTATTTATTTGGTAATACAAATCTCTTCATACCTGTGAATTTAAATTTCATCATGGTATATTAAATTAATAATTGATTTATATAATTTATTCTTTAATTATTAAATTTTATGCTTTAATTTATTTTTATATTATAATTTTAAATTATGATATTTTTAATATATTTTATATAATAAAATTTTTTAATTTTATTATAGTAATAATAAATTTCTAATTATATTTTTTAAATAAGTAATTTTACCATTGTTTGATAATATATATTTATATTTTTATTTAAAATATATTTATATTGTTAAAAGTCATCTAAATTAAATTATTTTGAACAATTCAAACGTTAAACCTAATAAATCAATTCAATCGTAATCTATGACTTTATGCAGCTTCATGATTCGCTGCATGACGGCCTACATTAATAACTTCGATGTTGTTCTCAACCGCCAAATTAATGCACACAATGACAGAAGAAAAAAAAACTAGAAAAGCTTCGTGCTTTGTTACTTGTTAGGAGAACATAAAAAAATGAAAATTTAAATTTGATTCAACGCGTTTTAGTGATAAGGAATTTTATTTCTTTTAAATAAAATTTTAAATTCGAGTTATATAAATAAAAAAAAAAGGAGAACTTAGTTTCTTCTTAATAAATTTATTCAATTTAATTCAAATTATTTAATATTGAGAGTTTCAAAAAAATTATTTTTAGATGTATATTATTATAATTAAAATTTATGTACTCTTTCATTCAGTAAGAATTATACTCCAATAAAATATATTTATTTTTAATTATTTATTTTCTTAATTTATGAGATGATTAAGATATACATCTAGAAGTGAATGGAATTAAACTGAGCTAAATCAATTTCAAGTTTCATTCGATAATATTGTTCAAGTTCAAGGTTTTTTTTTTTTTGGGTGGGATGTTAAAGTTAAAGTTCATTTCATATTAAGTTTGAAAGCTAATCAAATTTAATAAATTAATGGGTATTTTTATAACGATTAAATGTTTTAGATTTAATGAATTACGTATGAATTTATAAACTTCATAATATTATATATATATATGTATATATATATATAATTGAAAAAATAGTTAATGCAATTAAATTAAATACTATCATTAAAAATAATTATATTTATATTTTGAAAAAAATTAAAATTAATTAATAAATACATTAAGAAATCAGCTCATTTATAAATAAATTATTATTTTGACATTTGTAATACACAAAGTAAATTTTTTATATAACTAAAATTTATAATAAATAAATATTTATTAATATATAAATATACTATAATTAAAATTTATAATAAAAAAGCATTTTTAACATATAATTTATATTTTAAATTTATAGTAAACATTTTATATTATAATTCAATATTATTTTTAATTATTAATAAATTATATAAAATATTAAATTTAATTTTAGAAGTAAAGAAATTACAAATAACAAATGAAAAGATACAAAAGGTTAAGAAAAAATATCTAAAATGTTATTGTTAAAAAAAAAAAGTTAAAAACACTCTCGCTTAAAAACGATACTAAAAATGCTTTGTTTTAAACAATTAATTCTAATTTATATATATACAAGATTAATATTTTTTATGTATTTTAATTTTTTTTTAAATTATTTAAAACAGATATATTATCATAGTAAAAATATTTAATAAAAATATATTAAACACTTTTTAATCAATATTTTAAGATATTGGTCAGTGCGACGTTGTGAACAGCCTTGGGCATAATTTGGAAGGTAATGCGCTTGTAAAGCTACAAAAAAAGTAGTAGCAACACTTTTAAAAATATTCTTTTAATATATTTTAATTAATAATAAAAAATATGTTGTTAATATTTTAAAAATTAAATAATAAAAATTGAGTAAAGCTTGACCCGTAATGTAGTATCATTATTGCAATGGAGCAAAGGTTGATGAAACCATGACCAGAAAAACAAAATGAGATTTTGGAATTGTTAGTACACTATAGTCAAGTCTGATGTCACACTCGTACACAATAAATGTACTGGACAACAACTCATGTTTAGTTCTATTCGTCTGGGTAGACTACTCCTGTTCTGTAAACTTAGCATTTAATTGGTTTAGGCCTTAACTTACATTTTTAAATTTTGATAGTACAAATATTTATTTTGATTCAATTTTTTAATTAATTTAAATTAAAAATCTTACAAGATTTAATGTAATTTCGTAATATGAATATATAATTTATAATTTAAAAAAAAAAATATATATATATATATATATATATATATATATATATATATTATGAGATAAAATTGTATATATAACTTATACTAACTATTATATCATAAAAATTATATAGTATATAAATTTTATTATCTAATTGATAAATTATAACTTTATATTATCTTAATTATTTGTATAAAATTTTATTAAAATAAACAATAACAAGATAATAAAATAATTTATATTTTAATATATTTTAAAATAAATATATTTCATTAATTTCGATTCATATAAATAAGATATCAACTAATTTTTTTATTAATGTAAACTTTGTATATATGATTTATGTAAATATAACTTTTAGTTCAACAATAAATTTTGAGATAAAAATTTTAATTAAAAATTATTAAATGATCTAATAGTTTATAAGAATTATATAAGTATAATTTTTATTTATAATGATGTTACAGGTGTGTAAGTATTCTTTCATCAATGATTAATTTATGCTAAAAAAAAAAAAAAAAGCCTAATTGACTACTTTTAATAGATTTTTTTTAATTACATTTTTTTTCACTCAAAAGACTTGAATTCTTTGATACATTCTTTTTGTATATATAGGAAGAAACACAATTTTATCAGTATAATTTACATTAATTATTATATTATTAATAATTTTACATAGAATATAAATTTTATGAATTTAATGAATAAATTATAATTTTATATTATCTTAATTATTTAAATTAACTTTTACTAAAATTGAACAAGTGATTATAATAAAAGTGAGTTCTAATCAATTAAAAAAAGTAAAGCAAGCAAGGCTGCAATAACCTAAAAAAAACAATTGTTTAAAAGAATAATCCAGCAAAAGCCATTTTGAGCCCCTTAGAAAACTCAGACACAAGAAAAATAATTAATATCATTACCGATCACAACACCTTATAGATGAAGGATTATCAAGCCGAAAACAATCAAATCATATCGGTAACAACTGATTAAATAAGTCTCTACTATGTTATTTCTTAATATCCACGAATATGGTAGAAATTTATCATGAGTTACCATGTTGTTAGGAATATTTATTAATTTTGTCAATGATTATTTTTTATTACAAAACTTAAATAATTTTTAGTAAATTTTTTTATAACATTTTTTCATTTATAAAACTACGACTAGAGATCTTGTTTTAAAAAAATGAGTCGAATTACCTGTTGAACTTAGAATATAAGGCACTAACTAGGAAATTAACCGCTGGCAGTAACTCCTCGATATTCCTTAAGATGGACCGACCAGACAAGGGTATATAGAACTTAAAAGATAGTAAACTACAACGTTACCAAAATAAAATTACGATCCCGCAAGATATAATCGGAGGAAAGTCACCTCTTAAGAATGATAGTTAGAGGAAAAGAAGGAAAAAGAAATGATAAAAATTAAATATAGTTATTTATATATTTATATATTATTTTTTTAATTAAAATTAAAATTTTATCTTAATATTTTACATAATATTTTTTCATTAAAGATTAATATTAATTTAATTATCAAAGTCAAACTTTAATTTTGATCGAAAAATAATACCACAAACATCTAAAATGTTAGAAGACACGACGAACTGCTGAAATGATTAATAAGGGTTAACAAGTTAATACCTTATGTCACCATAAATTCACTATGGATTACTATTTTGGACCTAACCTCATAATTTAAATCTACTTAGGAACAAAAAAAAATCAATATCAAGCATACACTAACAATACAATCTAGTTAAGGATTATTATTTCGAACCTAACCTACCTCAAGTTCAGCAAAATCCAACCAACCTTGTCAAATAGATAGCCTAGTCTAATAGAGACAAGACAAAGCAACCAATGCAAGAAAAAAAAAACAATTGCTGATAGATAATTCAAAGATCTTGATTGTCTTATAAAAAAAAATAAAGTTGTGTTTGAATAAAGAATTTTAAAAATTTTAAAATTTTGAAATATTTGAAGTTTGAATTATGTTGATTTATTTTTTTAAATGTTTTGTTTACATAAATCAATTCAAATTTGTTAAATTTCAAATTCTTAGTTTGGATAAGAGAGTTTAATTTTCATAATATATAAAAATTATTTTTTAAATATATATTTTAAAAATTAAAATTTTAATATTAAACGTTACTAGAAATATACATTAACCATTTTTTAAATATTTAATAATTTAAAACATAAATATTGATTTTTTTATGTAATATTAATAAAGATAAGAGAGGAGAAAAGTGAAAGAAAAATTGAAAAGAGATATGAGAAAAAGGAAAAAAAGAAAAAAAAATAAAAAAAAGATGGAGAGAAAGAAAAAAGAGCAAGATGAGATAGAGAAAGAAAAAGAAAAGAAAAAATGAGAAATAGAAAGTAGTGTCAAGATAGAGGAGAAAGGGAGAAAAGTGTGAAAGAATGAGATACAGCGAGAATAAAAAGTTTTAAATTTATATTTTTTGTGAAATTTGAAATTCTACACTTTTAAGTAATTAAAATATTTTTACAAATTTCTATAATTTATCGCAAAGTATTTCAAATTCATTAAAAATTAAATTATTCTCTTAAATTCCTCGTCCAAACACTAGGTAAGACTTTTTCTATTTACACTTATTTATTTACTAAACTTGCCTCTATTTTGTATTTTTTTTTTTGCATGTTCTATTCTAAAAGTTTCGAAACATTATCCTCTACGTGTCCTGTAATTAATGTCACACACAACTATTGTCATGGCAAAAATATTCATAACATACTTTGTTATCATATTGTTATTAAACAATTAAAGATAAAACATATTGTCAACTCCTAATCAAGTCTAGAAGAATTAGTCAGGTCAAATGATATTATATATATATATATATATATTTGGTTGATTTGATTTTATTGATCTTATATGATATTATTAGTGTTAGTGTTTTTAAAAGTTGTTAGGTTCTTGGTTGTTTATAATGACATTGACTTGAAGGGGTTTTAAGGAGTAATACATTTAGATTTAATAAAATGGTTGTTATGTGTGACATTTGTTGCAAATATCCATAAAATATAAAAAGGAAAAGTTAATAAATAACGAGTATAAATAGCAAACACAAAAGGAAATGTAGAAGTAATAAGACTCTTACCTATCCACCATATATCTCTCATCCAAACTATCAAACTTAAAAGAACACATATAGTAAATTAGAATTGAAAAATAGATAAAATTTAAGTAAAATATTTTGTTATTTATTAATTAAACTTAGAGATTAATAACTATCGTAATTGAGCTATAACGATCGCCTAAACCGACTTGGTGACCTTTAATTATTGGACCATTAATTGAGAAAACACATAAGATGAATAAATATCAATTAATGAGTTAAACCATTGTAATAAAAGAAATGAATAGGGGTAATAAAAATTATGCTAATGATAATGCGAATAATGGACATTCATTGAAAGACAACTATAAAAAAGGATAAGAGAAATGTGGTATCTTCATTTATAGAGAAGAGATATACTAAAACCAGTAAAGACTAATTCAAGTGTGTTTTACAGATACTCTTCTCTCTCCATCTCTCTCCATCACTTAGAAGAGGAAGGTATCCTTTCCTCTCCATCACTTAGAAGAGGAAGCTTACAAGGAAAGAAGCAGTTCAATCCTAAGTCAAACAAAAATGACTAACTAGAAACAAACAAAGGACGAGTTAAGAGCAAAAGTTAGATACATTCAAACGAAGGAAATGACGAAATTTAGAAATCATGTTAAAACAGAGCAACATGCACTCATAAGTCATAGGCGAGAAGGTGTTAATGAGTCATTTTTTGACTAACATTTCTTTATGATTGAAAGTTTAATTCTTGTATAAATAAGCCAAACTCTAAAAAATAGACAGACAACAAACTTATACGGGAGATAAATTGAAGATTCTTAAAAATAGGACAACAAACTTATACAAGAGATAAATGGAAGACTCTCAAATATAGGACAATGAGCCTATACGAGAGATACATTGAAGACTCTAAAAAATAGGGCAACGAGACTATATGAAAAATAAATTGAAAACGCTCAAAAATAGACTGACAGCAAGCCTATACGAGAGATAAATTGAAGATTATCAAAAGTAGACAAAATTGTCGAGGTTTATACGGGAAGTTGAAGAATCTAAAAAATAGGTTGACAACTAGCCTACACGGGAGATAAATTGAAGACTCTCAAAAATAGGTCACGAGTCTATACAAGAAACAAATTGAAGAGTATAAAAGATAGGTTGACAAGCCTATACGGGTGATAAATTGAAGGCTCTCAAAAATAAGTCGACGAACCTATATGAGAGATAAATTGAAGACTCTAAAAAATAGGTCGACAATGAACCTATACGAGAGATAATTTGAATATTATAAAAAATAGGCTAATGAGCCTATACAAGAAATTTGAAGATTCTCAAATGTAGGTCGACGAACTTATACAAGAAATTGAAGATTCTAATCAATATTTCGAGGTATACAAGAAATTAACCAAGATTCTTAAAATAGACCAACATGCCAAGTCTATATAAGAATTGAAGATTTTTAATAATAGATTGACATCCCATGGTATATACGAGAACGAAAGGCTCATTCAATGACTAAAACAAAAGACAGAAATAGTAAGTCCTTATGTTTTGAAGAAATTAGAATTAGAGGCTGTGTATTGGAAAAATCCGAGATCGATCCAATCATGCCCGACAATGCAAGAGAAGTCCTTGATAAGATAATGAAAACTGTGAATATTTTTGGCATTGATATAGTCATTCCACTCATTTCATCAAGATAAAGAAGATGTAGTCTATCATAACTAGTTCTCGCCAATAAAAAAGAAAGTACAGTGTCAATAAATTTACGAGATTATTTGTAAAATAATCTTGTTGAGACTTGTGTCGCTTATAAAACCAATTCCTAAAATTAAGAAACTCAAATGAGATACCAAAGAATAAGATATTCTTTTTTTAAAATTGCTTTGATCAAGAAATGTTGAAGCTTACACTAACTTGAAAACCATTATAGCTTATGACGACCGAAAGATGATAGGAGAAAAATAAAAGGTATATTATCTAATAGAAAATAAATATACTAAAATCAATATGTAAAAACTGACTTGAGTATTGAAATGTGTTTTATAGACATTTTTTCATCATCTAGAAGAGAAAACTAAAAAAAAAAAAATTCAATTCTAGGTGTTGAGATGGGTAAGAACAATATTCATAATCAATATGGACCTTTGATTCTAATTACTTATGTTATGAAAATTAAATTTTTAATTAGAAAATAAATTTGGCGTCACCTGACGTCACGAGAGTGGGACTTCTTTACCTGGCAAGATTAAATAGATTGTAGTTAGACTTCCGTGCTAAGAATCACTTTCTAGCGTTTCGGATCTCAACCGTTAACTTTACTTTTTAGAATAAATAATAAGAAAAACATTATTAAAAATCATGATCGTCCGATTACAACAGTGGCCAGTGTGCAGAATGGGATCGTGGTTCATTACATTTCAATTTGCTAAATTCATTTTCGGTTTAGTTGAAGTTATTTTTCTTAAGAGAAACTAGTCACGTATAAGATTTCCGAACCACTTGTTTTAGCTTTGTATGGACAAAGTAAGGAAGTTTCGCTTGCGCGTACAAAAATTAATTTTCATTTTATTATCAAAATCTAAAATATAAATTTTAAAGTCGAAAATATATATTTGGTTTTATTTTTATTTTTAATTATAAGAATATCATTTTATTTTTTATTTTTAAAAGTTTATATAAGAAAATAGAACAAAATAAATGATTTTTTATTCTAACTTTTGAAAATAGGAAATAAATTAAAAGTATTTTTATAATTAAAAGAGAAAGTACAAATCCAAAAAGTGGATAAATACTTAGATCTAAATTTAAGTGAAGGGAACCAATAATATCAACTGAGCTATCTATTCAAACAGTTGGTTTGAAACTATCCAGTTCATGACCCAATGAGCAGTGATCAGAACCCTTCAAACTTTCACACATAAATAAATCATTTGGGATTAAAGTTTCTGAAAATTTCACATCATTTGGTCTCCAACACAAGAATTATCACTTTCAGTTTATCATACTGACAGCACATAGGCATGGAGGAAGGGGTGGATGCAGATGAAGTGGTGAGGTCAGCGAGCAGCTTGAGGATGAGCGTTGGATCTTTGAGCAGGAGGAGTTGGGTGTCAGCAAGTGTTTCTGAGATGTGGGGTGTTGGACATGGTGGGGATGTGTTTGAGAGGAGCAATAGGGTGGATGATGATGAAGGGGAGCTCATGTGGGCAGCCATAGAGAGGCTTCCCACATTTGAGAGGCTAAGGAAAAGCATAGTCAAAAGGGTTTTAGAAGAGAGTGGAAGGTTCAATTATGACGAGCTTGATATATCCAATCTTGCTATCAACGACAAGAACACACTCCTTCATGCCATGCTAACCAATGTTGAACGTGACAATGAGAGGTTCCTCCGTAGGATCAGGGAGAGGATTGATAGGTTCTTTTTTTCTTTTTCTTTTTTTAAATTTATTATTGCCTTAATTTCTCTACCTCACCTTCTATTATATATCACCAAATCTTGTGTTCGTGTCATCAAGAACATAAAGCAATTATTTGTTTAATTTTTTGGTTTTGTGGTATGATATAGTCATGGACAATTGGACATGACATGACAGTTGTTGTTTCTCATGTTTGGAGTACCATAATTCATATTTTAATTGTATATTTGACTGTATTTGGATTATGTTGTGTGATCTGCAAGTGATGATCAAGTTTCATGTTTAATTTGTTGATTAGGGTGGCTATAGAGATTCCACAGGTCGAAGTCCGATTTGAGCATTTGTTTGTGGAAGGAGATGCATTTAATGGAACCAGAGCACTGCCAACCTTATTGAACTCCACCATGAATGCGATAGAGGTATTTACTATTCCTCTCTCTGTGATTCAATACGTTTCTTTCCACCATGAAAATTTGTTTCAATTTTTTATTTTTAAAATAATTACTTTAATTATTTAACTCTTAAATTATGAAATATACACATTAGTATTCATATACCATATCTTTATTTCATTTCCAATTCCTATGCTAACAAGAGTTAGCAACAAAAAATCTTGGTTGTGTATAGATTTTTTTAAGTATTTTATTATTAATTATATCTATGATTTTTTTAATTGATTTGTCTATTTATCAACTCAATAATAATTCTATTTATTAATATATATGATCTTAGATTATAAATAATGAATTTTCTTTAGAGTTTAGATACTTGATTAATACAATTATTTTTATTATGTTAATATTAATTATTATTTACGGTGATAGTTGTGTCTCATGAACTAGGATATTTTAGATTTTTTATTTATAGTTATTTTGAAATAATTATTATTTTTCAATTTTGAGGCACAATTTTAAAATATTTAACTGATTTAAGACATGAAATAAAATTCATTAACATGAAACTATGACATCCAATTAATGTTTGTAGAAAAAATATAACAAATATGATAAAAGTTGTATGAACAGTAACTCCAATAATGAACAATTGAAAAATTGAACACTCTAACATTATATTCTTTTTCAATTATTACTAGAATTTACTTTTCATGCGATTTTCATTTTATGACCCTTTTTTTTCAAGCATCAATTGAATTTCATAATTTTTATGTAAATAAATTTAATTAAACAAGTTTTACATCTTAAATTAGTAAAAAAAAAATTCAAAATCGAGTCTAAAAATTGAAAAACGATAATTATTTTGAAAGAATAACATTAACTCAAATTTAATAATTAAAATACTAAAATGAATCTTTTAAAAAATAAATAAAAAAAATAATTTTCATAATAAAATAAAGAATCAAAATTATAATTTGGTCTATTTATTATTTATTTATTTTAAATCATTAGAATTGACTTAGTGATGAAAATTTTGAATAATTAACCTTGAGGTATTAAGTTTGAATCTCATTTATTGTACAC
Source organism: Mucuna pruriens (assembly GCA_025330945.1). Taxonomy (NCBI): domain Eukaryota; kingdom Viridiplantae; phylum Streptophyta; class Magnoliopsida; order Fabales; family Fabaceae; genus Mucuna; species Mucuna pruriens. The sequence goes on along the minus strand of JAENHJ010000361.1, from coordinate 1,227,232 downwards.
AAAAAATATTATTTATTTTTAAGATAATGTGTATTTCTTAAAAAATGTTAATTATATAAATTATTATAATAAAAAGATGTTTAACTCAGATATTTTTATTAAAATAGTTAGAATATAGTTACAAATTAATTAAAGATTTAGATGAGATATTAATAAATAAGGATATAATTAGTTTTTTAAGTGATAAATATTTTAAAATAAACTAAAATTTTTAAAATGATAGAAATTATGGGAATAAGAAACAATTAAAAATATTAAAGTCTATTTAATGTGACAATAACATTAAAATATGAGTTTAATATTCATATAGTAAAAAAATTTCTCATTTATTAATATTTTTGCTTGTATATTATATAAAATACAAGATAAATATTTATTTGTATATAAATAAAATTTATAATAAATAAGTATTTTTAACATATAAGTTATATTATAATTAAATTTATAATAAATAATGTTTTAAATATAAAAATATTATTTTAAATTTGTAATGAATAATTTAAATTATAAATTTGTGATATTAAATTATTTTAAACTATTTAGAGATGAAAAAATTTAGTACATCAACAACATTTTGTATTTATTATTTGTTTGAAGTTGTAGAAATATTTTTATTGATAATCCAAAAAAATTGTATATTTTAAAACTAATAAGTATGTATCTTATGTATTGATAAAATATTTTTAAATTTAGATAACATAAAAATGTATAAATTAAAAGGATAAAATATTTAAAATTATGAAAATGTGTATAATTAATTAAAAAATAAATTTAAAAGAAAAAAATTAATTATACCCAGTATTTTTATTAAGAAATTACACTAAAAGTTTTAACTATTCTCAAAAGACTATACTATTTTAATTTAATAAATAGAGATAACTATTTGTCAGAGCTTTCTTGTTTGGTGTGCACCTGTTTTAAATGTTTGAACATTACATGTTCCTAACTTTGAGCCAACGGACTCCTCCAATGGGACCCATGAGTGCATGTGCATCTCAAGCTCTACACGGACACTTAATTTAATACTCAGCTGTGAACCAACAAAATTTAATATTCAGGAAAATAGATAGCCCCGGGAAGAAAAAAAAAATGAAATGCAAAATAGCGATAGTAATTAGTAACCATTTATATATGGAACAAGGTTCCTATTTCTTTTATCATTGGAGAGAGAAATTTGTTATGTGCTATTGGGTGATGCTGGTGTCCAATCTCATAACTTGTAAGAGTTTGTTTGTTTTATGTTAGCAATCAATTTTTTTTTATTATAATAGTCTTTAAAATTTTAAAAATCAAATAAAATTTTTAAATTAAAGTTTGTTTATTATGTTAGGATCTATAATTAATTAATTAATTTAATAATAATAAGTTATAAAATTTATACATTATAATAATAGTAAGTCGTACATATCAGGAATTAAAATGATCATAATTTTAATTTAATAAAATTATTTGATTTTTTTTAATTTCAGAGAGTATTATGAAAATATTTCACATACTAAAATAGAAGTTTATTCCATATTATTTTAAAATAAAATTTATGATTAAAATATATATCTTATTTATATTAAAATTAATTTTATCTAAATTTAAAATAAATTAGTACTAAATTAATTTTAACATGGAGAAATTGGTTGACTTAAGTACGATCCTTAATCGGGCTTAAAGTCATCTCCATTGGGAGATGCTTCAACGCCCTTTTCTTATTAAGATCTTGTATTGGAGATATGTCTCATTAACAACCATTCATGCACCAAGTGCTTGTATAAGCACATGTGTTTTACTTTTTTTTTTATTATTATACAGTGTACTTTTTATAAAAAATAATAATAATAAAATTTTTAATCATTAATATTACTACCTTGTATATTTTTTTATAATTCAAATTTGTGTGCTAATATAAATCGGATATCATAAAAACCATACAAATTTTTTTTTTTGATTAATTGTCTGTGTAAATTTTTGTATACTTACAACATATGCCTATTGAAATCTAAATTTAAACTAGTAATTTTCCATGCATTATATGAATATTTTTAAATTTAAGTAAAAATTTAAAAAATAAAATAAGATATAAATATAATAGCAAAATTACATATTTTAAGAAAAAATAATAGAAAAGATTTTCATTGTCAACGATGTAACTTCTATTTTATTATACAAAAACAAATTAAAATACTTCTTTTGAAATTAAAGAAGAAATTATCAAAGCATATTCTTTAACATAGATACATCATCTTTCTATCTATCAATTTGATATAGTGTGTTAAAATTTAAAATTTAAAATTTAAATTGGGATTATAATTTATGTAATAAGATTTGAGAAGAATAAAAGATATAAAAAATATACCTAATGCGAAGTCATGAAACACTCGGGAATTTATAATATTTGAATGAATAATTTTATAATGTAGTATAAAGATATGCATTATGGGACAATTAACGATTAATTGTTATAAATCTTCTTTCCCTTTAAGAGGAGTCAATTGTATCTTGTATCTTGTGGGTGTCATATATGATAAAATCTATCACCAGTAAAAAGTTTAAGATGAAGTATAATGAAACAATGATTAGTTGAAGTCTTAGTATAATTCCACCTTATCAAAGGAATTGTGATGCAATCTACTTCTACATTTGCAGTTCTTCTTTATAGTTCCTTAGACATAGTTATCTATATTTTTTAAAGAGCATTTGTCTAATAATATTGTCTTCTTGGTTTGTGGCAAACAGAGAATTCTTGGATCAATAAATCTTCTTACCTCAAAGAAAAGTGTTAAGATACTCCAAGATGTTAGTGGAATTGTCAAGCCTGCAAGGTACTTGATAGTCTTTTTTATTAAATTGATCTTACGTAATGCATTTCCTAACTTGAAATGAGTATGAATTGGGAATATGTACTTAAGATTGCTTGGAGGAGGGATTAACTCTCTACTGAACCCTACCTTATAGAAAAACAAAACAAATAAAGTTATATAAATACCATCAGAGTTCAATTACAAAGTTTCAACCCTGCTGGTTGAACTCTACACAAAAATTTTTAAATGTATTCTATTATATTTTAAATGTGAGAAATGTTTTTTTTTTTCAAAAATGCATCAATATATTATTTTAGGTATGTTGTTATTTTGTTTTATAACTTTTCTTTTTCCTTATCTCTATTTGTTTATCTTTCTCAAACACTCTCTAGATTGACCTTGCTTTTGGGACCTCCGAGATCAGGAAAAACTACATTGTTACAAGCACTTGCTGGAAAACTAGACAGAGATTTAAGGGTTGGTCGTCCTCTTACTCCATCTTTAATAGACAATGCAATGATATCTTCCTATTTTTTTCTTTCATTTTATCCAAATGATAATTAAGCATGATTGAGAATTTGCCTTTAACTAACCAAAAGAGGAAGAAAAATAATATTTCCCCTTATTTAGTGTATCAGTCAATATCAATATGTGTAGAATAATGATACTTTACATGTTAAATATATGTTCATTCTTCTATCTTTATCTCACTTGTGCATTATTTCTAACACGGTGAACATGATTGATTTTTCAATGAAATGAACAATATGACATCTAAGTTTCTTAGTTTTGATTATGCATCATCAAATTTATACATGAACAGGTATCTGGAAGAGTCACTTACTGTGGTCATGAGTTATCAGAATTTGTTCCTCAAAGAACGTGTGCTTATATTAGTCAACATAATCTTCATCATGGAGAGATGACAGTTAGAGAGACGCTAGACTTTTCTGGACGTTGCTTAGGAGTTGGAACGAGACATGATCTACTAGTAGAATTGTTAAGGCGAGAAAAGCAAGCGGGACTTAAACCAGATCCAGAGATAGATGCTTTCATGAAAGCCACAGCAGTGGCAGGTCAAGAAGCAAGTCTTATTACAGATTATGTCCTCAAGGTTTGATGCTTCTATTTTTATTTCATTATTGTTCTTTCACTCGTTATGCTATGTTTCTCACCATCTAACATATCAAAGAAAATAAACTCAGGTTCTTGGATTGGAAATATGTGCTAATACTTTGGTAGGGGATGAGATGAGGAGGGGCATATCAGGTGGAGAAAAAAAAAGGTTGACTACTGGTATGGCAAAAAATAGTTATAAGAAAATTTTATCTCGCTAAAGAGAAAATATTAGTTTTCTTCAATTACTTCTATCCATTTCAAAATATTACGTTTGCCTAATTCTCAATTCGTGGCTTTCATATGATGGATGCAGGTGAGATGTTGGTAGGACCTGCAAAAGTCTTCTTAATGGATGATATTTCAACTGGTTTGGATAGTTCCACAACCTTCCAAATTGTTAAGTTCTTGAGGCAGCTAGTGCATGTCATGGATGTTACAATGATAATATCTCTTTTACAACCTGCACCAGAAACATTTGACCTTTTTGATGACATAATCTTGCTTTCAGAAGGTCACATTGTCTACCAAGGTCCACGTGACAATATCCTTAATTTTTTTGAGAGTGTGGGCTTTAGATGCCCTGAAAGGAAAGGAATTGCAGACTTTTTACAAGAGGTTACTTCTAGAAAGGACCAAGAGCAGTACTGGTTCCCAAAGGACAAACCATATCATTTTATCAATGCACCTGAGTTTGTAGCTTACTTCAACAATTTTGGCATGGGCCAACAACTTTCCCAAGAGCTTCAAGTTCCTTATGACCGTGCCAAAACTCATCCTGCTGCATTGGTTAAAGATAAATATGGGATCTCAAAACTAGAACTCTTTAAGGCATGTTTTGCAAGAGAGTGGCTACTAATGAAGCGTAGTGCTTTTATATACATATTTAAGACTACTCAGATTATGATAATGTCTTTGATTACTATGACAGTGTTTTTTAGAACAGAAATGAAAAGTGGCCACCTTGATGATGGGGGAAAATTTTATGGCGCATTGTTCTTTAGCCTCACTAATATAATGTTCAATGGAATGGCTGAGCTTGCAATGACTATTTTTAGACTTCCTGTTTTCTTCAAGCAACGAGATTTATTATTCTATCCAGCATGGGCTTTTGCACTTCCCATATGGATCTTTCGAATCCCTCTTTCTTTGATGGAGTCGGGATTATGGGTTGTCCTTACTTATTACACCATAGGCTTTGCTCCAGCTGCAAGTAGGTATGAAGTACACTAATTTGTTAATTTATATAAAGGAATCAACCATTCTAGAAGTTTATATTGCTACATGTAGATATACTATAATTTGTTTTATTCCATAAGTAAAAATTCAGAAGTGAATCATTGCATGATTATGGTTTGTTATTTATTCTTAGGAGTAATTTTTTGAAAGTGTAATTGATACAATTCCATTGTTCATTTGTTTTATTAACTTGGTAGTAGAAAGCAATTATCTGCATTCAATAATAAATTTAAATAATTATTGCAGATTTTTCCGTCAATTATTAGTATTCTTTTGTGTTCATCAAATGGGTATGTCTCTATTCCGATTCATTGCTGTTCTTGGAAGAACACTAGTTGTGGCGAATACGCTTGCTTTCTTTATACTACTACTTACTTATGTGCTTGGTGGATTCATTATTGCCAGAGGTGAGCTTTAATTATTATTTTGCACTATCTACTCAATTAGTAATATGAAATGCATGTCAAAAAGCAATATTTCATTCACTCAAGTAATTGTGTCAAGAATAATGGTTCATGTAACTTCAACAATCTCCTTTACAGATAACCTTGAACCCTGGATGAAATGGGGTTTTTATGCTTCTCCTATGATGTATGGTCAAAACGCCATTGTGATTAATGAATTCCTTGATGAGAGATGGAATGTTGTAAGATCTTTAACATGTGGAAATGTTTTCTCTATTTCATTCATTTTCTTGCAAAACTGCATTCATTTATCTTTTTTGCAGCCAAACATGGACCTAAGAATTAATGAGCCCACGGTTGGGAAGGCTCTTCTCAAGGCTAGAAGCATGTTTACTGAAAACTATTGGTACTGGATTTGTATCGGTGCTCTCCTAGGCTTTTCTCTGCTTTTCAACATTTGTTTTACACTTGCTCTAACATTTTTGAATCGTAAGTTCCCATACTATTGCTTGTTTCTGTTATTGCCATAAAACTATCTCTAACAAGATCTTAAATTGCAGCATTTGCAGATTCTAAATCTATTATTCTAGACGAGGAAAACGAGAAAAGGGAAACTACAGAAGAGAGTTTTGTTTCAACTGATAAATCATTTGAAAGTACTGAATCTTACCTTTTCTTTTTTGTTAATAATAATATAGTATAAGATTTGGAAAACGTTTTCTATTTTTGTACTTCCACTTTATTTCCTAAATTTTATTGTTTTTTTTTTCTTTTTTCCTTTTTACTTTTTCTTGTGATAAACTTTAGAAATAAAGGGAAAAAGTGAAAAAAAGATTTCACAAACCAAATGGTCCCTACTCTACATTTTCTTTCTAGTAATGTTCAAACATACCTACTTATTTTGTTTCATCACTTTTATCAGAATGTGTACTTTGCCCTGCATGGTTTGAAATGAATTTTTTGTATTGATTTTGTCATGTTTTCAACTTTAATTTCTTACTTAAAATTTAAAATTACATCAAATGTCTGTTAGTTATTATAACGCATTCCTTTTCAATTATAAATTAAAATGTTTGGATGCAGACATTGGTATGGCAGAAAAAACAACTATAGAGAGTTCAACTCCCAAAGCAGATACTGCGATAGCCAAGACGGGAATGGTGTTACCCTTTAAGCCTCTATCACTTGCTTTTGATCACGTGAACTACTACATCAATATGCCAGCTGTAAATTCTAAACATCTAATCCTAACTTAATCATCTCCAACTATTATTTACTTTATTATTTTTCACCGCTTTGTTTTCGTACTTGTGACAAATATATAGATGTTGATTAACTACATTTGCATTTGTATTAATCCTTCGATGTACAATGTCTCAATAGTGTTTTCATATCAGGAAATGAAAAAACATGGAGTTGAAGCAAGTCGACTTCAACTATTAAGAGATGTTAGTGGTGCTTTCAGACCTGGAGTACTAACAGCACTAGTAGGTGTAACTGGTGCTGGAAAAACCACATTGATGGATGTTCTAGCTGGAAGAAAAACTGGAGGTTATATTGAAGGAAGCATTAGCATATCTGGTTACCCAAAAAAGCAAGCAACTTTTGCTCGGATTAGTGGATATTGTGAACAAAATGATATACACTCTCCAAATATCACAGTGTATGAATCTATTGTCTTTTCTGCTTGGTTGCGTCTTGGTAAGGAGGTTAAGAGAGAAATAAGGAAGGTATGCCTTAATGAAATCAACTATTGTATTGAACTCAAACTCCTTTTTTTCTCATGAACTTTTTCTCTATTTATATAAAAACATTATATTTGCCAATCTCCATAATTTGACACATGATAATCACTTTTTTTTATGAACTCTTCGTCCTTTAAGAACATATATAGAGTCAAAACCATGGGTCTAAGTTTCACAGTTTGACCAAGATGTCTATGTGTCTATTCCAAGAAACAAAAATAAAAAAATAAACAACGATACCAATAATGTATTAGTGGCTTTTTGTTGCTGGTATGAGAGTTGAAACGTACAAGCTATCGTGTTTTTGGATATCAAATATCAAGATTTAAAGAGTTTTTTTAAGCAAATTTCCCAAAATATAACTATTGTGATAAGTCTAAGCAACTGTAGAGCATGCATAATCATACCATTTTATTGATCTCTCAATTCTAGCCTCATGTTTTACTTAATAAATTATGTAACTAAATTATCTCCATCAATGTAACTGTTATGAAGAATTATTCTTAAAGAACCTCTCTTGTGGCAGATGTTTGTTGAGGAAGTTATGAACCTTGTTGAGCTAAATCCGGTGAGAAATTTTCTAGTAGGTCTTCCTGGCATAGATGGTTTATCAACAGAACAAAGAAAGAGGCTAACCATTGCTGTAGAATTGGTTGCCAATCCTTCTATCATCTTTATGGATGAGCCAACCTCAGGCCTTGATGCTAGAGCTGCAGCAATTGTTATGCGTACTGTTAGAAATACAGCAGATACAGGGAGAACTATTGCTTGCACAATTCATCAACCAAGCATTGACATATTTGAAGCTTTTGATGAGGTATGACTTCCCATGATTTGGAAGATGAAATTATTATTTCTAAGAGAATTATGAAGATACAATGTTCACTCAACTTAATCTTTCCTCCAGCTGCTTTTGATGAAGAGAGGAGGACAAATCATATATAACGGTCCATTAGGTCAACAATCTCAGAAGCTTATAGAGTACTTTGAAGTGAGTATGAGTTGTACACTGCAAAATGTATACATTCTCAAATTCAATAACATTGTAAACATTTGCAGGCTATTCCAGGAGTTCCAAAAATCAAAGATGGTTATAATCCTGCAACATGGGTTTTGGAGATTAGTTCTCCAGCAGTTGAGAGTCAACTTAATGTAGACTTTGCAGAATTGTTTACTAATTCAGGATTATACCAGTTAAGTATTAATTGAAGTTGTATTCCCTGAGTACTGACATTGTTCCCCCTTTCTAATATGAAATTAGATATGATCTTCTTTTTTCATTTTTGACATCAACTCTTTTCAGGAAGAATCAAGAACTTATTAAAGAGCTAAGCACACCTTTAGAGGGAACAAAAGACATTGATTTCCTTACTAAATACTCCATGACCTTTATTACTCAATGTAAAGCTTGCTTTTGGAAACAACAATTGTCCTATTGGAGGAATCCACAGTATAATGCCATTCGATTCTTCGTGTCAATATCCATTGCTGTTGTTTTTGGACTCATTTTTTGGAAAAAAGGAGATAAAACGTAAGTCCACATGTTCTCCTTCTATGTATTGTACTTGCAAAAAAAAAGTAGTTTAACTTTTGATAGGATAACCCATGAAACAAGTAAGATAATAAGTACCATAGGTTCTCGATTGGACAGTAATGGAAAAATTTAAAGCTTTGTTCATATTGGACTATACTTCCTATTGAAATTTTAAAATTAAGGAGAAAGTATGACAAGTTGAAATCTTTGTAGGAATCATCAATATCTTTTTAATCGTTACTTAATGCAACATTTATCATAAAACCACACAATCATCTACAAGAACTCTTATTGATCTCTATTTTTTTTATTTTCTTTTAAAAGACATCAACAATGTTTTTATCAACATAGTCCAAAAGAAAATTCAATGAATATTTTCACAATCATAAAAGGTGACTTAGGTAAGGATAAATTATTTTTGTCTACAGAGATACAGAGCAAGATCTTATGAATCTAATGGGAGCTATGTTTACTGCTGTTTTCTTTCTTGGAGGCTCCAACACTACCTCTGTCCAACCCATAGTTGCAATAGAAAGAACAGTATTCTACCGTGAAAGAGCAGCTGGAATGTACTCAGCTCTACCTTATGCAATTGCTCAGGTAAATGTAGCTACCCTTTCACTGAAAACACAGAAAAAATATTTGATAATTTAAATCTCAATGATTGAGAAAATTTATGGTACAGGTGGCAATAGAATGTATTTATGTTGCAATCCAAACATTGACCTTTGCTCTTATCCTTTACTCAATGATGGGGTTCCTTTGGCAAGTTGACAAGTTCTTATGGTTTTACTACTTCATGTTCATGTCATTTGTCTACTTCACACTTTATGGCATGATGACGGCAGCTCTGACACCAAATCCTCAAATTGCTGCAATTGTTATGTCTTTCTTTCTAGTGTTCTGGAACATGTTCTCAGGTTTTGTTATCCCAAAATCGGTAAGTATAGAAAAACAATAATATATAATTAAATATATTTATATCTAGGGAGTAACATAATCAATTGTGCATTGGCATGCATTAAATATAGCTCACACATAATATATAGAGCGCACCTATTGAATTTTTTTTTTGGCAATCCATTCTAAAAGTCAGTTTGGATACATTTTTCACCAACTCACGTAAAGGTAAAGAAAACAAGCACCCAACTTATGAAAAAATTGAATAAGGGGAATTTTTTTAAAAGTTTAGGTAAGTTAATTTTAATTTATGAACCAAGTTTAATTTATTTTATTTTTTTTATAAATACTTATTTGAAATTTTATCTACACTAACTTTAAGGTGATAACTAGAAATCTTTATAAATACCACAATATTATAGCTCTTAATATTTAGATTTTTCCTCTGTCATAGGTTTCAAGACACTAAGTTGACCACTTACAATTTTAACTAAATATGGTTTAGTCTAAAATTATAGGAAAAAAAATGGTTTTTATATGATTTAAAATTATCAAACAAACTAAGTACTATACTTGAAATTTGATAATCATAGTGTAAAATTCTTCAAGTGATACAACTCTTTTTTTCACATATTTTTTTGGATCATTGAGTGTACTATCATGTCTACACAGATTCATTTACAATCTAATGGTTACTTGCACACCCATAAATTAAAATATTTTTGTGTGTTCAATATTTTTCCTAACTCATAAGAATCAAGTGCTAATTGAAGTTATAGCACAGACATGCACTTCTTTGACCTTTGATATTCCTAGGTTTTAGGACACTAAATTTTGTGCTACATCAAGTAAACTTTCACATTTGTCCTTGAAATTACAATTATTATTCATTTTAATTTATGAAATTACAAAACAAAATTTTAATCTAAAATTAACAAAACAAATTTTGATCCATAAAATTAACAATTGTCAATTATTTTAATCTCTAATGTTAAAGTTTGTTGGTAAATTTGATTTCAAACATCAAGGAACAAATTAATTATAGAATGATGATTGTCAACTTCACATACCAAATTAACAATGATAAGGACTGAACTAACTGGTAGTGCCAAATTTAGGGACCATAATGTTGATAGTTGTTAAAGCTAAGAAATAAATTTACATTTCTTTTTGTATTAAGGAATAAATTGATTAGTGGTGAAAATTTTAGAGACTAAATGGTATTTTATTTTTACTTAATCACAATTTCGATAACAGCATAAACAAACTAAAACTATTGGATGATTCTCTCTTTTGCAGCAAATTCCAATATGGTGGAGGTGGTATTACTGGGCATGTCCAACTGCTTGGAGTGTATATGGCCTAGTGACATCCCAGGTGGGTGACAAAGATACTCCGATTGAGGTACCTGGTTCAAGAACAATGTCAGTGAAAGCATTCCTTCAGAAACAGATGGACTATGAATATGATTTCCTTGGAGTTGTTGTTGTTGCTCATATCGCTTTTGTTGCATTGTTTCTTTTTGTTTTTGCTTATGGTATCAAGGTCTTTAATTTCCAAAAGAGATAAGCAACACATAATAAATGAACATAATAAACATAAATAAAAAGAAATAAAGAAAGACATTTAAAGGTTTTTGTCCAATAAATAAGTAGCATTATGATTTTCACACTATTTGGAATTTTCACTTGTATTTGTTCAACATCTTAAGTTTGTCATCAACATATCCTCCTCAATTGTACAAATATTAATGACCGTTGTGCATATTAGTGTGAGAATATGGACTATTTTTTTAAGTTGACATTCTTTCTATCGAGAAAAAATGTTTAACTGGTGAAGAAGAAAAATATTAGTTACTTTCCCTTCATAACTATCTTTGTCTCTTTCTTTGAGTTTGAATATTTGTTAGATCGTGTATGGAGTACAAGTCAAAATTCCATCCTTTCACTACTTCAGAGCAAGGAAAGGAAGGGAAAAATAAGATTTTTATTTATTTATTTAATTTTTCATTTTATTCTTGATTGGACTCGAAGTAAGGTTTGGGATTGGAAGAACAACCTTTTATTTCTTCATGTTAACAGATTCTCCAAGAAATTTATCCAAAGTTAGATGTTTAATACAATTGCATACAAAATGTACTAATAACTGATTTGTTGAAATAAGAAAAATGTTATATATATGATAATTATGTTGAGATATTAACCAGAACGAATATTTGTCCGAAGAAAAACTTACAAAATGTTATTTAATTGTTAGGATATTTATTTTGGTCAATGATTATTAGGACAAGTTCTTTGCGTAATCACGCGAGATATATTTGTTTGGTGTGATCCATATATAAATTTTTAAGGTTCCAATGAGTTTGTGCTACGGGTGTTTCTCTCATTTTTACTAATACAAATTATTACATTTAAGTATAACTCAAATTTTTTTTTTAAAAACTCAATTATTTTTTTAACACAATAAAAATTTGTGTATATATATATATACTTGTTTTATTCTTTTAGTTCCTACAAAAGTTTGATTTTGTTCTTTATAAATTTCTATTACTATTTATTAATGATATATCAATTATTTATTGGAGAACAAGTCTAATATTTCTTAAATAATAGGGATTAAAATAAATATTTTTAATATAAGATCGACTTATACTAAAAATTTATAATTTTATAAGGATTAAAATAATACCATTAAGGGTTATAATCGCAAAACAAAATTTTATAAGGACCAAAACTATAAGAAAAATCTTATAAGGAATAAAAGTATAAAATAGGTATATATAAGGATTAAACACATATTTAAGTACCAACATTAATCAACACAAGTGGTAGCTCCTTGTGTTCCTTAACCAAGATGTTAAATGTTCAATTTTAACTTTGGGTATAAAAAAAATCATGTTGAGAAAAAATATCTCATTTTTTTAAAGGCTTACCTTACCACAAAAGAAAAATAACTTACTTTTTGAACACAAAATAAGTTTATCTCTTGTTACTCAATTTTAATACGAGAAAAAGAAAATAAGTATAATGTATTTTATTGTACAATTTTAGTATGAAAAAAAAAGATAAGTTAAATATTTTATCTTATTAAAATTAATGGTTCGTAAAAGATATTTAATGCAACATTTAATATAGATACTTTCTTTCTATTGAAAGATGAAAAATGAAGGAAGACTTAAAGTCATCTCTTGAGTTTGAAGGAAGACTTAAAGTCATCTCTTGAGTTTTACTTATAGATACCAGAGTTATTGAAAAAACAAGCATTAGAAACTTATCCAAGAATGAGCTAAGCTCACTAGTACATTATTCTTAGGTGTAAAATCTTTGTTGGAAAAAAAGACTTGATCTAGAATATCATTCTACTTTACCTTTATTCATTTCAAAGTGAAATTGGTTAAAGCTTGGAAGAGTTTTATATGTAAAGAATACTTGGTTAATTGCTTAAGATAAATTAAAAAAATACTTAATTAATTGCTTAAAGAGATAAGTTAAAAAATACTTATGTTAAGTTTGGAAAAACTTTGTGTAAACAATACTTGTAGTTGTAATCTTAGTCTCAATTTAGAGATTAATAAGTTTAAAAAATTATGTTTTTATCTCTCTTTATATTATGTTTTGAGATTTTTGTTTTAAAATTTTCCTTTAAGCCAGTGTTAATCACATTATTTAAAAAAAATAAAATAATATTTTCAAAAACTAAATAACATCGTATGTTATTAAGACGAATCTATCTATAACAAAAATTTTTAAAATAAAATTTAACCTTATATTTTTTTTCTTGTGCACCATAATATATATGTTAATATTTTAACAAATAAGTAAAGATCATTTACTTATTATATATATACATATATTATATACATAAAAGCTTTTTTTTTCTACAATATATATTAGTATTTTAAAAAATAAGTCAATATCAATTACTTATTTTATATATATATATATAATAAGCTTTAAGTACATAATATGTCGAACAACATTTATTTATATATATATATAAATAAACGTTGTGATTAAAGTTTTTTTATATAATATATGTATATATAATAAGTAATTGATGCTTACTTATTTTTTTTCTTTAAAATATCAATTATATATATATAACATGTCTTTCAACGGTCAATAACTAGTTAAATTTATAATTGCAGCATATGATAATAACAATGAAGATTATATATGATTCTCAATTTTAATCAAATCTTTAATCAATTTATATAATAACAATAGATGTTGGAATTAGAATTGAATATTGTCAAATCGTACAAATTTTTTTCAAAAAAAAACTAAATTTCATTAGAAGAATTAATTAAATGATTTTTCAAATCATAAAAGAGACACAAATATGATAAAATAAAAATAGAAGAAAACTTACATGAAATTTGAAAGAGACACAAAAATATTGTTTTCTCCTTATCATCATGAAGATCGAGAGATTTGAATGATAATCAATCTTGATCAGATATTTATATTTGAAAGAAAGAGTATTATTGTTTTTTTATATAATTAAAACTTTCCAATTTACATGACTGCAGAAAGTCTAGATTTCCACGACTTCAATCGCATTAGCCACGACAGCGCCTTGAAACATGAGACATATCATAGACATTAGGCCATTGATGAATGATTGGACCAACTCACTGAGCTTCAAACGTGGAAAACCACCCCTCAACAAGTTGGATGATTTATCCAATTCAATTTACATACCCAAATTGATTTACTAGTCATGGTTTAGTTTAGTTTATTTACCTTGATAGATGATATCAAATACTTTAGTCACAAATCAATTTAAAGATTATCAAGTAAACTCTTGTATTAGTTTTTGAAATTATAAGCATCATTCATTTTAATTGCTGACGTTATAAAATTCTTACTTTAGTTTCTAATTCCATAAAATGACATTTATTTTAATTTATTCTGGTGTAAAACAATAGTATCAAATAAAGTAAAACTTTACTATAATGAATGACTTGTTATAAAATTTAAAGAATAAAGTGGGAATTTTATAAAGTTAAATATTAAAGTGAGAAACACTTATAATATGGAAGACAAATAGAAACTTACCCAAAGATTATTATTATCATAAGAATTTCTGCTTTTAGAGAGGAAGGGTGTTTGTTGTTAACAACAAAACAACTAAATAACAATAGACAGCAACTTCGTATATTTGCTATAAATCTTTTACATAACCATTCCAAACTGGAAAAAAAAAATGAAAATTGTGATAAGCAATAGACAGCAACTTCGTGTAATCTCCATTACAACAACGGGGTATAGTGTTATAAGTTTATATATTATATATTTTGCTACTTCGAGTAGTGGGGGCATGTATATAAGAATAACATGCAAAAACTATTGAAAATACAAATTGATGCTGGAAGAAGTAGCTTCGATGTGTGACTAGAAATTATGGGATGTGTGACTAAAAATTATGGGTTTAACGTGACAAACAAACACTTATTTGAAACTCAAGTGTCCCATTAATTTTACAAGTGTTATCTTACTGTATTTTATATCTATTCATAAATGGTCACTAACAAATTGAATCATTACAAATACACTGCCGTAAATATAATATGATTTTAAAAATGAAAAGCAGAAACCAATATACCTAGTAAATTTATTTGTAGAGATACATTTAATGTAAATTCCAAATAACCATGACAGCTTACCCTCACCATTATAGTTTGATAATAAAATATTGTTTTCAGAACATTGATGACATCCATCCTAAGCTATCATTGATCAAAAGCCTACATTGTTCGATACAAAAGCTCGGGATTCTGCATAGTCAAATTCAGTCAAAACATTCAGAAACTGAACTTAAGGACTTTTAAATGAAATTCCAGTTCCCGAACTATATACATAACATAAACTACTGACAAAAGAGGCGTAGGAAAAAACAGACTGCAATTAGAACACTCAATTGTAGGGAAAAACAGATTATGAAATTAGAATACTCAATTCTAAGGCATCAGGAGACCATAAAATTCAAGAAACGATATTGGATCTTCAATCTTCAACCACACTGATAGTTAGTTAACTATCGCCTCTCATCGGTTTTAACAGGAGCTTTATCCAGGTCGTCAATTTCCTTCCTACTCTTTACCATACTCCATTTCTTACTATTGAAATCTAGTTTGTCCAAGTCCTCTGCAATTCCCACGTAACCATAAAGAATATTCTCCACTTTGTCTCCCTCATCTGTCTCACTGGTGCTACAGCTTTTAATATTTTCAGATTTTACTCTCTCATATTCAGCTCTACTGCGATTATTGTCGGAAAGATATTTATGAAGCCTCTCTGCATCTCCCAGCCCACCAAAGGTACCCAGAAATTTCACCAATATAATACTTTGGTCTGCAGGCTTCCCTAAGCATAGTTTGATTCTTCCTCTCACAAAACCTTTGCCTGAAAGTTTACAATAAATAAATAAAAAATGCCAAATGAACAGTTTTAACAAGGCAACACAATTAATGAGTAAATTCCAAGGAAGAATAAGAGTTTCATATAGTATAAATTTAACATGCATATTCCAGTGGATGATTTATGCATATAATCAAACTAAAACATAAAACTAAGTAACATTTGGTTCATTATAAATTATGTTTAAGTTGAATAATTACTATTGCATAGTATCACAGCATCCAAACACAAACTCACCTCTTAGAAACGCCTCAATTGTTTCCATGCTTACAACCTTCCAGTGTTGCGGATTGTCATCAGACATGGATATGTTATGGATAATAACAATAGGAGGCCAAAGAATCAAATCCTCCTTTTGAGCCAGAGCTTCTGCATGAGGCAAGACCTGGGGAACCCAAGTTACTGTATCTTGGGGAACAATGGTATCCCATCCCATCAGAACACAGACTGCTTTGTGAAGACCCAAGTGTTTTGCCCTCAACCCAGCCTTATGGGACATAAAAGCATGAGTTACAAGGCGTTGAGTGTCCATGAATTCTTTTGACGAGCTGTTACCATTAAGAAAGATAAATGGGACAAGTAAACACGTTATAAGTTGTACAACATAAATTACAATTCATCTTACAAATAAAGCTTACTAATAATTTGTACATTATAAATTTTTTTCAAGCATGAAAGAATACAACACAATGCAGAAAAAGATAACATTACAGTATTTTCATTACAATGTAACCAACAAAGATCAAGTCCGAAGCCTAGGAAGAAAATGAAAAATATTGAAATAAAATAAAATTTGGTGGTAATCTTCAAGATTAATAACAGGAATCAATCAGAAAAAAGATAAAGGAACACCCTAAAATATTAATAGCTTATATAACCACTTGCATGCTTATCGACTTCCCAAGAGTACCTGGGATTAGGAACTTTGTTTTTTTCAATCATAAATTCCGAGAGTACCTAGGATTAGGAACTTTGTTTTTTAATTTTTTCAATCATAAATTCCCTAAAACATTTAAAAAAATCATAAATCCACTGGACTAGTGCCCACAAGAAAAATCATTAAAACCTCATTATATACAATTCCAAATTTCTAATCACCAACAAATGCAGCATATCTCTCTGAACACCTGAAGCCTTCATCCTCTTCCTCTAAAATCTAAATCCCAAAAATCAGAGGCAAAGTTGGACCAAGAAACTCAATTTTCATGCCAACCGTCCTCAAGATCTAGACAATTTTAACCTGCCAGTATTCTCCTACCATTACTGTGTCATGACATGTCACAGCAGTTCTTTTTGTTGTGGTCAATGTTAAGTGAATAATTCAAAATATTCACCCTTTGAAGATGTAATCATAGCTATCTTTTCTTTCTTTCTAAATATAGTTAATCTGTAATTTCACAGGCATCTAAAGGCTAAAACAATTACTTAACAAATTATTTATATTTTGAAAATACAACATAGCTCTAGCAAAAGTTCTGACCTAACTTCAAAACCAGAAGTAAATTTAAATCTAACTTTCAAAAGGAAAGACCAGTTCAGCTAGCTTTGTGACTCATGTTCATCCGCACAGCAGTTTACCACATGTTTGATCCTATTGGCATGGGATTGGTGCGATCAAACTGTCCACGCATCTGCCTTAATAAAGTTCAACAATTATGCATACCAACATGTTTACTTCCAAAGTTTGGGAACCTAAAACGTGATCCCAGGAATAATAGCAAACGTACTTGACTCCACCTATGAGTTAAATACTAGAGGACTCCTTATTCAATGTGTGAAGGAAGTGCTCCATTTAATAAAAGAACAGAAAAGAAAACAGACCTTCTGCCACATACGATGCAGTACAAACTACCCGCTTTTCCCTGGTCCTGGTACCTTCTTTGCACATATAAGTTCAGATTCAACTTCTTTGAGTATGTTAAGAAATTCTCATGTACCATTTGATTAAACTCTTCAGAGCCCTCAATTGGCTCAGATTCTGCAGCACTTGTCCAATCTTCAGATAATTCGTCATTAGTTGCATGCTTATTTTCATCATATCCATGATACTTTTTCCAAACTTTAGGTTGCTTTTGAATAGCATTTCTCTTAGAAAAATGCTGGGATTTATACCAGTTCGAAGAACTAGACTTTGAATGATGCTTTTTTATATTTTGATTGGAATACTTCCAGCATTGAAATGAATGCCCTTGTGCTTGCCCCATAGAATCTTGAGGTAAAATCCACTCATCAGATGGAAAATCTTCTTCATTCTCCAACTCATCATATTCTTTCTTATACTTACTGTGTATCTTAGGGTTGAATTCAACATTACCAGATGAATACAACATATCCATATCTTCATCTACCCACTCTTCACTCTCATATACATCTTGAAATTCTGCGGTTGCACTCCATTTACTTGATTTTTTTATTGTTCTCAAATCGTGCACATCTATTTCATCATTGGTATTGTATTTTCTTTTCATAAGTCTGTCTGAATGGTCATGAATGCCAGGATCCTGTCTCATCTCCTGCACCCTGACAGCTTGTCTGTAGGTTTCTGAATTATGCTTGGATAGAGGTGAACTTTGAAACCTTTCTTGCTGGAGCCCTGGACCTCCATCTCTTCGAGATTCATATTCTGTTCTTAAAATTGATAATCGTTCAGCCTCAGGTCCACCCATATGTGAAGCTTCATGATCTTGTGGCATTCTCTTCTCATTTTCAGGATAATTATATCCAGATCGCAAATAAGCCTCATCTTGCATTGATGCAATTGATGTTCTCACATCGTGATAATCAAAATACTTTGGCTTCTGCAATGCATGGTGATCATGCACAATAGCCCTTCTTTGATTGCCGTAAGAATCTTCATTCTTACCAGTTCTATCTAAATCTGGACGTGGAATATAAGGTCTGGAAAACTCCCTATTATCATACTCCGTTACAGCTTGCTCATAGTCCAATCGACCATGAGGAGCTATCCTTCTAGGTAAATCATCATATTGATATAAACGCTCATCCTGCGCTGCTCTTACCTGTAATTTGTAGTTAAGATAATTCAAATGCTCTGTCCTTGTGGGACTAAACTCAAATCTTTGGTGACAAGTCATATTCCTCAGCCCAATTTCAGGACATCTAGCAGTGTCTATAACTGTCCTTTGTTCATGCCTGTTAAACCCTACAGGTTCTACAAGTTTTCCGCTGCTCCTTGATAGATCATAAGATGCAGGTAAACACATGTCATCACCATGTGAGCATAGAAAGTCAGCCCTAGCCATTTCTATGGAGGAACTTCCATAATCCCTTGGGTGAGAAGTGCCTACAAAGTCCTTTGCATAAGAGGGAGATACACCAGAATACGAAACATCCCTGGCATGAAGAATAGTTTTTTCTGCCCCACCATGGGATTCTGTGACAGGCATCTTATCCATAGGTGGACCATCTCTGTGCTGTAGTCTCTCATGCTCAAACCTGCCCACAGGCATAACCCTTGGTGGCAGAGGCAGGTGCCCACCAGCTTCTTCGTACCTTGATGTCACACTTACACCCGTATCTGGAATTGACCTATACCTGTGCGATCCTCCAACTTCATTTTCACGTATCACAAACTTATGATCTACCATACCGCCCTGCCCACCACCCAACCTGCCCTCAATCAAGTGCTTCTCCCTGTCAAGGTAAGCTCGCTTTACATCCAAGTTTTCATCCATGGTTTTTGACAACTCATACCTTGCTCTCAAACCTGGTGGTGGTGGTGGTGAACAACTTCTATTATGGCCAACCCCATCATCAAAGTGTGACCTTTTTCTCGCTGGCTCAGTAGGAGGTGACCTTGACCGAATCCTACCACTCCTTCTGCCACCACCCACATGCTGCCAATCATAATCCCTCCCTTCAAAGCCATCAGACCTCCCTTTGTTCCCCCCACCACCACCACTCCTTCTCACCACATCCACCTTCACAGGGCTCACATTCCTCTGCTGCACCGGAGACAGGTCCGACCCGTCTCGCCGGTTTCTCCGAAACGACTCGGGTCCCGATTCGAATCGGTGCGGTGCAGCATGCTCCTCCTCGCGCCGTCTGTTATATTGCATGGTAAATTGGACCAACAAACGCAAACCCTAAATACCTTTTTGGTCAAATTAAGTAATTGCCAAAGGAATCTTAGAAAAGCGAGTAAGAAATCCACCGATCCCCAAACCCTAACCCTAGAAATATGCTGACAGGAGATTGCAGATAGAGATCAAGCAAAAATCTAGGAAGAGAGTAATGAATGAGGTGAGATTTATTGCTGGTGCCAAACCTTTTGGGAGAAAGCACGAAATTGCATCGACGCAGAAAGAAGATGAAGAATCATAGCCAAAGTTTGAGTGGGTAATTTGACTGTTGGAATTCTTGGTTTATGGTTATTTCCTCTGTGCTGCTCAACCTCGTTATTGTCAAAACGCCCAAATTTGATAATTGATATGGTCTTTGTCTCCTCCAGGGTTTAATTATTTAGTAATAGGAAATTATTGTATAGGGTCAGTGCAGTGTATGACAAAAGTGGACCTAGATGGTATATTGTCTACTTTCAAATTAACTAATTAGCTAAATAATAATGTATATTTAGTACAAGATAATTATTTAATTAAATGCCACGTCATATTATGATAAAGTTATAATA
This sequence comes from Mucuna pruriens, assembly GCA_025330945.1. Taxonomy (NCBI): domain Eukaryota; kingdom Viridiplantae; phylum Streptophyta; class Magnoliopsida; order Fabales; family Fabaceae; genus Mucuna; species Mucuna pruriens. The sequence continues at coordinate 1,206,429 of JAENHJ010000361.1, read as the reverse complement.
ATATATGCAATAACACTACAAGTCTAAAAAGGTAAGTATTTTTCTTTTAACCAAAACAAAGCAAGCATTTAATTAAATCAGATTTAACTATTTTTAAAAGCATTAAAAAGTTACGTAAAAAAAAGGTATTTAAAAATACGTATTTGATGTGTTTTAAGTTTTCACTATCTAAAAAAAGTGTTTAACTTATTGGCTAATAAATAAATACATAGATAAAAAAATATGTATTAAAATTAGATAAATTGAATTTTCTCTAAATATCTAATAATTTTTCTTTTCACATATTTAACTATTAATGATATTTAAAATCACATTTAGTCAAAATTATTATTTTAATAAATTTATCTAACTAAGTTTTATAATATAATACTCAAATGTGATTTAGTGTGATGTACGTACGGTTTATTACACAATTCATTTCACAGGTTGATACTTCTAATTAATATCTCATAAACAATTATTTTTATTTTCATTAATAGTTAAGTAAATATAATATATTTAAATATATAATTTAATTTACTTTTAAACTTATTTTTTAAAATAGTTTTAGTTATTATATTTAAAAAATTCACCGAACAAAACAAATTTATCTTAATTAAATATTTAAAATTTAAGAAATTATTTAATTATATATATGTGTGTGGAAGCTAAAATTTAATTTTGTTCTCTCAATTTCATTTTTAGTTTCAGTTTAATTTTTTAAGTTTAACAATTTTTACTTTAATCTGTTAAAAGTATTTTTGTTAGATTTTTTATAGGTAGATAAATTAGTCATTCTACTCATTTGTTTACATTAAAAATGTTAATTATGATTAACTTGTATTTTTTTATTATTTGTTATGTCACAAAATTGATCAAATTAGTATGATATTATTAATTTTATCTAATAAATACACTTTAAAAGAATCAAAATATTTTTTATTAAAATAAGAGACCATGATTCTAATTTAGCTTTTATATATATATTATATTATATGTGAGACTTTTATTTAATGTATTATTGTGTATATGTTTATAAAAAAAAATTAGCGTGTAAAAATAAAATATGTTATTAATTAAACATTCAAATTTTAAAATAAATAAATACTATCTATTTTATTTCTCATAAAATTATAATAATGAAATTAAAGATAGTAATAAAATTATATAAATTCTTTAAAAAAATATTATGATGTTCTCTAAAATATTTATCATATATTCATATAAAATTTATTATTCAATTTAATGGTTTTTTAGAATTAGTGCTAAAAAGATTGGAAAAAAAAAACTAACATATCTAATATATATTTAATGAAAAAGGAAATATTAATATTTTATTGGGCCAATATGCATTTTAATATATAACGTAAATATATCATTAACATTTTCAATTATCTTTTTAATCATTTAATTATGAATTTATTATTATTATTATTATTATTATTATTATAGAAATAAATAATTATAGTTATCAATTATTGATTGTTAAAGAAAAATATTTTTAAATAAAATTACATTTTTTAAGTGTATATACTTTGAGAAAGAAGAAAATAAAAACATAAAATAAGTACTAAATGTAAAGAGTAATACAATAAAAAAAGAAGAAGATATAAATCAACTTAAAAAAATATTTAGGAAGGAAAAATAAGTAAAATTAATAATAAATTTAATATGTACTAGTTTTAAGTATTTAACAAGCATTCGGTAACACAATTCACAAACTGTTTAAGTTGGTAGAACTCAAGCAAGGCACAGGAAAGGCCCACCCAAAATCAATACTATAATTATACACTTTTTTTTATATATAATATAGATTATGCTATGATTCCAAAATATATTTTATCACGTTTTAGAAAATGACTAATAATCATTATATTAAAATAATTAAATATTTTATTTGATATCGATAGAACCTATATCGCAAGCCTATCGTCACCAATAACTCCAAGCTTTAATAATTTAATAAATTACAAATGAATTATAACATTTGATATATTTCTCTGGGCTATTAACATTTAAAAAAGAAAAAAAGAAATAGTTAACCTATTTCTATAATCACTAAAAATATGAGTCTATTCTATAGCATATTACCATGATAATATTGTGTGCGTGATTTCTGGTTCATGTGATCAATAAGAAGAAGAAAAAAAAACATGATCAAATATTTATTTTTCATTTTCTAACCATGGATGCTTTAATATAAAATATGTTAAATTAAATTATATACTCAATAAATAAATAATAATTTTAAAAAATAAATTATCTGTAGATAAAATAACAAGAATATAGTTTTATTATTTTGTGTTGACAAAAATAAATTATTTCATATTATAATAACAACAAAAATAATAAAATTAATAATAATTGTCAAAATGAAGACTTTATAATTATTTATTTTTATGCTATATTATTTAGAATTTAATTATGATCTAAATTTATGATATTACAATACTTTTGTGTGGGAATGATATTACAATGCCATTTCTATGTTTTTACAAAAAAAATAGTTTTAACTATATTTTATAATATTTGTGGAAACAATTTCTTAGTATTTTGTATTTCATACAATTATATATATATATATATATATATATATATATATATATATATATGTATATGTATATATATATGTATATGTATATATCATCTTAGTTTTTTAAAATTATGTATAATATCATCTTTATATATTTTTTATTTAAGTAAAATAACAAATTATTATTATTATTTCTAGCTTTTTTACAATAATAACATGATTTAACTTTAAATAATCATATACAATAATTATTTTATTATTATTTATCACTTTTATGAAAATATTTTATTAGTATTTTATATTTCACACTATTATAATATTGTCTTAATGTTTTTTTAACCTGTATAATAATATTTTACTTACGTAAATAATAGTGACTATAATACTAGTAGTAGATATAATTATAAATCAAGATATATACATTTTGTAGGATTCTTGTAACATTATAATGTTATTATTTTATAGAATTTTTTATTGGAATTTTATATTTAATACTATTGTAATATTATAAAATGTTTTATATAAAATTATTTCAATTTTCATAGTATTTGATATTTTAAATTTTTATATTACAGAAAAGCTACAGTGCAATAGAAGAATATTAAATGATAAAATTTTAAATTAGTTTACCATTTTAATATAATAAATAATCTTTCTTATATTTATACACATTCAAATGAATTTACTATTTCAATAATATAAATATTAAAACCATATAATGTATATAATTATTAATATATTAAATAAAAAAACTAACTTTATATTTAATGATTAAATGAATTATAAAATATTAAAAAAAAATCTTTCTAATTGTTTTATATATTTTTATAAAATAATAATGTCAATAAGAAAAATGTATATAAAAAAGAAATATAAAATTGAAAGTGCGTATAAGAAAAATGGTATAAAAAGAAATACACTAATTGAGTATTAAATTTTTTGCAAATTTAACATGATGACAAATAGGTGTAGGAAAAGTTATCTTAAAGTTTGACATTTATTCAGTTTTTTCATTTAATAGTTCTCAAATTTATATACATGATTGGTAGAGCTGCTTGGACTTGTGGTAACACATTTTTGTTAAAAAGAGAAAAAAGTAGATACGAAAACAAGAGAAAGAAAACAATACTTAAAAATAGCATTAAGTGAAATGTTTTGAAAGAGTGGCATGTTATAATCTAAACTGCCCATATGATTCTAAAGGAAATAAATAGCCTAGATTCAACAAACATGACAACGTTTTGTTAATACTAAAAGAAGAGGATCTAAATCCCAACACATCCAATAAGGCTTCTAAGTAATGATTGCTCAACTGCATATTCATTAAACAAACACAAGGTTATGTTTCAGGGAATAATGTATGCACCACGCCATAATTTTTACACTGATTTAATCTCAAATCGTTAAGCGCAATAAATTTTTATAATAATTATTTAAAAATCATATTAACAACAATTTTTATTAGTTAATAATATAAAATTTTTACACACGGTATATGCAAATTAAACTATTAATGATCCATCATAAAAGTTTAAAGTGGCGCAACGCCTCAACTCACACCAAACCACTTACTGTGTAATTAACATTACTGAACCATAATTATGGTAATTTCTAATGTTAAATTTACTTAACGAATTTGATAACTGATTCAGAAAAGTAATATGGTAACAGGTTTCCCAAATGTATCTTGTGCGTGAAGGAATGTAAGTTGGCAGCCCAAACACGTAGATTGCTTCTCTATTCAGTCTCCACTCTGCCTCGCCCATTATCTGACTTTGAAGCAAACAATCATAATAGGACTTCATAGTGGATGATGCAATATCATAATATTTTCAGTTTTGCTACTAAAACTTGAGTGCCATTATGAGTGGCTCTCTTAAGGAATCTGGAAATAATACTCTAGTCCTCAAATGCATCCAATATTTCTATTAAAGAAACAAATTTCTCATAAAGAGGCAAGGAGGTCCTGGGAGTCTCTTTACTGCATTTAGAAGTTAAGAGAGAGAGAGAGAGAGAGAAGCAGTTGTTGAAATGGGAAGAAAGAGTATTGAAGTGAAAGCAAAACAAGCCTCTTGTTGAAATAAACACAACACAATAGTTGGAGCAAGTTGTGTGGAAGCACATGGGCCTAGTTTGCAGCGGCAGAGAGGAAATGCAGAAAATGAAGAACCTTGGAAGTATTGGAAGCAGTGGGAGGCTATCAGCAGAAGAGTATGAGGATGAGGAGATTTCAAAACTGGCCATTTCCACATTTCAATCTAAGGAAGAAGAGATTGAGAGGAAAAAGATAGAGGTGAGAGAGAAAGTTGAACTTCAACTTGGTCGTGCTGAAGAAGAGACAAGGCGCTTGGCACACATTTGGGAAGTAAGTTTCATGACAAGGACAGCATCATTTTCTTTTTCAATGTTATAAATAAATAGAGTTATAAAACATAGTTAGATAAAGTGAAGGCAAAGTAGTCTTGGTTGATTCACTATCACTAAGTAGCTTGGTGTTTCTTGAGCTAAAGTTCTTGAGCTAAAGTTCTTGAGCATGGTCATCCTTTTTTGTACAATTTAGATCGTAGTGTTACTTCTTAGAGTTAATATATAATTTGGTCCATGAAAGTGACATCTTGTTTATCTTTAATCCTTCAAAGTGTTGGTATGTACAATTTAGTTATTAAATATGTTAACTTGTCATATTTTAGTCTTTTCAGAGAGACTAATTAGTCTTCAAAAGTGTAAATACATGCAATTTGATCCCTGAGTGTATTAATTTTTCTCATATTCTGACTATATATTTGTGATGAAAGGACTAAAACGTGAACACATTAACACATTTGAGGACTAAATTGTTCAAAAACACTTTCAGGAATAAAAAATAAATAGGGTGTTACTTTCGGAGTTTACTAACTCTTCTTATTACCATGCTGTTGACAGCAGATAGCTTTAGTTCTTTTAAGTTAAATTGTAACATCAGTTATGCTAAGTTGCTAACCATTAATGTCAAGTGTTGTTTTTGTCATATACTATACTAGGAGCTTGAAGTGCTGGATGATCCCATGAGGAAGGAAGTTGCAATGATAAGAAAGAAGATTGACTTGGCTAACAGAGATTTAAAGCCACTGGGATTTAACTACCAGAAAAAGGTATAATACTTGTGCCAATTAATTAGAAGGTCAGGTATAAATGGAGAATTTTATAAATAGTACACATCATCATGTTCTTGGCTAATTTTGCCGTAACACATAATTGTGTTTTACGATTTTTTTTTTAAACCGAAAATTTGATCATATATTACCTTAGGATTGATTAAGATAACCGTATAATAATTTTAGAATATGTAATAATTTTTCGTATAAAACAAGTCTGTAAAATTAATTGTGAACCTCAAAAATAAAAACTTTAAAAATACGATAATGGTATATAAAAAAAGTTAAAAATCAGATGATTTTGTCTTCGAATTTTGGAACTACATGTTTAATAATATATGATATATGACAAGAGTGAAAACTAACCTTTGATATTTTGTGATAGGAGAAAGAGTATAAAGAAGCCTTGGAAGCTTTCAACGAAAAGAACAAAGAGAAGGCTCATCTAGTAGCCACACTAATTGAGGTATATAGTACTTAAACAGCTCGATTTCCATGTCTTGATTTGATATTTCAGTGTCTTGTTATGGTTTTTAACTGTCTTGGTAACAATGTATCTCCTGTCATATTTGCAATTTTATTAATAGATGCTGACTGAGAGTGAAAGACTGAGGATGAAGAAACTAGAAGAGCTATGCAAGATTGTAGAGGCTATGTCACTGAAACCATAATCTGTGTTCTGGGTTTACTAGCTTGGTTTATTCAATTTTCAGTGGCTTGTGTTTAAATGTATTACGTTCTTATTATTCAAAATGCCTTGTTGACGGAACCATACATATACAG